>JANAVB010044620.1:6117136-6638351 GCA_029216955.1 Iris pallida | reverse complement strand
CGTGCTAAGTGCAAAGTGCGCAAATAAAACGCCACATTATGCCTCATGAGCCCATGAGCTCGAGTCCGAGTCGCTAAGCCCCTACGGGACTTAGCTCCAATGGAATAAATTCCAAGAGCAAAAATTATTAAAGCTTTACCATGGAATCTTATCCTTATCTCTTAGTAAAATCACCCACATGGTTCCCTCCTTAGGGTCACCACTCCATGTGTACATCTGAACAACATACCAAGTACATATTGAGATACAACTCATGATATTTTTTCAATGTGGGACTAAATAATACTAGGCATGTATTGAGAGCAAGCTCTCTCTATATGTCAAGGGAAAAGCTCCAACAATCCCCCACATATCTCGATATATGGATTTGAGTGTTCCCCACAGTAACTGTCAATCATGCATTAGGAGAGATGTCGTTGACAACTTGAATCTTTCCGCATGGGTCAAACAACAGACTATAATAGAAGAATGGACTAAGCCTTGAATTCTGCACCGTAGCTGCAATTCTTCCTACTCACATATTGTAGTTACATGTGCTTCTCGCTGCACATTAAAGGCCTTGTGTCAGCCTGATTTCAGTGTATAATTTTGGACGTCTACAAGTTTACCCTCAAGAGACGGCCTGCTATCTCTGTCCATACACTATAGGAGAGTTCTTTATTAAAGAGACATGGCATGAAGCCTTGCGCTTTCCTTGCGATGTTACGTCGCTATGACATGACCTAAAGCCGAGGCATTACCCCTACCCGGAAACCTCATCGTAGTGTCATACTACTGTAGCATGAGGTCACAAGCCTTTTTGTAGTACCGGACTATCCAGCATGAAGCCTTAGGCTTCCTTGAGGTGTTACGCCGCAACGACATGACTTGCAAGGCCGAGGCTTTGCCTCTATCCGGGTACCTCATCGTAGTGTCCTGCCACTGTAACATGAGGACATCCTCCCCTTTGTAGTGTTGTCTACAACTCTTTAATTTCATCATACAGCATAGGCTACCTGCCTATTTGCGGTACTACGCCGCTGTGACTTGGCTAGCAAAACCGAGACATTACCCCTACCTGGGAACCTCATGGTGGAGTCATCCCACTGTAGCATGGAGTTTCACTCCTTGTAGTGCTGCTCTATCGTGCTTCCTGTAAAGCACACCAGGCACTCACTCTGCTTGAAAACTCATTAAGGCATTAAGCCATCCTCATTAGAGGTTCTGTTTTTCGAAGAAAACATATAGTAGACAACAATGGTTGTAGGTCCATAACATTTCCATGCCACAGATGACATGTATCCACTGTTTCTGATATTTTTCCAATTAGTGGTCCTCTCTTAAACCAAAAGCTAGATGCCTAGTAGATTTCTCTTTGAACTAATAGCATAAAATTTTATGGTAGGATTGCAATAACATAATATCATAATGCCTTCAAGCCCATTTTACAAGCTGTGTCATCGACCAGCTGGCGCTTGAGGCCCTTGGTGAACGGATCCGCCAGGTTCTTCCGACTCCGAACATCAATCACTGCAATGACACCTCTCTTGATGAGATGTAATGTCCTGTGCTTTAACCGCACAGTCCTCTTCTTTCCATTGAAGAGGCCATTTGATGCCACCGCCGCAGTCGTCTGGTTGTCGCAGTATATCGGAATCTCCGATATTTGCGTCCCAACCACTGGAAGATCATACATGAGCTCCCGAAGTCATTCTGCCTCCTCCGCTGCGGTATCAAGTGCAAAGAACTCAGATTCCATGGAGGAACAAGAGAGCATAGTCTGCTTCTTCGACTTTCACGATATAACAGCTCCACCCATTGTGAAAATGAATCCACCTGTGGACCTCTCGCTCTCCAATTCTGAGCACCAGCTGGCATCACTGAAGCCTCCTACTACCGGCGGATCTCTGTTGTAGTGCAGTGCATATGTTTGAGTCTTCCCACGAAGAAAGCTATGTCAGGCCTTGTGACAGTAGTAGCATACATCAAACTCCCGATGACGCTTGCATACTCCAGCTATCTGACGATTTTCCTCGAATTAGGCTTCAGCTTCAGATCACACCTGTAAGGCGTATCGATCCCTAGAAGATCCTGATATCCGTCGCGTGTGATCATCTTCTCAATACAATGAGACTGTGACAACGCCAGTGCAGTGTCTGTCCAGATGATCTTGATCCCTAAGATCACATCAGCTTCCCCCAAGTCCTTCATACTGAACTTGAACTTCTTTGTCTCCGTGACACAGCCCATATCCGTATCTAGGATCAGCATGTCGTCCACGTACAGACAAACGATTATACCTCTTCCATCAGCGAACTTTGTGTAAACACACTTATCCGTCTCGCTAACCCTGTAGCCATTTGACCTTATAACCTTGTCAAACTTCTCATGCCACATCTTGGGAGCTTGTCTAAGATCGTACAAGGATTTTACCAACTTGCAAACTTTGTCTTCAAGACCCTGGACGACAAATCTCTATTGCTGTTGTATGTAAATCTCTTCGGTCAGCTCGCCATTTAGGAAAGTCGTTTTTACATTCATCTGATGTATCACCAACTTATATATTGCTGCGAGAGCAATAAATATTCTGATGGTAGTCATCCGGGCTACTGGAGCATACGTGTCAAAGTAGTCAATCACCTGCTTCTGAGAAAACCACTTGGCTACTAGCCTAGCCTTGAACTTGTCAATAGTTCCATCTGATTTCATCTTCTTCTTGAAGATCCATTTGCATCCGATGGATTTTGCTCCTTCAGGAAGATCAACCAACACCCAAGTGTTATTAGAGGTGATTGAATCAATTTTAGTGTCTATCACCTCCCTCCAGAAAACAGCGTCTCTGGTCTTTTTCGCCTCATCATAGGTAAGCGGATCTGCTTCCACATGATAGGTGACAAAGTCATTTTCGAAGTCCTTCGGCCTCCTCACTCGCTTAGTTGACGGCTCAGCGAGCTCTAGTTCAACAGTTGTTTCAACAACTTTTCTTGGACTATATTCTCACTGGAAACTTCAGTTCCCTGCGCACCCTCATTGTTCTCCGGAATATCCGCAAGAATAATGTTCTTGTGCCTTGCAAATTTGTCTTCAAAATATTCTGCGTCGCAAGATTCAATAATATGACTTGATTCAATATCAAGAAATCTCCGAGCATCACTCTTCTCGGCATAACCCAAGAAGATTGTCTTCGTAGTCCTTGTTCCGAGCTTCTGAATCTTCAGATCTAGAAGCTTCACATATGCCAGACACCCCCACACTCGAATGACATTCAAGTTAGGTCTGACTTTGAACCAGAGTTCATGAGGAGTAACATCCGAAGTTGCATGAGGCACTCTATTTAGAATAAAAGTGGCCGTCAATGCAGCTTCTCCCCAGTAGCATTTTGGAAGACCCGCAGTCAACAGCATTGAGTTTATCATTTTTATCAACGTTATGTTCTTCCTTTCTGCTACTCCGTTAGATTGAGGAGAGTACGAAGTAGTAGTCTCGTTGATAATTCCATGTTCTTTGCAGAACGATGCGAATTCATAAGACCGATACTCTCCACCTCGATCACTTCTTATTCTCTTGAGTTGTTGTCCAGTTTGCCGTTCAGCCTCGGCCATGAACTCTTTGAACTTCTCGAACGCTTCGTCTTTAGCCTTCAGCAAGTAAACGAACGCGTACTTTGAGAAGAAGTCGATGAAGGTTATGAAATACTTCATCCCGGACTTTGTAGAAAATTGTTCGAAGTCACAGATATTGGAGTGTACCAACTCCAGAAGATCTGTGTTTCGATTTAACCTGAGGAAAGGATTTCCTTGTGATCTTCGTCTGAGCACACACTTCACATTTCTCTACTTTACCCCCACATTTGGAGATAAGTCCTAAACTAGACATTTTGTTTATTCTTTTACAATGAACATGTCCTAGTCTATTATGCCATAACTCAAGCGTATAACCAGAATGAGCGATTGCATTAAGTACATTGGACTGATTTACAAGCTGAATTTTGAACATTCCTTCGATATAAAACGTTTTTCCGAAGTATGTTCCCTTTATGGACATCACCATCTGGCCAACATTGATGTCCATCCTTAGGCCTGCATTACAGAGTAGGCCTCCAGAGATCAGGTTCTTTGCGATAGCAGGTACATGTTTCACACCTTGAAGCGTCAGAAACTTTCCAGAAGTCAGCTTCAACACCACCGTCCCGATCCCTTGCACTTCAGCTTGTGCCTGATTCGCCAACACAACTTCAAAAGTTGGTGTGTAGGTGGTGAACCATGCGTTGCTTGAGCAGACATGGCAGGTGGCACCAGTGTCTACCCGCCAGTCAGAGTCAGCCAATACCGCAGTGACCTGTGCAATCATTGTAGCAACGTCAGTGAGCATTGAAACCTTACTAAGCTCACCTTGCTCTGATTGCTTGGACTTAGATTTGCATTCACTCTTGAAGTGGCCCTTCTTGCAATACTTGAAGCAAGCCAAATAGGACTTTGGCTTATATTGTTTGAAGGAAGTCCCCTTCACTTTTAGATTATTGGGATCCTTCTTCTTACTGTGGGATGTCGTCTGCTTTCCCTTAGATTTCTTGGTGTGAACCAAATTGATGTTAGCCATCTGTTTGGACAGCGCGTCCATCTTCAGTTGAGCCCTCATCTGGTCCTCAACATAGATTTCTTGCAGGAGATCTTCGAGACTGATCTCTTGTTTCTACCTATGCATGTTTGCATAGAACTTGCTCCAACCAGCAGAGAGCTTGGAGACGATCCCTCCAACAACAAACTTGTCGGTGAGGGACATCGCCTCATCTTTCAACTTCTGTTGCAGCTTCAGGAACTCATTCACCTGCGGCAGCATAGTCTTCTCGTCTTCAAAGAGTCACTTGTGATATTTTTCAACCACAAATATCTTGCTCATGTTTTTGTCATCTTCGTATAGTTTCTTCAGAGACTCATATATTTCTCTGGCAATTGTCTTCTTAAAATATGATTCTGCCAGAGAGTCCTCCATAGCATTGAGAATGAGAAGTCTACAGAGGCTATTATCCCTTCTCCATTTGATCTGACTTTTAGTAGAAATAGTAATTGCGGCTGCAAACCCAGTTTCTGGAACAGTCGATTCTGTCTCGATTAGCACGTGGTCAACTTCAGAAAATTGAAGATTTAGGCTAACCTTCCTCTTCCAGACTTGATAGTGCTCTCTATCAAATTGCTCTAACTTACAGAAGTTAGGATTGATGAATGAAGCACGAAAGTTTTCCATCTTGTAAAATCAAGCTTTGAGATTGTTAGTCCCGGGACGTAATTTTTCGATGGAAAACTGAAATTATGCAACACTTCAAAGAAGGTGCACGAGAGAGATCTCGGGGGATTCTGAGAAAACGAACACTAATGTGTCACTTCGAAGAAGGCACAGTAGAATTCGTAACAGTAGCAGCGAAAGTCCACTAGCGTTTTATGATTAGTTCAGAAACGTTCTCGTGCAAAGTGCGCCAACAAAACGCCACATTACGCCTCATGAGCCCATGAGTCCGAATCCGAGCCCGAGTCGCTAAGCCCCTACGGGACTTATCTCCTAGTAAAATCACCCACATGGTTCCCTCCTTAGGGTCACCACCCCATGTGCACATCTCAACAACATACCAAGTATATATTGAGATACAACTCATGGTGCTTTTCCAATATGGGACTAAATAATACTAGGCATATATTGAAAGCAAGCTCTCTCTACATGTCAAGGAAAAAGCTCCAACAATATCAATAAATAAATATATATATATATATATATATATATATATATATATAGCTTTTTAAAAGATGGTGACAGCGGCTACAGTAAACCCTAGCTCTGCTAGGGCATCGACCAACGGCGACGTGGAGGCTGCCAACCGACCCCGGACCGGGAGAAAGGCAAGGGGGTGGCGGGGGCGGTCGGTGGCGACCGGCCAGTGGCGGTCGGCGGCGGCGGGCCGCCGGCGAATGGCGAGGCTACTGCTGCTCGCGTCCGCGGGTGCGCGGGAGGGCAGCAGACGACCCGGGGAGGTCCGGCGACCCCCCCGGGGGGCGGGCGGCTGCCGGCGACCCCCCCCAGGCGGGGGGGGGGGTGGCCGGGGCGGGCTGCGGGCGGGAAATCCCCTCCCGGGCAAGGTTTCGGCTGGGGGTTCGACGACGGTGACATCCGGGGGGTCCCCGATGGTGTTCGCCGCCCAAAGAACATCGTCGGGATTGGAGGATGAGGAGGGGGCTTGGACTACGGTCCAGAATCGGAGGGTTCGGCGCGGAGGAGGGCAAAGATCACAGATCCCTGAGGCTAGGAGGGGCACAACTTATACGCAGGGATCGGACAGGAGGGCGGGGATAGCCAGGAGAGCGGGTCCATCGGGGGGACAGGCACACTCGGAGGATCGGGAGGGACAAGCCAGGATTGCATGGCGGCCTCGTGCGAAAGGGGCGACGGGGACGGCTGCCCCAGCTATCGGAGGGAGAGTTACTGCTGCGAGCACGAGTGCCAGGCCACCTCCGACGACCCCACCTCGGAGTTCGGGCCCGCGGCCTGTATCCTGGGCGGATGCTTGCAAGGTGGGGGTCGCCAAGACGCCGGCATCGATGGAGTACGTTGCACCTATGGCGATTGGGGGTGAGCTCTGCGCCGACTTCCCGGCCGATGAAGTGGCGAAGGTGACGGCATTCTGGGAGAACACGTTGGTGCTATACGTGTTGGGGAGCAAGCCCTTCTACGGGCAGATCAGAGGATATGCGGACAGAGTCTGGCGGCCGAAGGGGAGCATGGAGTTCTTCTCCAAGGAGAACGGCTTCTACTTCGTTAAATTTGGGTTGGCGGAAGATGTGACTCGGATACTCCAGGGAGGGCCATGGACATTTGACGGCCGTCTCATCATTCTGAAGCAATGGACCCCCGACTTGAGGTGTGAGAAGGAGGTGCTTAATGCTGTGCCAGTGTGGGTTCGTTTCCCTGAGTTTCCGGTACGCTTCTGGAGTGTCCCACTGCTTATGAGACTTGCCAGCCTCATTGGCAAGCCGATTAAGGCGGATGATGCCACCACCTTCAGGTCTAGACTGATGTATGCACGGGTCTTTGTGGAGATTGACGCCAGGTTGGACCTGCCTGAGCAGCTGAAGTACAGGACACCTTCTGGCCAGTTCGTTTGGCAGAAGGTGGAGTATAAGTGGGTCCCCCCCAGATGTCCGGCATGTGCCTGCTTCGGGCATCTCCCGAGCGCGTGTAGACGTGGGGGAGCTTCTGAGGTGGTGCCGGAGGAGGCTGCGCAGGTGGCAGGTGGTGCAGATGACTCCCCCGTTGTGGACCAGGTGGGCGTGATGGAGGATGATATGGAGGCAGACTCTCCCCCTATCTCGGGGGAAGGTGAGGGGCCCCCGACGGAGGATCTTGCTGGAGCGTTGGTTGAGTATGCAGGGACGAGGACCATGACCACCAGGAGTATGGGGCAGGAGGACAGGCGACAGGGAGATAAAGAAGCGCTTGCTATTCAGGTGTACAGTCGGAAGCGCCAGGCTACGGAGGCACATTGTGAGGATAGCGGACAGGGTGGGACAGAGAGAGTGTGGCAGGTCAACCCTAAATGGGTGGCAGTCCTAGCACAGCCTCCCCCACAGGGGGACCCACACGGGGCCACGGCCCCCCTCCTTCTACAGGGGGATAGAGATGAGGATACCAGAGATATGGAGGTTGCACTCTCCCCGGGTGCCCCTTCAGAGGATGTTCAGGGGACCCCACCCGTGATTTAGATGTCGGCCCTTGCCTGGAATGTACGGGGGGGGTGTTCTCTGGGGAGATGGAGGGAGATTAGTGAGGTGCTGAGGAAGGAACAGTGTGAAATCTCGATATTACTTGAGACTAAGATCAGGGGGGCGAAAACTCTGTCCCGTAGAACCCCTACGGATTGGGTCCAGCTTCACAACCTTGGTCTCTGTGATATGGCGAGGATCTGGGTTAGATGGAATGGAGCTAGTTGGGAGGGTGAGGAGGTTTTCATGTCTGACCAGCTGGTGGCTATCTCCTTCACCAACAAGGGGGGGTTCCACTTCTTACTGGGTGCCGTCTACGGGCACAATGACAGGAGGCGTCGGGAGACCTTGTGGCAGGACATCATCAGGCTGAGCTCACTAGCGAGGCATCGGCATCTCCCTCTTCTTATTATGGGAGACTTCAATGCTACGCTATACCGGGGAGAGAAGCTGGGGGGGAGGCCGGTGCCGGACCAGATACTTTCAGATTTTCAGTCTTGTCTTCTCCAGTCAGGGCTCAGGGACCTGGAGAGGATAGGACACATATGGACTTGGCACAACAAGGCGGAGGTGAGCAGGGTGGCATGCCAGCTTGATCGGGCTCTGGGGAACAGTGACTGGTTCCGCCTATTCCCCTCTTCTGTGGCTGAGGGGCTCCCTGCGGGGACCAGTGACCACTCGCCGATCCTGGTGCGCTTCGTGGAGAGTCCCAGATGGAGAGCTCGTCCATTCCGGTATGACAACAGTTGGTTCCTATCAGCTGGCTATGGGGAGACTGTGGCGGGAGGACTTGGCCAGGAGGTGGACGGCACTGCACAGTTTTGTATGGTTCACAGGCTGAAAAACGCTAAACGCGCCATCCGGGACTGGGTGAGGGCACTTCCCCGGACTTCCCTACAGGAGAAGGAGGCGGAGTTGCGAGACCTGCAGGCAGAGCTTCAGGGCGACATGTTGAGTGGGGAGATGGCGGCTAGAGAGAAGAGTTTGGCTGCAGAGGTCAACACCTTGAGGCTTCAGCAGGAGATTAGTGCGGCCCAACGGGCCAAATGCTCTTGGCTCAAGGATGGGGACCGTTGCACCAAATTCTTCTATGACGTCATCCGGGCGCGTCAGCACCGGAACCGTATCCAGATACTGATTGGCAGGGACGGGCGCCTTGTGACTGACCAGGTTGCTATCCAGGAGGAGGCTGTCCATTTCTACTCTGAGCTCTATCATCAGACGGACTATCCCTCGGTCTTCCCGCAGCTGATTACGAAGACGTTGATTACGGAATATGGCAATAGTCTTCTTATGGCCCCTGTCCGGATGGCGGAGGTGGAGACAATTGTGATGCAGGCTGATGCTTCCAAGGCTCCTGGGCCGGATGGGTTCTCCAGTGGTTTCTACAAACGCCATTGGAATACCCTCAAGGCCCCGGTCCTTGCGGCTGTTCAGGAGTTCTTTGATACGGGCAAGCTCCTGAAGGAGCTGAACCACACCTTCCTGACTCTTGTGCCCAAGAAGGAGGGGACGACATCTCTTGCTGACTTTCGACCGATTGCTTGCTGTAATTATTTGTATAAAATAATTACTCATCTTATGTGCAGGAGGATGGAGGATGCTATGCAGGGTCTGGTGTCTCGGAATCAGGCGGCCTTCATTAAGGGGCGGTCTATTGCGGAGCATAGCCTGCTGGCTCATGAGCTGATTCGGGAGTTCCACAAGCCTGGAGGGATGAAGGCATGTGTGAAGCTCGACCTGAGGAAAGCATACGATACTGTCAACAGGGACTTCCTCTGTCATTTGATGGCTGCGATGGGCTTCTCCGAGACTTGGGTGGATAGAGTCAGAGAGTGCATCACCTCTCCTACTTTCTCGGTCCTCATCCAGGGTATCCCTTACGGGTTCTTTGGTAGCAACAGGGGGCTTCGGCAGGGGGATCCGCTTTCCCCATACCTATTCACCCTTGTGATGGAGTATTTCACGTGTCTGATGGACATCGCGGTACATCGGGAGAGGATTGTACCGATATACAGCAGGGTATCCCCGGTGGTCTCTCATCTCATTTATGCAGATGATCTCTTGGTCCTGTTGAGGCCTTCCATGCGTGGGATGAGGGAGCTTGCGGCAGTGATGGAGGAGTTCGGACAGCTATCGGGCCTTCGGTTAAACAGGGACAAAAGCAAAGTCTACTTCAGCAGCGCTTGCACTTTGAAGGAGGAGCGGGCCTTGGAGCTTGGGGTGGAAAAGGGGGACCTCCCGGTGAAATATCTGGGGGTGCCCCTTTCCGTCAACTACGCGAAGGATCGTGATTGTCAAAGTCTGGTGGATTTTGCTCAGAGGAGGGTTGAGGGCTGGCAGGCGGCTGGCCTATCGTTTGGAGGGCGTATTGAGCTGGTTCGCTCAGTTATCTCTGCTATTGCGCTGTTCTGGCTCCAATCGATTATGGTCCCTCTGACTACTATCCGAAAGATTGAGGGCATATGTGCCAAGTTCATCTGGCATGGGGGGATTCATGCCATCTCTTGGGAGCAGCTCTGTCGGCCCAGGAAAGAGGGAGGTGTGGGTCTGCGATCTCTTGTTTCTGTCAGGGAGGCGGCGGGGATCAAGCTGACATGGAGGTTCCTTCAGGGTGATTCTCTATGGTCGGCCTGGATGACTAGTCGATATCTCCGGGGCAGAAATTTCTGGGTATGTGACATTGACAACAACTTCTCTGTGTCTTTTAAGCATATCCTGAGGAACCGTCCTGCCCTTCGGACGGCTTTGCGGAGGAGGATGAGGGAGGGAGGGGAGACGGACCTATGGCTCGATCCGTGGATCTCAGGTCAGTCCCTCCTGGAGATACTGGGCCCCCAGAGGGACGGCGTGGCTTACAGGGGTTTGACGTGTAGGCACATCATTCGTGGTGGGGTCTGGAGGCCAGAGGAGTATCGTTTCACTGCTCCGTTAGGGGAGGAGATCAGACAGGTGCAGATCACTCCTACGGCACAGTCTGATGTCTGGATTTGGGCCCCTCCTGGACGCTCGGTGGGTGCAGGGGAGTTCCGATTTAGCAGCTGCTACGACCTTGTCCGCACCCACTTCGATGATATTGAGGAGTTCGACTTTGTCTGGGGGAAGGGGCTTGCCAGGAAAATGCAACTGTCTGCATACAAACTGGTGCTGGGCCGACTGCTTACTAGGGACAGACTGCTTCGGTTCGGGGTTTCTGTCCCTGACCCTAAGTGTGTTTTGTGTGAGACAGAGACTGAATCCATTGGGCATCTGTTCTTTCAATGCCATGTGGCATGGAGCATCTGGGCAGAGCAGAGCCGGAGACACTTGGGAGGGGTTGGAATGGAGCGGGATTTCAGAGAAATCCTTAAGTGGATTGGTGATTGCAGGGACAAGGAGCAGAGCTGGGCCAGGCATGCTAGATTGAGACTTGCTGCATCAGTTTGGCATGTCTGGCGGGAGAGGAACCGGCGCATTTATGAGGGATTGTCCACCCCACTGGTGGGTATACTTCATAACATTGAGTCGGATGTACTAGTAATGTCCCCCTGAGCCGGGATTGTATCACTATGTTGTAACCTTATTGAATTGATGGAATAAAATTTACCCTTTTTCCAAAAAAATATATATATATATATATATATATATATATCACTGACAACCATTTAAGATATATATTCTGAAGGAATTAATGTATTATGAAAATCGAAGAGTCCATGCTACTTGCTAAGCCGTTTAAACTGCTTATATAATTAAAAGCAGTAGAATTAAACCAACTCATCTACTCCAAGTGTCTTTTAATCTTCCTAATAATAATCTATGAATAACAAATGCGTGCAACGCACGTACATATATACTAGTGCTATTTAATAACAAAAATAATAAGATATAAAAATATAAAAAATCACGGCAACCTTAAAACCTGTCATTTACAAGAATGTGTGCCACCAACAATTTCAAACACCAAAAACGGAATTGCCTGGATATGCATCATATATTTTTGCTATCAGAAAAAATCCAGTAGGAACAGTTGTTGCAGTTATAGGCAACACAGCATTGGCCAATAGAATCCAGTAGTAACAACTGCTCAGTTATAGACAGGGATCACAGTATCTCCCAATAGCAATACGTATTGACCACATTATATCATTTTTTTGGCATATCGGGGTCCAATACTGAGCCCGCCGATGATGGCCAATACCAACATGGGGCTCTTCCCCAGTCAGTTCAGCAAAAAAATTATAAGAGAAGTGTGTGTGTGTGTGTTTGGAAAGGAAGGGGGGGGGGGGGGGGGGGGGGGGGGGGGGGTGGAATGGTGTCGATACAATGATTCGTCACATAGATCCACTAAGTATATACGCACGTGCGTTCTTCACAGATTATTATTAGGAAGATTAAAAGACACTTGGAATAGATGATGTTGATGAGTTGGTTGAACTTTGTTGCTTTTAATTATATAGATTATGGGTTCAATCCTTCGAATTCCGTACTAACAGTTTAAAATAGGATTATTTTGTATAAGGCTACCAAATTTAGATCTAATTACACTTTGGGTACTAGGTTCGTATGTTTTCGACTTTGGGTACTCAAATTTTTTAGTGACACATTTTAGTAACGAAATTGGACTTTCAGTGATGAAATGAGTCTTTTATTGACGAATGTTCGTCACTAAAATGTATCATAAAAAATTCAATTATCCAAAGTCTAAAATGAACAAATCTAGTATCCAAAGTCTAATTAGATCCTAAATCCGGTACCCTTATACAAAATAATCCTTTAAAACACTTAGCAAGTAGCATGAACCATTCGATTTTCGTAATACATTACTTCCTCCAGAATACATCTCTTAAATGGTGTTATTTAATAGCAAAAATAATAAGATTAAAAAAAAAATTCACGGCAACCTAGAACCTGTTATTTACAAGAATGTGTGCCACCACCAAATTCAAACACCAAAAACAGAATTGCCTGGATATGCATCTTATATTTTTGCTATCAGAAAAAATTCAGTAGTAACAGTTGTTGCAGTTATAGGCAACACAGCATCGGCCAATAGAATCCAATAGTAACAACTGCTCAGTTATAGATAGGGCAGGGCTCACAGTATCCCCCGATAGCAATACGTATTGACCATATTATATCGTTTTTTGGCATATTGAGGTCCAATACTGAGCCCATCGATGGCCAATACCAACATGGGGCTCTTTCCCAGCCAGTTCAGCAAAAAAAAAATTTTAAGAGAGAAGTGTGGGGGAAAACGGTGTTGATACAATGATTCGGTCACATAGATCGACATGCTATAATATGTTGATAAGATTCCTTGTCGACACATAGTAACAATTACCATTTATCAAAGTTGTATATCTATAAATTCGACAAAATTCATCCATCTTATTATTATTTCATGCAGGACTATATATTGAAGGTATAGTTGGTCTAAAAGCAAGTAAATAAACAATAGTATCTATTGCGGGTGAATCCTTCACAAATGTTGAATATTATTCAATTTAAAGCTAACCATGACTAGATAATACATAAAATTATGCCCTCAATGTATGAAATTTTTTTCTAGATTTTCAGTAACTTTTTTTTAGTTTTTTGGCTTTCCGAAACGAAGAACTCTGGAACTCTAATCATAAACCACTTACTTCGTCGAATCCACTTATCCCGATAAGGGTTTGAAAGCGAATTCCATATGACAGATCTTGGTTAAGTCCTAAGAAAGACCTTTATGTACATAAGGTTTTTTATTTTATGTTTGACCATATAAGATATTCATATACTAGCAATGGACATCTTCGTAACGCCAAATGAATCTTATTCTAAACCTAGAAAAAGAAATTATTTCCAAATGAAACCTATGGGTCTGAGAGTTTGGCTTTACCAAATAAGTAGATAATCACAAAAAGTTCTACAGATCATATAAACAACTTCGCTACCTTTTATTGTCTCCCTCCTTTGGTACTATGAAACGGACACCAGTATATGAGTGTCTGTTTCAAAATATAACTAGACAACCGCAAGAGCTCTAGAGATAAGTCTCCAATGTGTCTATCTTTCCTTTATAGAAGATAAGGCATTTATTTTTATTCAAATGAATGACATATTTCAGCATAATTCCAACTTGAATTGCAACCAGTTTACTTTTGTTATGATTTAACGGCAGTCAAATCTTTGCTATGACATTTTTCCTTTCATAATCTTGTATTGAATCTTTCCATAATCTGCAACAGCACTGAACTATTTGTAACTCGCATGCTGTATAATCAATCATTTCTTTATGTAGAAAAAGAACAGATTCTAGGAATGTGCTTCAATCTGGCTGAGTGGCTCATCATGCTTCAGTGATGATAACAATCCGGAATAAATTTTATTTTGCCTAAAATTTACAAGAAACTTTATATAATGCCTCCGTAGCATCGCTTTACCTCCATGACCAATGGGCAGGTGTCTATACCTGCATCCCTAGCTAGCTACATATCTCCCGTCACCAACACTAGTAAGAAAGGATTAGGCTAGGAAGTGGCACTACCTGAGAAGGTTGATGTCAAGTTGTAAAAACTAATAAGTAGTCTTACCAAATTAAAGAGCGGTTTCATATCTGATGCCAATTAGATGGGGAAATGCATGCTCATGAAGAATTGAGGAGAACAATGAACAAGAAGAGCAAAAAAAGTCCCAAACATGATTATCTAAAACGCTAAATTCATTTTCAATAAAGACATCTAAATATCTTTCTTCATTGTCGCTTTTACAATAATTTTGAGTCATTGAAACAAAGGTTAGTGCTGCACTAATAGCCAGAATCCAGGAACCAGTAGATTGGAATGAGAATAGTGAAACTTTAGTGACAATAATACAAGATAAGAACTCATGAGGTTCATTGATATCAATACATTCTTCAGTGATAAGGGAAAATGTCCAATATAGCCATCTGGTTCATGACAATAAATTATAAAGAGAGTCTAACAAGGCATAAAGTGTCGGCCAAATCATCGTCTTGAAAAGCTCAAGGTTCAAGGTGGACATAAGATTCTTAAGCTATGGAGTAAAGATTTGATTCAGTGTTATATCAAGCGGTTTCCATTAACTATCCATCCTGTAATTGGATGAAGCGGCCGATTAACTGCTGACTAGTCTTACTTGCACACTATCTAATTTAAGAAGCTTAGGCTTCTGCATTTAATATTCTGCATGTCGTAGCTTAGTGGTATAAAAATTATCCTACACGGCCGATTACTCACCCTTGTAACCGCAACCGGACACTATGCACGACAATTGATTAGCAAGATAAAATTAACTTAGATCTTACATAGCCAGTATAGTTCCTGAAACTCAACTGATCCAGGTTTTAGCTATCACAGGTCGAACTTCCCCCAACATCTATCAACAAAGGACAACACAAATATGTAACCATTCGGGTCAAGCTCCTCTCACTGCTCATCTACATAGCAGGTTTAACTCCACAAATCCAACCTCATCTCACCCCAACCCCGACTCACAAACCTACAAAATCCGTCCACTGCTCATATACCTATTTCTAGTTGCAAAGGACAAAAATCCTGGATCCCGGTTTCATGGTGAAGAGGTTACATCCAAACTCCACGAAATACTCATCCATATTTCTAATTGCATCTAGAAAAGACCTTCCTGGACAAGGATCAAGGTGCGCAGAGATTACACCACATATGGCCATTTCGTCAAAAGATTCACAAGCCTTAATCCTCTCTAGACATGACATTCAAATGCATTAACATTTATTCCATGCAGAATCTGCATAAGCTTGCTATAAACCTGGGTACATTGGGTTCCCAGCAGCTAAACATATGTCAAACAAAGAGCCCCTCTAAGTCATACAATAGGGGAAGAAACATAAAATAGGCACCTCAACTGAGTAGAACCTACAAAATTCTATTAATCATGAAAGCCATTGACCTTATAACAAAGGTTACCTTTTAAGGTTAGTTATAGTTCCTAAGCCACATATAACCTAGCAAAAAAGAAAGAAAATGCAAACTGGCACTCTGCCTATGAAATGTGTGATTATCAATATGGTGAAAGATGGAAGTGGTTGTTGGGCAGCAGGAGGGGACCTAGCGCATAGGGCTACTCAGTGCCTAGGTATATTAAGTGTCTTCTGATATTGAAAATAAACAAATATATAAGTATATAGACATGTATAAATTAATGATTCTAAAACCATGATAAACCTAAAAGTTTATAGACTAAACAGTAAACATTAAGTAGATATCAATTATACAATTGAAGAGTAAGGTTAAACAATTAAATCTAATAATAATAAACCAAAAATGGACAAAGTATACAACTGCAAAATTGAAACCAATTACTATTCCCCAATCACTCACTTCTCTTAATGAAGAGTAAGCAAGTTAACAAATGAACTAACCATTATCCATTGCAGGAGGTGTAGACAAGTCTCGGCGGGGCCTAGATGGTCTTAATAAGAGCCTAGGAAGGTTTCTAATACCCGAAACAAGTCGAGATTACATGTTGTGTCTAATCTTGAGTGTTATCTTGGGCAAGCAAGTGCTGCTTTCACACACCTTTGGTCAGTTTGCGAGCATGTGTGCAAAAGCCACAAGAAAGTTCCTTAGTTCGCAAGACCAAAGGTCCTGATAGCGATAGTAACCATGTATCACTTGGAGGTGTCGTAGTAGATAGCAAATATCGGACGAACCTGAAAATGTACTATGCGACACTAACATATAGTGCTGTTTCGGGTCACACACAGAGACACACACATAAAGAAGGAATCTAATATAACACAACATAAGCAGATTGCCAAATTCTTTGTCAACTCTATTATATACAATTATGACTTTAAACACAATACTAATAAGCATCATAGACATATAACATATAAGCATTATGATGCCTTTTCTTCCCTATTGCTTATTTCCCATCACCATACTAGATTCTTGAGGTATATTATAGAAGCTATGGGATAGAAACATTATTAGTGGCGGCATGGCCAATATCCAACACCTTGCGAAGGACAATCCCCTTTAGAGTAAAGTGTTGGATCAAAGCAAAGTTCAAAAGATACGAATAGAAAGAGCACTAAGATAATGGCACCAAGATTTTTGGAATAGCATAAGACGGTAAAATACAGATTAGGCCCATACTTTTTACCCAAGAGATGCAATGCAATTTGCAGAGACTGGATCAAGAAATTGTTCACTTCTTCTGTGTTTCAGCAATAATATTATGGGGGAATAGGGGAAGATCTTAGTGCACACATGAGAAGTCATCTTTAGGGGGCTGTTTGGATATAAGAAACTCATTGAAAGTGTAAAAGTGGCACTTACATTATGTTGAGTTACAGTACACTTACAGCAAGTGGCACTTTCCAAAATGTGTTTGGATAAGTACTTTTTGTCTCCTGAAAGTGGAAGAAAAATGAGTTCGTTGTTTGGATGGCTATTGAAAGTGGAGAAAAAATAAGTTTGGTTGTTTGGATGGTTGTTGAAAGTGGATGTTGGGATTGGATGGTAAACCTAGGTATGCTTATCCCAATTCATTTAAACCTAAATATTTCTCATTTAAACATAAATATTACAAAATAAATTATTATAAATTACTACTATTAATTACTACTATTGTTACTACTACTACTATTATTATTATTATTATTATTATTATTATTATTATTATTATTATTAGAAACATAGTATAGTATTAGCGGTCTAAGTTTTGGATTCTAATCCTAACTGTATAAATTTAAATTTTAAATTTTTATAAATAGAATTGTACCATAATGTTTACCATAAACTAAAGTAGTTCTTATCGAATTCGGACCAGTTCTAAGTACTATGTATGTGCCAAAAAGCCTATAAAATTTTAAAATTTTTATTCCTTTATAAGTTTGGATCGAATAGAATTTACGTAGGAATAATTCACTCCTTCGAACGGACCTTATCCGTCCATTGCCGGATCATGATCGGACCAACTCTCGGGTCAAAATAAAATCCCTACATGTGGTAGAGCACTATGTGAGTGGACCCAAAAAAACCATCTACCCTAAATATCTCTCTCCAGCCACTCTCTCTCTCTCTCTCTCCATCCAGCCAAAGGGGGAAAAACCTCTCCTCCGGTCTCCGTCGAAGTTGAGGAGAACTATGGCTCGTCGTCGACCACCTCCGGCAAGGAAACTCGCGCAGGGGAGGACGCTCGCACGATGGTGTCTCCAGCGGAGCGCTATGCTGGTGCCGCGGAGGCTGCTGGCACGGGCGGAGGCTACGAGCAGCGAAGTCGGAGGCACGGGCGAAGGCTGCGAACGGTAACCAGAGCATTGGGGACTTGCAAGTCGGAGGCACAGTGCTCTTTCCATTGAGTTACTCCACTTTTTCTATGTAGGTGAGAGTGAAGAAATTAGGAGGGCAGGACACTGTTTGTGTTAGTAATGGGACACTTACAACACAATTGCAATGTGTATCCAAACACAGAAACTCCAATTTTCAAGGTTCAGTTTCAATGAAAGTCCCTATTTCATCGCACTTTCACTCCACTCCTATGTATCCAAACAGCCCCTAGGTGCAACTAAAACAACTAAAACACCTTGTAGAAAGGACCAGATTGCTCACACGAGCAATCGAGAGTTCCACTTGTGCTCTACAAAATGAAGTCATTGTGGTCAGGTTCAAGCTCCAAAAGCTATAGTGAAAGAGTTGTGAGTTTTGGAGGAGCTAGTTATATTAGGCAACCAACAAGGTTATAGTGGTAAGGTCATTAGTGTACCTCATCAACTCACCAATGGTCTATTTTGAGTAACATCTATCTAGACTCCATTGTTAACCTATTGAAGAAAGCCCATAAATAACTATGGTCAAGACTGATGCTAACAAGTACTTTCAGGCACTGACAGCAGTAATCACTTTTTGCATTTTGCTGGAACATATCAAAACATTTTATGTCCATGCTAATGCCTTGAAAATTCTCATTAGTGTTCGGTGGAAGTGGTGCTCAAGGTAGAGGGAGAAGTGCTGGGCGACTTGGAGGCACATCACCTTGGTCATGATTTCTAGCAAAAACTACCGATTTACAGTTAATCCCTACAATCAAATGAATGTCCCCCCCCCCCCCCCAAACAAGCTAGAAAAAGACATTCTTGGAGGAATTCAATGCGGTGATGGTGAACAAGACAGGAAGAAGAAACCAATTTGCTGATTCATTATATTGGAAGGAAGAAGTTACGTTAGCTCAAGACGCCTCAGCTAGACAAGGTAAGCCATGTACAACTAACCCTGCAAAAGCACATTTTGTGGCACTTGAGGATCGAATGGTAAAAATTTATAATTGCTCAACATAGCAGGTAAGAGGCAATGACAGATCCAAAATGGCTAGACACTTCTCAAAAGCAGATCATGTTTACATGCCCAAATCCAAAGGAGTGCAGTGACAATATGGCAGGCCACCCAAGATGGCATTGCCCAAAGCTTCCTCTGGCGTTTTATCACTGGCCACAACCAAACAAGATTTTCATTGTGCCTCAATGTTCTCAAGCAAATAAACAGTCAAACATAGCTCCTCATCTTACCTTTCATGAAAAAGAAAAGTGTGTGGCTTACTTGAGGAATAACTGCAGGCTAAGAGAGTGTCTCGTCGGACTTCACCTAAAATCTGCCTGATGTAGAGGATCAATAAATTAGTAATAGATCGATTCTCATGCCATGCTCATTCCAACCAAATTGCAGTTCTCTCTCAGGGAGAGCTTAATTGTTAACAAGCCAGTTAAACTATTAGGATGCCCCAAGGATTGTTGTCACTAACAGTCTCCCAGTTACGAGAGTGGTTTTGGGACGAGTAAATACCTGAGTAGTTCCTGAGGCATGTTGTTAGTCCCCCAAAGGTTTGGTTCAAGTTATTTGGTTTACCCAAGTTCATTGTAGCTTGCAGTGGAGCTCTACATTATTGAACTTTCTCCAAATCATCATCAAGAAACAACTTGCATGCTGGACAACATTGCTCGGTACTCAGTGAGCAGGCTCCTAGAATATCATTTTGCTAGGGTGAGGTACGGCAACTCTTAGATTGTGAGGACCTGCTCGAAAAAGTGGATAAGAAATACCAAACCAGGCATGCAAGGAGTGGATGTCTTTCTACTTCAAAAGAAATTATATTTTATAATTGTAGCTAATTAAGCTCCAAAGAAGTAGTCTGGTATTCTTTCACAGGGTGTATTGTTCACAAAAGACATGTTCCCTGTCTCCCTGACTAGGTAGGCATAGTACTGTACAGAGTACAGATTGCAGCATGGTAACCACCCCCACCCCAAACCCTCACCCACACACACGAAAAACAAAATAAAAGAACAAAAGAAACACGGAAAGTTGAGGAGATCTCTACAATTTTAAGATATATATTATTAACTAACATAAAACCATCAAAGATTGAGGTATCTTTCAATGTCCTTGCTTGTTACTAGAAAGTAGAAACCAATTCATTTTATCCAATACTCCTTTTGCAAATGAATGGATTTTCCATGGGACAACGTCCATAACACAGTTAGCTAGTAACCTATACTGAACCTCAAAGTTAAACTACGGGTAGAATTTTAGGGAAAAAAAAGGTGTCTTGATTTATATGATAAAAGCAGTCAAAACCATCTGCCCGTGCATTAACCCTCAGCTTAAGGGACTTCACCTCGAGCCACAGTTGCCCATCGCTTAAAAAATTCCATGTCCATCATGTTCAAATGTTCAACACGACCAACATGACATCTCTCTCTGCGACTTGGGTAGACACTAAAGAACTTTTCCACTTCCATAAATCATGAAATACCCACAACATGATGATTATTGTGTCTAATGGTGGCAATTTCGGCTAAACATGTTAGTCAAAAATGGACCAACACGTCTAACCCATTTTAAAAACGGATCGGGTCTGGGTAGTGAACTGTTCAACCTGTTTAAGCCATAAGTAGAAACCCTAACGATTAACTTACTTTGCACACACCCACAGCTTCATATTGTTCTTCTCTTCATATTCTCTCTCCTTCTCCTTATTATAACATGCACTTGTGAAACCCTCCTCTTCTTCCTCTCTTTTCTTTATTCTGTCATTGTGCTCCTGTTGCCGTCGTCATCCCTGCATAGGCATGTTGCTATGGTGCACCGACGTGTCATCATAGTCCACCTCGTCGCTAACCACTTTGCACACCGTAAAGATAAGGTTAGGATTTCAATGTACGAGTTAATCAGTCGGGCCAGGTTACCCGATTAACTGATTTTACTAATTCGGGTTCAGGATTACCCTAAACGAGTAAGACATAAACAGGTTGGATTTTGGATGAGCTTAAACCGGTCGATCCAAACCCAACCCGACCCCTAATTGTGTCCCTATTTAGCAAATACCATAATAACATCCGCGTACACTAGCCCTATTGGGTGCTTATTCAGTTCTTTGATATCAAACAAAACTGAATAACATGTAACTAGTCAACTGTATGTGTATTTAAAAAAGATACACATATAGTTACGTCCTTGTGTCTAAATTGTGGCTTCTAATCTGCGATACATACCTTTGTGTCCATGTCCGCTAATCATAGGCCAAGCCTGAGTTTTAAGCCCTAGGAAGCACGGACGCTCCAAAAATCGGTCCCGTGCATGTCACGCCGTGTCGGCACCATACCCGCCAAAATACAGACGTGCCATTTTTCCATATTAGTGTCCTTGGAAACTAGGTTAGCGCCCTCTAAAAACGAAGAGGAAGAGGAGGAGGAGGATACAACATACCCATTACGTATCAAAATTGTAAAAAAATCCACTTATCGATCTATAACAACAATTGAGAAGCTAAAACTCATGAAATGAAATGAACAAATCTACTACAGCTACTCAAAGATCTTAGCTTTAGACACCAAGCAACCAAAGGAGATCCAAACAAAATTTGACGGGATCGAAAAATAAGAGGGGGTTAGGCTATGAAATGGACCTTGGCTGGAACTCTAACACCTCGACGAGCTTGTTCCCGTTCCGGTCGTTCCACTGCACTTTCCTCCTCGACACCCTCTGCTGCTGCCTCTTCCTCGCCAACCCTCCTCCTCCGCCATTGACAAGCGCCGGCTTCGGCTTGGATCCCAACAGCAAATCCATCTCCCCATCCCCTTCCTCCGTCTCCTCCAACTCCTCCTCCTCCTTCGGCTCCACTTTCACGACCGAATTCATCTGGTTCTATACAAAAACTAGGGATTTCATAAGAAAGATCCCATCTTTAACCCTAATTCCTAATTGAAAGATCAGAATGGATTAAAAAAAAACTCAGAAATTTGAGAAATTGTGGAGATCTGGAGAAGAAGAGAGATCGGAGAAATCCAATTGATCGAAAATGGAATGAAATTTCGCTCGGAATTCTAAAATCTAAGAAAAAAGGGTCGAATTTTTTTTTAGAGAGAGAGAGAGAGAGAACGAGGTGGGAGAGGAGAGAGAGAGAGAGAGAGACTTCTTACAAAGAAGAAGAAGGACCCAAATAACGCCTTTTTTAAGCCGGTGGTGCATGCTAACTTGCGCCAGTGACGCACTGGTTCATTAATATTGCAATGATTAATAGAAAGAAGGAAAGAAGGAAAAAATGTCAACTTCTCTTTACACTACGTTTGGGAAGGAGGGGAAATAGAGGGAAGGGAAAATTTGAGGGAAAAGTGGAGGGAAAATTAGAAACTAAGGTACCGTTTGGGGAGGGTGAAAAATAGGAGGAAGGAAAAAGTTGAGGGGAAAGTGAGAGAAAAATTTTAAATGATGGTGTTTGGAAAGGGGAGAGAACATGGGGAAGAAAAATTTGAGAGGAAAAAGTAGGTGGGTCCCACCAAAAAATTTTCCTTCCAAATGTGGGAGGAAAATGGAGAGAGATGAGAGAAATTTGAGTGAATTTACCCCACCACCCCTCAAAAAGTTAAAATTAAATCATCATTTGAGAATACCAAGGAGGAAATAGTAATTATACCTATATCCATAAACAAATAAAAAATTGTTTTTAAACTTTTTCTTCCCCTACTTTTTGTCCATCCAAACAAAGGAAGGGAAAATTAACTTTCCTCCATTTTCCTTCCCCTCAATTTTCCTTCCTCTCAAATTTTCCTCTCCCTCCCCCCAAATGTTCCCAAACACAGTGTAAGTTGTTTGGAAAGGAGGGAAAGAAATAGGAGGAGAGGAATCTGGAGAAAAATTTTTGGTAGGCCCCACCAAACAAAATCTGAATTTGAAGATGAAATCAAATTTTAGCTAAAGTATTGATTAAATACTCTCAACTTTTTCATCGTGGACTTTTGTTATCACATTTATATTTTTTTTGCCACATTTATATCTTAAAAATTAAAATTAATTTTATCTTTTGTTCTAAAGGGCAGTCGTCTAGGTGCTAGTCGTCTAGGTGCTAGCCGTCGGGTGTCTCTGATGTTCGCTTAGGTGTCCGTCTAGTTCCTCTAACGCACGATTATGCATGTTTTTTGGTTTTATGAATTTTTTTTACAATTTTTAGTTAAAAAATTTAGATTATTTTTATTTGTATTTTTAGCGCTTTTCATAACCTTGATTTTATCACTTAAATATTCGAATTTTAAAAATTTGTCGCTAAAATTGTCACGCCCCATAACCAGAACACTGGAGAGCGGGGGCAGACATAGCTAGCTACATATATTGAAGTGCAACCCACCTCGCTATACGGTCACGGCTGTCTAGATACATGAGGGTTTAACTACAAGCCAACAGTCTCTTATGGTCATGAACAAGCCTAGTGTCTCAATCACAAGCAAGGAAGTAAGTGTTACAAGATGTAAGATCACCAAATATACAATAGTAAGACGTCCCAAATATTACATATTCAGCTGATCATGAAGCTAGTCGTTACAAAATATCAGGACTAGCAAGAGTTTAGTCATACATGATCAACCCTAGGATCTGTTAATCATGTCACAGCCCGTAGGCAGACAGTAAATAAAGGTACAACCGAGCTAACAAGTGCTCGTCGGCTAAACGCCTCAAAAGAATAATTTTTACAATAAAGTGGGAGGACAAAAAAGAAACCCACTCGTTGCCAGGGTTACGCTTGGTGGTCACCATCTGGCTGGAAGATAGGTAGATCCTCTGGTGCTGCTCCGATATCTGGCCACACAAAACCAGCTGGTCAGACCCCAGAAAGAGCAAGTGCCACAAAGGAGGCTTCACTTAGGAACTAAAACCAGCATAACCCAATAGAATATAAAAGATAATAAATAAAGAACTGATAATAATAGGGATAACCACAGTAAACTGAGTACGAGGAAATCATTCAAGTAGTCAGGTCACAACCCTTAAACCAAACAAGGACCGGAGTTGTAACCCTTCACCTGAATAGAAACCCGTCTCAAATACTATTGGTACAGTAAAGACAATAAACGAAGAGAGGACACAGAACTGCTCCGGAAGCCAGGTTACAACCCTTAAACCAAATAAGGACCGGGGTTGTAACCCTTCGCCTGAACAGAACTGGACCCATGATCTTTATTGTTAAGGCCAGCATAAGTAATAAATCATACTGTTGAAGTGAAGTAAAATATGACGAGCATGGCATGGGGTACATTAAGACAATAAACGAAAATATGACACAGAACTGCTCCGGGAGCCAGGTTACAATCCTTAAACCAAACAATGACCGGTGTTGTAACCCTTCTCCTGAACAGAACTGGACCCCTGATCATTTATTGTTGAGACAGGCACAATCAATCGTATCATGTCACAGTCTTGTACAGGATCAAGATAAGACTAAGCTGGAATAAACTCCATTCAATCAATCAAGGCCAATCAAGAAGTATGGCTTGATACTCTTAACTAACTAGGGTTATCACAGGCCTAGTTACTAGCAAGATGCAATGAGATTATCCCAACAGCCACAAGCCCTGCAGACCATCCGGTTATCCGGGTCGAATGTCCATTTATGAAGGGTGCACCACATGACTGTGTGCTGAAAATGTGTCCTACTCGTCGGTAGGCTACAAGTCCACTGAATGCGCCCAGATAATGGGATTGCCTGTAGCTGAGGATCTCTTCATGTCTACTGAATTATTCTAGTTTATTAGCCTTAGTCAATTACTGTAGGTTTCCCTGACCGTGGTACTCAGGGATCCCCCATCCTAGACATGATGCAAGACAGTACTGGTTTATTTGTACAAATACAATCGTCTACGGTGTCCAGGTCATTCGTACTTGTCATATCGGACTAGCTTTCGTAACAGCAGGTCACGATATAATCTTATCAGTTTACTTGTCGAGAGTGCGCCATAGCGGGCCACTATCGTGTTTAGAAAATATGCCAAAATTTACATGTTATGAACATAAATATTGTACGTGAATTTAATAATAATATTAATAACACATAACAATAATAATAATATATAATAATTAAAAGAGGACAAGGCTGAGCTATAGGGGCCACGCGGCCAAGGGGAATAAACTCATGCGGCTATGAGCATGCGCGCTTATGCAGCTGGGATTGCGCGCGCATGCGGCTGGAATTAGGCAAGCGCATGCGGTTGGGGAATAGCAAGTTCATGCAGATGGAAGCAAGTCGGGGCTCATGCGGCAGCGGAAAACTCAGGCTTATGCGACTCCAAAGGTGCGTGATCATGCGGCTAGGGTAATCGCTTGCTTATGCGGCTGCAGAGCTTGCGGCCCTTATGCGGCTGGAAGTATACAAGCTTATGCGGCTGCGGTTTGAGCAGTGCCATGCGGCTGGGTCCTGCTGAGCCTCATGCGGCTGGAGAGATAGAAGCGCATGCGGCTCAGGAAGTAATGTAGGCCTATGCGGCAGCGGGACTCAAAAGTTCATGCGGCTGAAAGAGACTTGCCGCATGAATATTCATGCGGTCAAGTACTTCCATGCGGCCAGCACTGTTCTTCTTCTCCGCTGATCCGAGAAGAAGAGCACCATGAATACAAACTTCCAAGCTCCATAAACCCTTCATCCGGAGTCCAAATCCGAACTTCCATAGGTCGATTTGGGGCAGAACGAAATGCTCTACAACATGAAACCATCAAAACTTAGAAATAACAAAGTTAAGTAGATCAAAACCCAAGAAATCCGAAAATACTATAGACTTTAGATCTAGAAAAATTTAGCCATGAAAATTGAAAATGCCAAGCACTAAAGAGTCTTAGAATGTTGCAAAGAAGAGAACGGAACAATAAATTTTGAGTTCCCTCATGAAGCAAGATGCACTTGCCTAAGCTCTCTCTCTCACTCTCCTGGTGGTTGAAGAAGTAATGGTGGAGAAGAAGAAGTAAATGAAGAGAGAGAATAAGGGGAATGGATTAAATAAGAAGGGTAGTGGTAGGTAGGAGGGTTCACCTTTGGTTCATGATAAACCAAAGCAAACCAAGCCAAGCCGAACCAACCCAAGAATAAACCAATCACTGAAATGCTAGAATAAATCAAGCAGAGAGACATGCAATACGGGTCAAATTACGTATACGTATACCAAGATACGTAATACGAACCACATGCATTACAAAAATAAAGAAGATGGTGGATTAGGATTAGGGATAAGATCGTCATGTAGTAAATTGATAAGAATTAGGAAGTTCAGAGCATAAAAGTTTGAATAATTCTATAGAGACACACTTTTATTGACATACTTTATTGACACACTTATGTGGCAGATGATTTGGCATTCCATGTCACCCGAATTAATTGAGAGCTTATTAATTATTTTTTTGGTATGTCCAATTTTGTGTGTATGGAAGGTTTATCTTTGGCATGTGTTGTAATTTTGCATGGCCAATTAATAGCCACGCTTATTATCTTCTTTATTGTTTTCTGCTTATCTCCATTTCCTTCTCCTACTCATCTTCATTTTAAAACTTTGTACAAAATTATTTTACTTTCATTGGAGCCTGCTCATGAAGTTGACGAGGGTGGATTGCTTGGATTCTATACATGCAAGAAGATTGAATCTTTTGCATGGATTGTAAACTAATTAATTTGACATGGACAATTTTGGCAAGTGAATAATTAATTGGCCATGGAAAATTGTAACACATGAACTAATTAAATGGACATGGACAATTTTGGCAAGTGAATAATTAATTGGCCATGTAAAATTGCAACACATGCCAAAGATTAAAAACCTTCCATACATACAAAATTAGACATACCAAAAAAATAATTAATAAGCCCTCAATTAATTCGGGTGACATGGAATGCCAAATCACACGCCACATAAGTGTTCAACAAAGTATGTCAATAAAAGTGTCTCTATAGAATTACTCTAAATGTTTATGGAAAAAAATAAGAAAGGAAAGTCGACATATTGCAAAGTTAATTGAGGGTATTTAAGCACATATAGGCCTAAACTATTTACAGCTATGGACATTTTATGTGATAGTAAACAAAATAAGATAACGTTTGTCTATAATTGTTGCTTGTCATTGCATATTTATTGTTTGTTTAGCTACAAGCTAAGTTACTCTATTAGTGAATAATATTTAGGCTAAATTATTCTAGTGACATTATAGTTATAGTGTTTAGACTTTTTGGCATATTAACATTCTACTGCTTGATTTTGCATCCTAATTTTATAAATTATTATTTTGGAACATATTTTGTCAATTTTTTGGTCTTTAATAGTTGTGTTTGTTGTTGGCATTGTGTTAGTTTTTGTGATGAAATAAATAACAATTTATTTTTTTCATAATTAACTCTTATTTTCTACTAAATTTGAATGGATGGTGCTTTAAAAGAGCAACTTACGAAATTGGGATAGCAAAAATTGAGCAGTGAAAAATTAATGTGTTAAAAATATCTAAACGATATAGTTAAGATGTCACTGGGATAATTCAGTCTAATATTTTGATAGTTCTCGGTATGGCCACACAAAAAAACTGTATCTTTGGGAACAAAACTTCAGCATATAATGCTATGGTACCTGGTTTTGGTTATACCGATCCAACATTGAAAATACTTCAACCATTGTGATATTTTTTGCAACAACACTATTTATGTAAATCAAACAATTCTATACTACTTGCACATTTTATTTGTTGGTCCCATTTTTTTCCATGTGACCTTCTGATTTTTTTTAAAGCAACAGATTTTATTGATAAAGGGGGGAGCCAAGTCTCCAAGATGGCGCCGGAAGATAGCACGAACGACCTACAAAAATAGCAATGTCAGGGGGAAGCCCAGACGGAAAAGACAGAAAAAGAAAACACAAAAATCTGGCACCGGGGGAGAGCCCGAACGTCCAACAAAAGTATCAGTGCCGGGGAGACGCCCGGGCGTCTCAAAATAGTAAAATAAGAAGAGGTGAGACAAGTCCCCACTCCTAAGGAGCTGACAAGTCCATAACGAGTGCGGGGGGAGCCCACACCAAGCACCCCAAAGGCAAAAATCTACAGAGGTCTATCACAGATGGCCAGTTTTTTCAGGAACCAACCCTTGTTGGAGCGTAAAAATCGTGGCTCTGCCATCACCAGTTCCTCCACGAATTTGGATGCAAGGTAAGCCTCTGGGTCAGAATGACCATAGATCTGTTTACCTTGAGAAGCATCGATAGCCTGTTCTACCTTCATCATTCTGGCCGGTAGCGTTTTAATGAAATCCGGTTGCCCAACAAGGGATCTAATGACGGCAAACTCCTTGACAGCCTCCTTTGGGGAGCGATCAGCAGCAATCCGATCGAAATAATCTCGCAAGAGAGGCGAAGTATCCCTAATCGTCGCTAAGACCGTCGAGGTGCGAGTAGCATCTGGTGTTCTAGCGGAATGGGGAGACTCCAGCTGCCGGAGGGTCAAATGGGAGGTAGAGGAAGAGCTGCCAATGTTAACAACGTCTTCAGCAGTTGTATCCACCTCATCATCTTCATAATCTGCATCCTCTACATCTTCTTCTTATGTTTTTTTTCTTCTACTACATCGGTTGTATCAACATCAACCACATCTACATCTTCCTCAGCATCAGAAGTTGCGAGAGAGAATGCATTGTCTCCTGGGTGTCATCAGGGAGTTTCGCGGCTAGGATGTCAAATTTGTCGGTTAGGTTTAAGATGGGGGTTTTGTTGGGTACGGTGACTCTTTCCAGGAAAGAAGTTTGTTGGGGTTGTTCTTAGAGATGGGAGCTACCGGCACTCGCTTCAAATCGGATGTGGGAGTTAGGTACAGGGAGGAGCGGGGATTGATGAATTTGAGTTGTCGGTTGAGCAGGGACAGTAGTACGAATCACTTTCTTCTTCAGCTCTGGGTTCGCTCTAAAACAGTATTCGGTGGAGTGTCCTCTCATATGGCAGTGCTTGCAGAAGGTAATATATGACCATATAATATTTGTTGAGTGTACGTCTTGTTGCCAAGCTCTACTTGGATATGGTTGGGTAGGTCCTTCGACAGGTCTAGTTCTATGCAAATTTTGGCATAATTTTTTCTGGAGAGGTTACGAGTTTCTTCGGCCATAGCTACAAAGGTCCCAAATGAGTTGGCGATTCTCTTCAAAGCTGCGGGGGAAAAACATATGAGAGGTAGGTTAGAAAGGGTGATCCAGACAGAGACGATCGTCGAGTTTTCTTTTGTGTTGAAATCAGGGGACCATTTTACTATTTTTATGCTGTGGGAATCGATCCTGCCGGTGCCTCTGGTCCAGACACTCTTGTGGTCGCTCTCAGAGAAAAGATACAGAAGCATATGTTTAGGGTCCATGGGCGCAACCCTGTAGCCAGAGGAGAGGTCACAGCTGGTGTAGTGCCCCGTCCCGCTCAGTCAATCGGAGGAATCGGAACGCTAGCGGCGTTCGGACTTAGCCTTGCAACGGCTGCTCGAAGACATCGCTCGGTCGAGGCGACCGCTCGTTCAAGTGGGGTAGTTTCGGTGAACTCGCCTCATCTTTGCCTTCACATAATAAATCACATATTTTCAACTTGCACAAGTAGGCTTGATAATAAAAGAGACGAATCCACATAGCTAAAGGGAATAATCCCGACGGGTTAAATTGAGTTAGAATATGGAAAGGTCCAACGGTCGGCTTAGAGTTGGTGCACAGCGTGCTTTGAAAATGACACTCGATCCTTCGTCCCGTGGCTTGAGAGAAGGAAAGTTGGTTGAGTCGACGAAGTTATGAACATGGCCTAAGTCATAGGCGTCGCCCGCATGAATGCTTCATAAAGCATGCACGGTCCTGTCGTCCAAGGCTTGGCATAGCCTTGGCTTTCCCCATGAGTTAAGTTGCGTTGTACAGCTTGTGCCATAAGTCTAGGCACCCAAATGACTTGGTCGTTTAAAAGTTGAACGCGTGCACAGCACGTTCCATCGAGGCAAGGCTTGACGCGGCCTTTGCTCGTTAATTGTAGGCTTGAGTAAGTTAGGCAAAGTTATATCGGTCGACCTAAGTCATTCTAAGTACTGTCCCACTTATTCTGCGGTTGTCAGGTTAAATAGTCCCACGATCCCAAGGCCCATCATATAAAGTATGACTTGGACGATAGCATCGCGTAGAACGGAAGTCGGTTTGAGGCACGATGCATGGACCTAGTATTAAGGCAGGAACCACCATTGATTTAATGAGTTTTGGAGAAAGGACTATCGAATAGGCATTCATGAGTTGAATGAAATGATATGGTAACATGAAAAGAATGCTCGCGACCGTGGGTCGTCGAGAGGTCTCAAATGATAGAAGGCTTGATATTGGTTTTGAAAGAGATGGTGCAAGCACGAGATAGTCTAGAGGTGCAGAATAGGCCAAGGCGTCGGTCCTAAAACTGATCCTAAGACAAGAGTAGAAAGACAATCAAAAAGGGGACTATGTTGCACAAAGTAAATCAAACATGTTGGGTTTGTATGGATGGGCGAAGAGCTCATTCCACTAGTACATTTGAGTACTGACACCCACATAATTTTCATGTGCAGGCACAGGTAGAAGCTCGTGGCGCAGAGCTCGCTTGGATGCGTCGAGGTACGGAGTTTTTTGGCGATTCGAAGCGTGCGACCGCATGGAGTAAAGACTTATACGGACATAATGTATGGACGTCGCCTTCCGAATCTTCCGCTGGAGTCAAAACTTGTATTGAGAGATGAGAGAGAGCTGAATGACTTGTAATGTGAGCTTGAGTGAGCTTGAGAGAATTGTAATCTTGGTCTTGCGCCCATTGTAACCTTTGTTTCAATATCAATAAAAGAGTGTTTTGTAATGACTTATGTTTGCTTTTCTAAATTCTGCTGCTATTATTCAATGTCTCTGCGCGAAACTTCTGTGCGACGATCTCGTCGCAGCCGCTGAAATCGGCCGTTATGGAACCCTCCTTGCACGAGCGCAATCTAGGCTCGTGCGGCATCACGCCTTAGCGAGGACGATCGCTCCTACGGGAGCAGGGCGTGATAGCTGGCGATCACTTAAGATAGCTGAGAGTGAGAATATTTCATCGTTGGAGAAGGGCACCAAAATCTCGTGAGTATCAGTCGAAGTGGAGAATTCGATTTATGGGAGCTCAACCTCTTTGATAGACGGAAAGTGCTTAGCTGCACGATCAGGCCTGAGCATATCAGCATAGGACAGGACGGGAAGTTATTGGTGGTAGACGGGTAGGTCGAAAGGGAAGTGGTCCCAATACATGGAGGATCGGGGGGTTGGGGCACTCCAATGGTGTGGGAAGAAGAGGGGATCCCACTTGTGCTAGTTAGCGCTGTAGTGACCCGCTCTGCCCTAGCAGAACGTCGATTCAAACGGCAAGTGCAACGACTCAAACGAGCCGTCGACCCGAAGAGTTGGCATCGACCTGATGAAGAATCGATGCAAGGCTTACATTGGCCCGTCAAGATGAGCCCAGACTTAGACTTTCAAAGGCACGCTCGGAGTATCGCTCGGCCGACGCGAACATCGCTAAGGTAGGTGGCTCCGATGAACCCGTCTTTGCTTAGCCTAGACACATAATAATACGGACACTATTACGGAAATCGCTAGGCGATAACACCGCGTATGCTAATAAATGACTCAACGCACCTAGCTAAGGGATTAATCCCATCTTGTATGCTTGTATAGAATATGGAAAAGAATATAGAAATTGTTAGAACTCTCGCACCGCGCTCCACGCTCGTGCTAAGGCACAAGCTTACGTTTACGTCTCTGATGCGTTCAACAATGAATGGTTTACAACAATAAAACGGAAAGACTATCAACCTAGTCGTTCCGAGTAGAGTTTAGCAACATTGAAAGACTATGGGACCGATGGGTCGCCAAGACGACTCCCGCACGGAAAGTTGCAAAATGTATGAATGAATGAATGAACAAATAAGTGAATGAATGAATCAACGAATGAGAGAATGAATACGTGAATGAATCGATGAACAAACGAACAAGTGAAAGAAAGAAAAGAAAGAATGAATAAAAGAAAGAAAGAAAGAAATGGTTAGCGACAGGTGTGACGGGCACGTGCAACGGGACTCGCTATCCGCGCTGCACGGACGCCAACCTGGTCGATAACGCATTGCGGCTAAGGGTTAGCCTATGACGATAATAATACGAAATGGTCGTGGACAAACGGCACGAGCGAGGGGTGGCGTATGCTGTGTCCGTAAAGAAAAAGAGATTCCGCGGCATGATCAAAGGGGGGATATGCCGGCCTAGGCGGGATCAAAGTCATGGCTTACGGGCTGCCTGGGTGCGGACTCGGCCACCCGGGGGACGTAAGTGCAGGAGTATTTCAAGAGACTATCGGGGTGTGTGCCAGTCCTCACCCTATGCTAGTTGAGAAATACCACGGCTTGGATGTCCAAAATGGCTTGTGGTGCCAGCGACCGATGCATATAGAGTTAAGTGGGCTTTACTGGTGGCGATCCACGTATAAGTCCTTGCATTGAAATCAAAGTAGTCTAAGTTAACAAAATGAAGTGCCTTATGAATATGTTTGAAATGTGACACACCAAATAAAAATGAGAAATAGCTGCAAGTGTAGATAACGTGCCTACGACGTGCTAGAATCCGAGGCAGGGACACGCACTTGACATAGAAAAGTTCATATTGAATTGTTGACTAACTTGGTTTACTTTGGACAGGGAAGGCCGGACGGTAAGTATGGGTAAGTCGTACATTCATTTCCATGCACACACTTGAATTCGACAACACGAGATAGGTCATGAAATATGCCATGAAACTGATCCTAAGGCAAGATTAGAAAGACAATGAATGATAGATGTTACACAAAAGTAAATGGAACGTGTTTGGTAATGATAGCGTTGTGGGCGAGCTAGCCTCCCCATCAGTGCATAACAATGTACTGATAACCCCACAGTTTGCTTGCAGGAAGAAGGAAACGTCGGCGGGTGCGGAGCTTTCCTCGAACGTGCTAAGGCGCGGAGCTATCTCTCGAGCCTTGGAGCGTTGCAAGGAGCTGGAGCACCATATACAGGACATAATGTATTGGAACATCGCCATGTATCATTCCATCTTGTAAGCCACTTGGCACGCCTTTTATGTTTCAGAGAGAGAGCTTGAGCGATTTGTAATATCGGCCTAGCGCCACTTGTAACCTTCGTGAATATCAATAAAGAGTTCGAATTTGCTTCTACTTGTGTTTATTTACTTTCTGCTGCAATGGGGACACTCTGTGCAACTCTGTGGCCTAGCTAAATCGGCCGTTTCTGGACTTGGCCTTGCACGGGCGCAACCTAGGCCCGTGCGGCATCACGTCTTAGCGAGGACGATCGCTCCTACGGGAGCGGGGCGTGACAGATTGGTATCAGAGCACGGCTTTACGTCCTTGGACTTCATGTCGATTTCTCAGTTTGAAAGCTCGTCGTGGGAAAAAAAAGTGTATGCTCTCTCTCGTTATGCCTTGGGCTGTTCCATACAATAAGTCTAATACTTTCAAAAGCTCGTACGAGTACTCGGTTGGACGGGATCGATAGGCGAAGGCCTTTGTGCCACCACGACGGACTTGAGTTGGAAGGAACCGATGCTAAGAGTTAGCAAATGCAGTGCGTGCTTGAATGAGCTTACGCTGACAGCAAACGAGTACACGAGACCAAAGTATAGTTCGAACGGGATGGTTATGCACGCAGCCTTTTGGCTAAGTTGTGCAGAGTATCGCGCACCTAGACCTTCTGGTGCAAACGAGTTGCGAGTGAGATCGATTATCGCTCGAACGAGAATAAGTGAACATGCGAACTCGAATATAGTCCATACGGGATGGCTATGCACACGACCTTTTGGTTATGTTGTGCCGCGTGTCGCGCACCTCGACTTCTGGTGCAATCGAGTGGCGAGCGATATCAAGTACCGCTCGATCGAGAACGGAGATACACTTAGAGTGTATATCGATAGGAACGCTACCAAACTAACGCTTAGACGTGCACGAAAGATTGGCTTGGATTTGAGGATTAATGCATGAACGACTTAGTACGTTGAGGCGACATAAGCGATTACGCTAGAGATTCGTCGAACGAATATGAAGGATGTCTTAGCGCATGACGCGAACGTGATTGAGGACTAGATCGTATAGCTTGAATCCGAGTAGTGTATGTGATAGGTTCGGAGAAGAATAAGAATAAGTGACGACGACTAGTCGAGTGGCTCGAACCCTGAGTGGTGTATGGACGTTATAGAAATTGTTCGAGCGAGACTACAAGATATACGGATAGAACGGGTATGTCGGCGAGGCGATGCGATCGCGCAAAGCCTTAGAACGCGTCACGCTTAGTTGATCGTGACTTCGAATGTCCCGAATGAGATGTCGTTCAGACAACTTGTGAATGGGCAACGCATGTTAGAAAATGATTCGGAACGATGAATGAAAGTGAATGGTCTTGATCGAGAAAACTTAGAGGATCGCGCGTACGATTTAGGATTAATTCAAATGATATGTGACTTGAGTTTTGAACAACGATCTTGAAATGAGCTTGAGGATAGCGATCGAACTTGATCTTAAATATCGAGGAAATTGTGGATTATCCAACTCGGACAATAGCATCAGTCGTATGACTCAAAATTGGTTACAAAGGAAGATCGTCAGGTTACGAATATCATCGATGGTATTGAGGCGTATCAAAGATCGATATACGATAGCTCGGGGGTACTCTGACTCAGCGAATGACGACCGTGCAAATGTCATTGTTCCGATGGATGCTATACTCTTGATATTGAAACGTGTCGAGGAAAATATAGACGTGGCTCGAGGATTTTCTAGGTGAACGAAATGATGAATGGACTATCGATCTTGGCTTGGATAGAAAATAAAATGTTGGATTTGCTTCGACGATAACCCCAACGTCGACATTCTTGTCTTATGCGAGTGCAACTCCAGCCTCGCACATGCGTCGCGTCGGACTATGACGATCACTCCGCGTGAGCGCTAATATGGTGATTCATACAGCGGAAGTGATTGAACTTGGATGGCGTGGCAATCTGATTGCTTCGACTTGTGGTTTGACGCGAAGGTGGACTCGATAATGAATTTGTGTGCTTGAAAAATTGAACTTGAGGATTGAGTAGGTCCAATCCGCGTATCGAGAATGGGTTAGTCTAAAAACTCAAACAAGAGTTACGCCCCGATGAGAATGATTATTCCGCGGGAGCGTTGCATGGTGATTCATGAACCGCCGTGGATAATCGGACTCGCGTGAGATTGGGGCGCAATGTATTGTCGAGCTGGATGACCTCGTAATCGAATACATGAATTGGTTAGAACTGGTGATTGAACAGAATTGAATATGTGCAACGTAAGTCTTGATGTGAATTAGATGATCATGCTCGATGTTTAGAAATCTGAGTGACGCGAGCTTGGGTAGAAACTCCCGTATAAACGAATAAATGGTTTGACCATAGGATTTGGGGCGAGCATCGTGCAACGACCTTGCACGATGAGCCACGGACTTGACGTGTAACTATGACCTGGTGAGCTGACCTAGCGGATAGGCGGGCGACCCTATGCCGAGTGATTGAACCTGTGCGATGGCATTTACAGTATCATCTGGACGGACAATAGACTTGAGAAAACGAGACTTAGAGTAGGACGGGGAACTGGGAGTGTGCGTGAACGACGACGAGATTGGCCCCAAACGAAAAGAATGATAGGGATGGATGATGCGCAAGTAAATTGGGATAACGAATTGAATCGTTGATAGGAAGAAATACTTGATGATGGGGAAATACTTGGTTTTGAATCGGACGGAAATTACTTAGGCTTGGTCGACCCCGCTAAGAAGAAATCATAATGATTTCGTGGACAATAACGCTTGAGAAGCGAATCGAATCATCTCGAGGACCGAGATAAACGATATGTGATACACACATGAGTTCGGTTTTAAATCGAAGATAGCAAAGCGATCGGCAAATCGAAACTATCACGAGTAGCTTGTCCGACTTCGCTAGTTGCTAAGCTTGGTTGAAATGCACGTATTCTAGGGACGCCTTGAATATATGCACGATCCAAACTCAGCGATATGATGAACTCGAATACAGCTACAAGTGGGTGTTGAGATGCGCATAAACGAATAAGTGAGTTTGCCTCAGCCTACGACTTCGTATTTGACGAATTACAACGCACCTCGTGCGACCGTTTTAGTCCCATGATACGTCAAAAAAGCAACCGAGTCGAAGAAACACTTGAATTGAATAAGTGCCATCAACTCTAAAATGAATGAGAATTTATCCAATAAAAATCGACCAAACGTATGCGACACGGAACTTGGAAAGGTACCGAGCACGGTTCGATGCCATCAAACGATAGAGCCGTTCGATAGAATTGTCTATGAAACACGATGACACGAGTTAAGGAATGGTAGGATGACCTGCACTCATGAAGTCTCGAGGACGAGACTTGTTTTGAGTGGTGTATTATGTAGTGACCCGCTCCGCCCTAGCGGAACGCCGATTCAAACGACAAGTGCAACGACTCAAACGAGCCGTCGACCCGAAGAGTTGGCATCGACCTGATGAAGAATCGATGCAAGGCTTACATTGGCCCGTCAAGATGAGCCCAGACTTAGACTTTCAAAGGCGCGCTCGGAGTATCGCTCGGCCGACGCGAACATCGCTAAGGTGGGTGGCTCCGATGAACCCGTCTTTGCTTAGCCTAGACACATAATAATACGGACACTATCACGGAAATCGCTAGGCGATAACACCGCGCATGCTAATAAATGACCCAACGCACCTAGCTAAGGGATTGATCCCATCTTGTATGTTTGTATAGAATATGGAAAAGAATATGGAAATTGTGAGAACTCTCGCACCGCGCTCCACGCTCGTGCTAAGGCACAAGCTTACGTTTACGTCTCTGATGCGTTCAACAATGAAACAACGAATGGTTTACAATAATGAAACGGAAAGACTATCAACCTAGTCGTTCCAAGTAGAGTTTAGCAACATTGAAAGACTATGGGACCGATGGGTCGCCAAGGCGACTCCCGCACGGGGAGTTACAAAATGTATGAATGAATGAATAAACAAATAAGTGAATGAATGAATCAACGAATGAGAGAATGAATACGTGAATGAATCGATGAACAAACGAACAAGTGAAAGAAAGAAAAGAAAGAATAAATAAAAGAAAGAAAGAAAGAAATGGTTAGCGACAGGTGTGACGGGCACATGCAACGGGGCTCGCTACCCGCGCTGCACGGACGCCAACCTGGTCGATAACGCATTGCAGCTAAGGGTTAGCCTATGACGATAATAATACGAAATGGTTGTGGACAAACGGCACGAGCGAGGGGTGGCGTATGCTGTGTCCGTAAAGAAAAAGGGATTCCGCGGCATGATCAAAGGGGGGATATGCCGGCCTAGGCGGGATCAAAGTCATGGCTTACGGGCTGCCTGGGTGCGGACTCGGCCACCCGGGGGACGTAAGTGCAGGAGTATTTCAAGAGACTATCGGGGTGTGTGCCAGTCCTCACCCTATGCTAGTTGAGAAATACCACGGCTTGGATGTCCAAAATGGCTTGTGGTGCCAGCGACCGGTGCATATAGAGTTAAGTGGACTTTGCTGGTGGCGATCCACGTGCAAGTCCTTGCATTAAAATCAAAGTAGTCTAAGTTAACAAAATGAAGTGCCTTATGAATATGTTTGAAATGTGACACACCAAATGAAAATAAGAAATAGCTGCAAGTGTAGATAACGTGCCTACGACGTGCTAGAATCCGAGGCAGGGACACGCACTTGACATAGAAAAGTTCATATTGAATTGTTGACTAACTTGGTTTACTTTGGACAGGAAAGGCCGGACGGTAAGTATGGATAAGTCGTGCATTCATTTCCATGCACACACTTGAATTCGGCAACACGAGATAGGTCATGAAATATGCCATGAAACTGATCCTAAGACAAGATTAGAAAGACAATGAATGATAGATGTTGCACAAAAGTAAATAGAACGTGTTTGGTAATGATAGCGTTGTGGGCGAGCTAGCCTCCCCATCAGTGCATAACAATGTACTGATAACCCCACAGTTTGCTTGCAGGAAGAAGGAAACGTCGGCGGGTGCGGAGCTTTCCTCGAACGTGCTAAGGCGCGGAGCTATCTCTCGAGCCTTGGAGCGTTGCAAGGAGCTGGAGCACCATATACAGGACATAATGTATTGGAACATCGCCGTGTATCATTCCATCTTGTAAGCCACTTGGCACGCCTTTTATGTTTCAGAGAGAGAGAGCTTGAGCGATTTGTAATATCGACCTAGCGTCGCTTGTAACCTTCGTGAATATCAATAAAGAGTTCGAATTTGCTTCTACTTGTGTTTATTTACTTTCCGCTGCAATGGGGACACTCTGTGCGACTCTGTGGCCTAGCTAAATCGGCCGTTTCTGGACTTGGCCTTGCACGGGCGCAACCTAGGCCCGTGCGGCATCACGCCTTAGCGAGGACGATCGCTCCTACGGGAGCGGGGCGTGACAAGCGCAAACTTTTGGTGCGCCAAAGAGAACCTTCATATATTTGTTTTCAGTTCTATAAGAAAATTTCTTAAATATAGAGTCAAAGAAAAAAAAAATAGCATATGTAAGCAAAAAATATAAATATATAATAACAAGTCAACTTCTTTGATAGACGGGAAGTGCTTAGCTGCACGATTAGGCCTGAGTATATCAACATAGGACAGGGCGGGGGTTATTGATGGTAGATGGGTAGGCCGAAGGGGAAGTGGTCCCAATACATAGAGGATCGGGGGGTTGGGGCACTCCAACGACGCGGGAAGAAGAGGGGATCCCACTTGTGCTAGTTAGCGCAGACTTTAGGTGCGCCAAAGAGAACCTTAAGATATTTGTTTTCAGTTCTATAAGAAGTTTTCTTAAATATAGAGTTAAAGAAAAAAAAAAGCATATGTAAGCAAAAAAATAAAAATATAATAACAAGTTATATATAGTGGTGGGAAAAAAAAACTTTTTCATCACCTACATGGTGATGAATATCACCGCATGTTAATAATTCTCTATATGATTTCAGTCCAATGTTTTGAAAACCGGATCGTTTCGGTCGGTACAACTAGTTGATCCGTGAACAGGTAGCTTTTTTGAATCTGGTCAGTGTTAACCCACTTTTTTTTTAAAAATTGGTTGTAAATGAATAATTTTGTAGAAATCAATGTCTAGTAGAAATTGAATTGGGCCATTTAGGCCATCTCCAATGGGGATTCTAAAATTGAGTTTCTATCCTACCTGTCATTGTAATTTAAGAAGAAAAAATTATCCTAGTTTGTAGAGTTTCTATATAGAAATTGTATAAAAAAAACTCTCTCCAATGTTTTACCTTTTATATCCTTCATGGCAACAAATTAAAAGATCAACAATACTAAGACCATCTCCAATGGTGATTTCTAAAATTGAGTTCTTATCCTACTTGGCATTGTACTTTAAGGAGATTTCTATCCTAGTTGGAAGAGTTTCTACATAGAAATTGTAGATATACAAAAATGGTCTCCAATGGTTCTCCATTTCTATCATATGTGTCACATAGTAAAATGACCAATTTAATGATGTGGGGCCCAATAATAATTGTCATGAGAGATATGAGAATTTCTATGAGAGTTTCTACATGTAGAAACCCTCCTAGAAAGTTTCCATCCTACATCATTGCCACCTAGGATAGAAATGGTGATAGAAATCACCATTGGGAGAAGTTTTTTTCTAAAATGGATTTCTTCCATAGAAATAGGGACGATAAAATCCCCTATTGGAGATGGTCTAACTGATATGAGAGATGGAGAATTTCTATGAGTGTTTCTATAAAAATTGAGATAGAAATCACTATTTGGAAAGAAAAAAAAAATTGGATTTCTACTATAGAATGAGGGGAGATAGTAATCCCCATTGGAGGCCGTATTAGATCAATCCATTGGTTGAACCCCTTGTTAGCAATCACCCGAATAAATCTTGTATTATATGCAAATTTTTTCGTATCTTTCAAAAACATATAATACTTGCGTACTTTTGAAATATTCGAATCAGTACATAAATTTTAAGCATGCAAAGTTTGTGTTCCGTAAAAATTATTGAAAATTTTGAGAAAAAAAATAAGGTGGGAACATGTTTAATTAACCAAATTTAACATCATGTTTAAGAATATGAAGTTTTTAACCTCAATATTTTTATTTGTCGAATATTTGATCGATTTTTTAACGTATTTATTATCACTACACCAATTTATACTCGTACTTTCGTCGTTCCAAATTTTTGCCGTTTGTCAAATTGCTTATAAGAGTTGAACCAATTGATTGAACCAATTTGATCCGATGAATCGGTTTCTGTCTGATTTTTAAATCACTGTTTCAGCCGGGAATTTGATTAAACAAAAAGATTTGTCAACTACTAATTTAGTGCAATGGTATAATCTGAGTCAGCTAGTGAATGCTGGCTGGGCCTGACAGAGCACAAACAAGTGGAAATCTCCTCGTGGAAGCACTGATGAGTCGAACCATAATAACGTCAATCAAGCACTAGTCAGTCCCCATTAGAATGAGACCACAAAACCACAATGGAATGGAATGGATCATTCACTAATAATCGTTGGTTGGGAGATGGAGACAAATAAGATAGCAACAGACAATGGATATAATATAATATCAAAGGAATCTTGTCTTGTGCCAGCATCACTCCTACTAGCCAGGAATTCTGAGCTTTATAGTGAGCAACTAATAAAATATGAGATGCCAGCCAGAGGTGATGGTAGGTGGACCCAAACGAGAAGTTCAATAACCATACAAACAATTTGGGGATTTTATCTTTTACAAAATTGGAGAATTTGATTCAGAAAATTTCATCCGTAGGGATGAACTTATCATTATTAGCGTGAAAGAGAAAAAGTACAAAAAATTTACATATAAAGAGAAGTGGCGCCAGTCTACTGGCGCCTTAAAAAAAAAATTAAAAAAGAGGCTGGCGCCAGTGCAACTGGCACCGAGATTTTTTTTTTTTAAAGTCTGGCGCCTGGCGTCAGTTCCACTGGAGCCAGACAAAAAAAAAAAAAAATGGTGGCGCCAGTGGAACTGGCACCGAGTACAAAAGAGGGGAAGGGGAGAGAGTATGATGGATTCGTTCTTCTTTCTTTGTTCTTCTTTCTTTGTCATTTTCTTTGCTTTTTTTGTTTTCTTTTCCTTTTCTTTTTGCTTTTTCTTTACTTTCCTTTTCTTTCTTTGTCTTTTTCTTTTACTTTATGACTTACTTTAAGGCTGAGAGAGCATGATGGAATTTGAGGGAGATTGAAAGGGACGTTGGATCAGATGGATTCGTTCACTCGTGAAGTTATTTTGGACGTAGTTAAAATTTGGGTTATAAGAAGCGGATGACCACGTAAGCAATACTCAGAAACAGCAGAAGAAGTAGAAGATCAGCAAGGTGAAAAAGAATAATTCTATTTTACTAAAGAGAAAATGGAACATCAGAATGATGGTCGCATTCCTGGTGGACCTATCACCCAAAGAGAAATTCAAGAACGTAAAAATCATGTTTCTGAACTGGTATTTACTGGAAAGGTAATTTTTTGGCAAAACTTTATTTATTATTATATTAATTTTTATTGATACATTAAATGAGTTTATTTAACTTAATACAATTGCATTTCTAGTTGTATGATTATCCGCTGGAAGCACGTTTACGGGAACATGGTCAATGGCGTCATGTAAAAAATAACGTCGAAGCCGGCAAATGGGAGATAATCCCCGAACAAAAATACTTGGTTGAGTCTTTCGGTTTCAATTATGTGGACCAAATAGAGTTCATGCAACATGACAGGGACTTGCTATTCTGTTTGGCAGAGCGTTGGTGGCCCCAACGTAATACTTTCCAGTTGCCAGTTGGAGAAATGACTGTTACTCTCTGGGACGTGACCAACATTTTAGGATTACCTATTACAGGTTCTGTAACTTATTACATAATTTCATAAGAAATACATCTATTCCGATCTTATAATATTTGTAAATTAATATTGCAGGTCATCCTATATACTTTACCGATCGATCAGATGCTAGTGTTTTGATACGTAGATATCTTGGTGTATCCGGTCCGACCGGACCGGGACAGAAGGGTAGATCGGACGTTAGCGTTAGTTGGCTACGGAGTAACTTTATGTTTCTTGATCGTACACCTGACGGTCCGGTGGTCGTAGATGAAAATCGGGTATAAAAATTAATATTTTATTTCAGATTTAAAATTATTATTGTAGTTTAACTCCATAAAGATTTAATTAATATTTCAAATTGTTTGTTGCACAAGAGCCTATTTACTTGCTTTGTGTGGTTCAGTTCTTTTTTCCAACGGAACTGGCTGCAAAGTGAGTGTTCGTCTTTTACCTTTTTTTGAAAATTTGAAACAAAAAACTCGACATGCATGGGGAGCAGCAGTATTGGCGTTTTTGTATACTTGCTTGACGGAGTTAGTTAAAACGACGTCAGATACATGCAACACAAATCTGACTGGATGCATGCTTCTACTACAGGTATTTTTAAAATGTTGTTTTATTATTGTAATATTATATACTATAACACGAAGGTGATCAGATGCATGATATAATGACCTTAGGTATGGTCCTATGAACATTTTCTATTGGTAGACCAGTTACCCATATTAGTCGTGAAACTGGTCTCTTTCCGGTAGCCAAGCGATGGACGGTTGATGAAGAGGATCAGGCACACTGCAGAACTCAGGTTGCCCCCATTTATCGGTCGTAATTTGACTCGCTAGAACGTATGGAGGTAAATAATTGTTATATTTATATTTTTCTAAAAAATAGTTGTATCATTGTTATTTACAGTAACTTTGGAAATAGGTTACATGGATGCCATATGTTATACAGCTTGATGCTCCAGATATACAGAGGATGTCCTATTCGTATAGTATGCACAGCTATTATATTATATACGACTATCAGACCATGTACCATCCAGCGGATCGGGTTCTGCGGCAATTTGGGATGGTTCAAATAATTCCTAATGATCCACTGCCCAGAGAATCAAGAGAATCAAGCATCTGGTTTGTTGTATGATCTTGCAAGAGAATCAAGCATTTGATGAAACTTTTTAATCTTTGTAACTGATTTCAAATTCTGTTTAAAATGCTGAATACAAAAGAAATGGCATGATTCTGAAAAGGTTAAACGCATGGAATGAAGCAAACCCTTTTGTTTATCTGATATAAATAAAATTTTATTCCATTCATTAAAAAATCTTTCAAAAGATGTTCTCAAACTAGTTAAAAACCAAGTCCACGATTCTGTGTTCTCACCTTCCGTAACATCATAAGCAATTGGATAAAGTTTATAGTTCGGATCATGAGCACAAGCAATAAATAATATACCTTGGTATTTAGATGACAAAAAAGTAGCATCAGTACTAATAATTGGTAAACAACCACTCAAAAAACCGTCAATACAAGCTTTGAAACAAATATAAATTCTTTGAAAGCTATTGTTTTCAGTAGTCTTTAAAAAACAACTGCTACCTGGATTTGACTCGATAATTCTAAAACCATACTCTTCAAGACTTGCATATGCATCGAAGTAGCTACCATTTATTTCAGCTAATGTCATCTCTCGGACTCTCCAAGCTTTATAGTAGGAAATATTAATCCGATGTTCTCTATGTATATCCATAACAACTTGTGATGGACTATATGACTGATTGTCCCTAATTATATTAATTATCTTACTTTTGATCCATGAACTAGTTGCCAATGGATGAGAACCTGTTGTGAGCCCAGCTAAACAAGAATGCCAATTTTCTAATGTAGCAATCTGAAAAATATTACCTCTACGAATAGGTCTAGCATATACTCTCCAATTACAAGTTGGTTGATTACATGTATATATAATTCCCTTCGCATTGTTCATGACACTAGCTGAACACGTAAAATTGTGTTCAATTGCTAGGTCACTGATAAAAGTTATAAATACAGAACGACTATATAAATATTGTCCGATGAATAATTCATTTGTGGTACCATTATTGTCATTATCTTCAATATAATCATCCGAATTTTCAACTAAATCATCACTATCCGTAATACTTTGGAAATCATCAAAATCATCGTTACTATCTAAAGCTAATGTGTCATCTTCTTCATGAGATGAAATAGGAACTTGTCTAGAAGAACTCGGACCTGCTTCATAATTAGAAACGCGTTGAGTACTTATATAGTCAAGTCTTTGTGGTACTTGAGTTACAAAAATACTTATACATGGCGATTGCAAATTAATTTCAAGAACAAAACTCCAAGCATGTTGACAATCTAATAAAAAATAATGTGTCTCATAAACGTGTCTTAATATAAATTCATACTGAATAGAAAAACTTTCAATAATCAAATCGCGTAAGCTATCTAATGTGATACTACGATCAGTTATAAGAATTTGGGTAAAACCTCCATCATAAGATAAACCATTAACTACACCTCCATGCGAGCACCACAGCCTTAAACTTTGATCCATTACATAATGCAGTGTTTTGAATACAGCTTCTGGTTGAGAGAACTAAAGAGTGGGAGCTTCTGGTTGTGTGGGAGCTTCTGCTTGAGTGGGAGCTTTAGAATGAAAACTTGTTCAAACTTTGGAGTGGGAGCTTCTGGTTGAGAGAACTAAATAGTTAGAAACGAGTGATAGCGTCTGGTTTGTTGTGAGTGAAAGCTATGTCACCCTATATTTAAAGAAAATAATCCAACGGTCGAAAAAGGAACACTGCAATCCGACCATTACAATCCGAACGTTAAATATTATATTTAAAGATTGGCGCCAGTATTACTGGCGCCAAAGAATGAGAGAAAAAGGCAGAGGAAGAGACAACATGAAATGATTTGACATTGAAAAAAGTAACCAAAAGAAAAAGGAAAAGAAAAAGGGAAGAAAAAGACAAAAAAACTAACAGCACAAAAGGACAAGAAAGAAGAAAAATAAAAGTAAAATAAAACCAATCAACACCCCCCCTCCCTCTAACCAAGGAAAAGATGAAAAGAAAGAACGAACAGCACCCACCCTCCCTCTAAACCCCCCCTCTTTTGTACTCGGCGCCAGTTCCACTGGCGCCACTTTTTCCTGTATCTGGCTCTAATAGAACTGGCGTCCAACTTAAAAAAATTAAAAAAATTGCGGCGTTAGTTACACTGGCACCAGTCTCTTTTTTAAATTTTTTTTGTTAGGCGTCAGTACAACTGGTGCCACTTTCCTTTATACGTAAATTCCCATAACTTTTCCTCTTTCACGCAAATATACAGAAATTCGTCCCTCTAGATGAAATTTTCTGATTTTGATTAGTGACGTAAAAAATCGTTTCCGATTAGACCTGGCAATTGAGTCGGACCGGCCTACTTCGATCATGGGATTTATATCTCGGCTTATCAAAGAGGCTCAGTCCGGCCTGTCCCGATGTCTAAGTCCGTCCCAGTCCAGTTCGGCCCGAGGTCCAGTCCGTCCTAAAAGACTAATTAATCACCTAATAGTGGAAAAATATTTTTTCATATTCATCAATACAATTATTTGTTTATATTAATTAATTAATCATCTAGACATATTAAAAAAATATTTTTCATGTTAATGTGTTACTTGTTTGATATAAACTAATTAATTATCTTGATATAGTGAAAAGTTATAGTAGATTTTTTTTATATTAATGATTTTATTTTATTTGGTCAAAACCTAATCCAATCTGGTCCGATCCAATCCGACCCGAAGTCCATCGTGTCATAGACCACATGCCAGGTTGGGCCGAGGTTTCCACGCTCGTGAACAACCATCGGACTGGTTTTGAGAAGTTGGATAAACCAATGATTCACCTTTTTAAGAATTTTTTCGACATGTGGGTAAAACTAATAAAGTTAAGCACAAAAGTAATGCAATAGTATCTTCTATATTTCTTCACATGCTGGAACATAAATATCAAGACCTTCAAGCTTGGAGAGAAGTAAAGCTAAAGTGGGTGAGTAAGTCAAGTCTAAGGTGAGGATGTCAGCGGTCCAAGAATAACATAAATATGTTGATATTGACTATGTTGGATCAATGTATGATCGTCACTCCACTACTAAAATAAGGCAAATTAGCGACGTCAGGATACGTCGCTAAATAATGAAAATCCGTCACTAATAGGAATTATCGACGACTTTAGCGACGAAACATGAAGGTCCCGGAAAAGCTAGTCGCAAATGACAATTTCGTCGCTGTTTGCGACGTCACACCCAATGTCGCTAGGACGTCGCAAAATTAGCGACATATAGCGGCGTAACAGTACGTCGCCAAAGCAGCGATGTAGTACGACTACTTAGCGACGTCATTTCTTTTTATGTGATGACATGGCATGCCTGCCACGTCAGCAGTGTAGCGACGTACAGCGACCAAATTAGTGGCGTTATCTCTCTGCCACGTCAGCGACTGAGCGATGTAACGGCGCTAATTAGCAACTTCAGGATACGTCGCTATACGTCGCAGATCGTCGCTATACGTCACATATATTATAAAAAAATTTAAAAAAATATAATTGGTATTTTTGTTATGTTGTGTGTCTGTGTTTACAGTGTGTGTGAAGTGTAGTGTTCGAACCATCGACAGTTTCGCTTACTGTTCTATGTTTTATCTTGGATAGAAAGAGCAACAGTTCAGGGTGCACTTCTCAGAGCTTCCTCTTCACGTCCTTCACCTTCTCGGGATCCTTTACGACGTCCCGAGAAAGTGAAGGATGTGAAAATGAAGCTCTCAGAAGTACACCATGAACTGTTGCTCTTTCTGTCCAAGATAAAACATACAATAGTAATCGAAACTATCGATGGTTTTGAATACTGTATTTCACATACACTGTAAACACAGACACACATTATCACAAAAATATATATTATATTTTTTTAAAATTTGGGCAGCACCTCCTTTGTATATCAGATCATCGCTTATAACCCAGCATAGGTATATTTGTCATTCCCGTTGCAGATATCATCATAATTAACAGTCTTCCATCATAACGGTCTACAACCAATAGATGAATAACAATCTTCCATCATAATATTCTACAAAGTAAATATCACAAACATACATGTCCAAGTAAATATCATACATGTACTCAATAAAAATACCAACAAAGTAAATATCACAAACATACATGTCCAACAGAGTCAAATAAGAATAACAATTAGTGTACCAATGATCAATGGGCCCATAGGGCCAATACATACAAAGATAATAAAAAATCTACTGGATCACTGAGGATCCCTGCTAGGCATCTAAGATAACATGAACTCATACTGCTCTTGTGTAAGCTACACCACAGGGGCAGGAGGAGGCAGTGCAACGTCAGGAGTCAGCACCGTAGATGGACCGGGAGGACGTATTTGCTCCAGCTCTCGCAGTCGGTCACCATGTGCAGCAAGGGTACGTACCATCCTCTGAGTACTCTCCTCAAGAGAAGTATGTAGCTAGGTGAGTGAGGCAGTCACGGTCCTCTACGATCCTTCCAGCTTGACCTGTCTACGCTCTGTGTGCTCCGTAGACTCGGTGAGCGTGTGCAAGCTGCCAGTTGTAGCCTGCTGCAGACTCATCAGCTCCTGTATACTGCGCTCAGTCGTATCAAATCGTCTGGTGATCATCGGATCGTCGGATCGTCGTTCTGCGGTATGGTGATAAAAAATCTGCTTCTGCAACTTGCGACGCAGCTCGTCGATTTGACGACCAATATCCTGAGCTCGTGATGACGCCTGCGAACCTGGAGACTGCGCACTGACAGAGGGGGCCCGGGATGGCTCTGAAGCCAAATAGGCGTCGTAGGATCCCGTACCGTAGTACGTACCCTTCTGAAGACCACCAACGACGGTCATCCAGAGGTCGTCCGGCGATGGAGCTGTAGGCGGCTGAGAGAAAGTACCAGCTCCTCCCTCTACTGGTGCACTAGCAGCAGCAGCCGCCTCCTCTTGTAGCCGAAGATACTCGGCCTAGAATATTGTTTGCTAACGTCTAAGTGTTTGCTAAAGTCTATATTGATATCTATTTTTCTGTTTTCTAAATTATAGTAAATTAATATAAAGAATAGAACGTACATATGCCTGCATCGCCCTCTCGTCAATAAACTCTCCAGCCCTCCGATGGGTGACCAGGAAGACGGTCACCATGTTGGGGTCCTCACCATTTTTTACCTGTTAAAATATATTATCTATTATTAGTATTAAACATTCTATCCAACTATATATAAAATGATATCTGGTAAAGGAAACGTACCAGATGATGAAAATGCTCCGTCATAGGAATGGAGCCACCATACCACTTACTGGCGCTCGATCGTGCCACCTTGGCCTTGTCAGACTGCTCCTGGTACCTGGCCTCGTCGAATCTAGCCTTCATCGCAGTCTACTGCTCTGGCGTGATCCAACCATGGATCGGCTTTCCGGAGCGATCACGAGACTTCTGGTCGTGGATCGCATCACGGATGAGCTTGCTTGCGACGACAGAAAATTGGGTCTCGATCTTCGTCGTCCGGTGTGGTGGATATAAATAGGTCCTCTACAAGAAGTAAAATAGAAAGAGTTGTATAATATACACAAATGATTATTAAAATTTAAAAATAAACAATTTTTTACCTTGAAGTTGGCCAACCAAAAGGCCTTCCTATCTGCGGGAGCATCTGAGTAGTTAATCCAAGGCCCACCATAGTTCTGCCTCAGAAATAACCCCAACTATCTTAGTACTGTAGGAGGCCGATGTCTATACAATAATAAATTTCTTGAATATATATGTACATATAATTATTTAAGAAATATATATTAACTAATTAACTTACTTCGTAGGCCCGTCCGTCCAAATCTCCATACGCATCTCGTCCGGGGGAGCACATGGAGGGTCGCTCTCACCTCCTGCCTGACCATGATCATTCTGATCGCCGTCCTCCATATGCTCGGCGTCGGCTCTCCCCATGGAGCCGTCGGTAGGAGAAATGCTGGACGTGGGAGGAATGCTGGACGCGGAAGGAATGCTGGACAACGAGGGAGGAGTCGCCAACCTGCTGGAACTGCCCTGTCCCGATAATGGACCAGAAACAGAACGGTACACTGGCGTACTCGGAGATGAGGATGAGGGTACGGAATCTGCCTTCCCAACCTGAGGCACATGGGACTGTCTAACATAATATCGTCTGCGTCGTCCTCCTGGTCTAGTCATACCTGATAATAACATATGACAATAAAACAAATATACATATTTATATGATAGACATCACAAATTTTTGAAAAATATTATAGTCACAAAAGTGTCACTAAAGTGTCAAATATGATGATAAAACAAACGTACAGATTTAATCCTCTTCTGAAAATTCATTTTGTTCGTTTAGCTCATCTTCTTCTTCTTCTTCCTCCTCTACATCTTCACTTTCATCTGCATCTTCCTCTTCAGATAATTTTACTTCTTCTACACAATTAGATGTGTAATGAGGAACTTTCGTCGTGTCCACTTCTATAATATTTGTTACAAGAGGTAGTTCATCCTCTTAATAAGCTGTATCATTAACCTCAAAGGTATTTCTAGCTTTGGTCTTGCATACTGCCCACCAGTCCGACCTTGTTGTTCCCCGTTTAGGATAACTTGTGAAGAACACGAGCTGAGCATGACTTGATAGGACAAATGGTTCATAGGCTTGATATCGACGCCGATAGTTTATATCTACAAGACCGTGCTTGTCTACTTTCCAACCTTGACCTTCAATCGGATCGAACCAATCACACTTGAATAACACAATCTTAGCAAGCTCTATTCCATAACTATATGTCAGCTCCACAATCTCCCATAGGACACCATAGAAATCGTTGCCCGTATCAACATCTTTGTAGTTCGAAGATCTGATACACAAATAACTGTTTTTGGTGGAATCGAGATCCACAAAGTTGTCTCTGATCGGGCAAGTTGTTGACTTGAACCTAAATCCATTCACACAGTAGCTTGGCTATATTTTTGCAGTGTAAATTGGTCCCTTAGCTAGCGTTCTAATAGACTCATTCTCAAGTCTTGCGTATGGACGATCGACCTAAATACCACGAAAAAAGAAATTAAGCTCATTCTCAAGTGCATATACAGAAAGGTAATTACAGAGTTCTCAAGTCTTACATATGCACTCAACCATGATGGAAAATAATGCCTCATTTCTTGTTCTAGTTCTTTTTCTGTTATGTGTGGCCTACCTGACCTCACATCATCATTAAATATACTGAAAACAATATCGTTCAATTAATGTAATAGTATAATAATCAACACTATTAAAATAATATAGATGTATTAATTACTTACCCCTCCAACTTCTCTACTTCATGCTCGTCGCAGTTGAGTAATACATACACCTGAGCAGCCCTTAGTTCATCATCGTTCAGATATCTCTTCTTCATTTTACCCGATGGCTTTCCTGGAGCATTGAATACCTTTAGTATTGTATCATTACATTCATGATCTCCGTCGTCGTTTCTGGAAGCTCTCGTTCTATTAGTTGCAACATGAGGTTTGAAATACATCGAACAAAAGTTTGTAATCTCCTCGAGAACATAGGCTTCACAAATAGAACCCTCGACCCGTGCCTTATTTTTCACCTTTCTTTTTAGGTGATTCAAATGTCGCTCGAACGGGTACATCCACCGATATTCGACGGGTCCACCAACACGTACCTCATAGGAAAGATGAATCGGCAAATGCTCCATAGAGTCGAAGAATACAGGAGGAAACACCCTCTCTAGCTTGCACAGTGTTACCGCAATGTCCTTCTCTTGCTTTTCTAGACGATCAACGAACAATTTCTTAGAACAAAGATCCCTGAAGAATATGCTAAGCTCCGTCAATGGATCCCAAACTGCCTGCAGTAAGAATTTCCGAAATGCAATCGAAATTAACCTTTCCATGAATACGTGACAATCGTGGCTCTTCATACCCATCAATTTGTTTTCCTTCGGATCGACACATCTTCTCAGATTTGACACATATCCGTCTGGAAATTTTAGGCCCTGGATCCACGAAAAAAGTCTCACTTTATTCTCCTTGTCCAGTGAGAAAATTGACTTCGGCAGGAACTGTTTTCCATTCTCCTCTATCAAATGCAACGCAGGTTATTTGCATATTTCTTCTAAGTCCAACCTGGCCTTGAAATTGTCTTTCATTTTTTTCTTTACGTCCATCACAGTATTAATTATGTTATCAAACACATTTTTCTTAATATGCATGACATCAAGATTATGTCTGATCAGATTGGTACTCCAATATGACAGATCCTAGAATATGCTCCTCTTTGTCCAGTTATGATCTCTACCAAATCCATCGCACTTGTACCCAGTTGTAGGATCTTCAATAGCACTTGGAAAATCTCGAACCTCCTCCCATATCATGGCTCCGTACCACCTTGGCGGTGGATCACCCTTCTCTACAACGCCGGCACGGAATGCATTCCTGTTCCTTCTGAACGGATGATCTTTTGGCAGAAATTGTCGATGACAATCAAAGAAGCACGGTTTTCCTCCATATTTCAAGCGGAAAGCCTTAGTACGGTCCATGCAATACGGACATGAGAGACGGCCATGAGTGCTCCATCCAGATAACATTCCATAGGCCAAAAATTCGTTGATGGTCCATATAAGGGTTGCCTTCATCTGAAAATTCTGCTTCCTGGAAACATCGTACGTGTTAGCGCCTACTTCCCATAACTGATTCAACTCATCTATCAAAGGCTGTAAGTACACATCAATGTTCCTCTTGGAATTGTTCGGACCAGGAATTATAACGGTTAGAAACATGTATTGAGTCTTCATGCACATCCAAGGCGGTAGGTTATACGGAGTGACAATCACAGGCCAGCACGAATACTGTGATCCCGAAAGACCAAAAGGAGTAAAACCGTCAGAAGATATCCCCAACCTGACATTACGCGGATCTGAAGCAAAATCAGGATACACTCGATCAAAGTGCTTCCACGCTTCTCCATCGGATGGGTGATCCAACACTCCTTCAATCTGTTCTCGCATGTGCCAACTCATATTTTCGGCCGTCTCTTTCACCATAAATAATCTTTGCAACCGCGGCGTTAAAGGCAAGTAGTGCATTGAATCGGTCGGTTTTTTTGCACCGGTAAACCTTGTAATAATTGAATACTTGTTTGTTTGTATTTATTTCTTTTCAGACCAGTTTCTAGGTTAATAAAATATTTTTCTTTCGCTTTAGTTTTGTCTGCTTGTGTTCACTGTCTGATACAACTTACTGCCGTCGTCTCACAATGGTGCAGACTGGGCATGATCCGACTGGACCCATTATATTAGGATCGGTTTGTGACAATATTTCATCTCGATCGTTCGACCACAGAACCAAACCGACATGTTCATCAACACCACAATTGTATTTTCGATCCGTTCGACTACAGAACCAAACCGACATGTTCATCCACACCACAATTGTGTGACAATCACAACGTCTGGCACCACCTTGGGCACGCCAAACCCACCTTTGAAGCCAATTCGTGTAGTTGCATATGCTCATAACTCCACTTTGAGAAGAGAGCCCGCATATCCGTGTATAGGCATGAACATTCAACACTATCTGTCTCGAACCAATTAGAGCCGCTCAAACAAGTCCCGTAACCATGGGCTCTGATACCACTTATTGGGAATACGGTGTAATCCGAACCGGAGTTGGCCCATGAGGTACGATATTGAATTTGACCCATGTGCCTTAAAAGATAATTCTCATGTAAGGCCTGAACCAGTCCCAATTATCTACACTATATGATCCCATCGCTTACCCGATGTGGGACTAAATTACCAACTCCATTGTCACCTCCCATTTGAGCGCTCAATCGGAAATGAGATACAACCCAACAATTATTGGACACGTGCGAAAGCGTTTGCCAACCCACCTGACCAAAACCAACCCCTGTCTAACGGACACCAAGCACAAGATGAAGACAAGTATATGGCAGTGACGTACGTCACGTAGAAAAATCCCAACCTTTAATAACTCAGATGAAATTACAAGATTGACAGAACTTATGTAATGTCCCGTTCTGCAAGGTGCATTATGCTGGTCGTTGACTCGAAGAGTTGTATTAACCCGATTAAGTATCGATGCAAATCGATACGAGTGTGCGTTGACCCAAGAAATGCATCGAATCGGATCGATCCAAAGAGTTACGTTGACCCGAGGAACACATCGAGTAAGATCGATGCAAGTGTTAAGTTGGCCCGAGAGAAAGCATTGAGTCGGTTCGTAGATTCTAAGAAGTTGAATCAATACAAGGCATTAGTCTGATTCGGACAAGTATTAATTTTAGTTGGTTTCGTGTGCAAGCAATACGTTTATGCTAAAATATAAAAGGTCGACATTTTACCTCATTTGCAATGGTGTCCGCCAAACCAAATTGTCGCCTTGCCAAAGACTGAAGCATAGGCACGGTAGGCCAAATCGCTTGGATAATTCAACGTAGCGCAAAGAGTTCGAATGGCCAAGTCAGAAGAGTTGGCCATGCAAACAAAGTTATAAAATCGAGCCGCATCGGCTCGACGAAACGACAAGACGTATCGGCTAAGGTGGAGGGACTTTGACTCTTCTTTTCTACTCCTTCATGCCTAAGTAAAATACATCGTTGTATGCTATGTTAACCTATCGAGACCATGGACGTGGCTCGATCGAAAGATGAACATAGTGCGTGTTGAACACTAGATAGAACAATTAGAATGAAACGTACATCAAATATACGAGTTGCTATTGAACATTGAATATCGCAAAGAAGAGCGCCTGGTGCGCAAGCCATAAGAACATAGGATGACTGTATCGACGAGTGCCTCAGTGCACAAGTCATTCGTGCTCCCGCGCACGAGTTAGAAGGCTAGCATATTGAAAGACAATTGTGGCGAGTGCCCTAGTGCACGAGCCATGAACATTGAACACTAAGGCATATAACATGGAATTACGGTATCGAGGCGTGCATTGCATGCATGACTCGAAGAATAGAGAACAATTATGTTAAAGCGTGCATACGTGCATGAGAATCATAAATGATGGCTTCGGTACTAAGAGAATATGGCATGAATGTGACAAAACTGTCGGATGTGACATGATGCCTCGAAAATGTTTGGGACCTTCGGATCATTCGGTTGACGAACATTGAGTTGGGGCATGATGCTATTGAATATTGAAACAAAGTATGGAATATGAGAACATAGAAAGTTAATATAAGAAATACGAGATGATACGAAGTCTTAGTCACGGACTCAAGACTATGTTTGGTTGTTTGAATAAGACACGCGTTGCATGGTCAAATGGACTTGAGAAATGGACTGGAGATAATCTCCCGTGCACGGGTGTTCCCTCGAACGGGTTTGCGCCGGGGCACCGGGACTGTTCGTCCTAGGAGGGAATGTTAAACTTTGATGGGCACACATCTCTAAGACGATTAGCGACCGATTATTGTTGTGAAAGCCGCAATGATTGGTATACAGCGGTAAGCCTTCGGTTATTGGGATAGCAACCCATCCCGTGAGGCGCCGGGCTACCCAATTTGAGAAAAGAAAAGAAAAGAAAAAAAGAAACGATAAAATCCTTTGTGGGCAAAAGAGAACTTGAGTGTTGTAGCCAATCTGGCAAATTTAGTTAGGCTATTAAAAGCCTTTGTAATCTAAGTTCATTCATCAATAAAGAGAATTATTTCATAGACTCTGTTTTCTTCCATTGCTAATATTAGGGGTGAGCATAGGTTCGGCTCGGTGCAGACCGAACCGTCACAGGTCAAACCGAACCAAAACCGAACCGAAAAATTGCAAAAACTGGACCGAACCTAATTTCTTGAGAACCGAACCGAACCTAACTTAACCGAACCAAATCGGTTCAGTTGATCGGTTTATTCGGTTATGGGCCTTGGTTTATGGGCCTTGTTTAATGGGCCGGTTTATTTCAAAAATTTCTGGAATCATTGTAATAATGCAAATACAGCAGTAATAATTCTCAGAAGCAGCAATATCAAATTTATAAATTCAATTAAAACCATAGAAACAGTGCTGCAAGTCTGAACCAACATATCAATTACAAGTTACAACCAACCAAAATATCAAATAACTCACCCTTATATTGTAACAAAAGTATCAATAATACAAACAAAGGTTACAAAGCCATGTCATATCAATGATTCCAGACGTTGTTAAGCATATACAACTTGATTACAACCAAAAAAAGTTATATTAGAATTTTCAGAAGCTAACAAAAAAATGACTCCATTGTTGATGATGCTACACCAGTGCAATAACTCCATTCTCATGTAACCCGGTTCCAACAACACCTACATTTTGCACAAAAACGAAGGAAAAAAAGTATAATATGGCTCAGATGGCTATTTATGCACCATAGTATGATGCCATGTAGTATCAGTTACATTTTCTCAAGCCCGTAATCATCATCGCCACTTTCTTATTTAATATGTTAGTAAATGTTTCAAGAGAAAAAATAAATTGCAGAACTGGTAACAATAAGAGCATCATAAATGAACTGCAGAACAGATAAAGCGGCCATTGCTTGCTTTTCTTCAAGTAATGATCATAACAGAACCATTTGAGAATCATAAATGAACTACAGAACTGGTAACAATAAGAACATCATAAATGAACTACAGAACTGGTAAAGCAACCCATTGCTTGCTTTCATTCTTCAAGTAATGATCATAACAGAATCATTTGAGAATCATAAATGAACTAGAGAACTGGTATCAATAAGAGCATCATAAATGAACTACAGAACTAGATAACAGAATGTTGTCTGTTATGATCATAAATGAACTGCACTACTGCAACAGGTCTAAGTAATGACCAATTAACCATAACATGATAACAGAATCATTTCAGATGGTTATAATAAATGAACTAGCTTTTGGCAATTGGCATTGTTGCAGCATTAATCCACTCATCCACTGAGTCCTAAAAAAGGATCATTCCAGCAACACCAATTGACCATAACATGATAACAGAATCATTCCAGCAGCACCTACATTTGCCACCAAAAAATAGAAGGGAAAAAGTATAATATGTGTAACGCCCCAGTACACCCCAGTCCCAAAATACTTAGGACTAGGTACGTATCCATGCCAGCTGCATACATACGAAGTATACTCCAATATATGGAACCATCGTATGTATGCATAAGCTGTAAAATGCAGTAATCCATGATACTAATCTCATCCACAATAAAAGAATTAATATAAAATAGGAATCAACACAGAATTATAATTTGTACAAAAGTTGGGCGGAGACAAGGTCCACTACCAACTAACTCAGTTAAAATGTACAAGAAAGGAATAAACAAAATAACAAGACGAGCCAAGTGCAATCATCTTTGAAAGGATGGAGAAGATCACGGCCTCGGCTAGAACACCTGCAATATCACAGAAGCACACACCTGGAGAGATAACCAGGTCCTCAGAGGGACGTAACAAGATACAGGAAGAACATGCCATAAATACTGAATACAAAATATGCCACAAAGAATATAAGTGACAAGACAACAATAAGGTAATCTAACCGTACTACTGTGTTCATGCAGTTAAGAACAAACCTCCAATACATGGGCATCTGGCTCAGGAGCAGTAATCTCAGGTATGGTCCCATCAGGATACCAGGGACCTCAAAGCATAACATTCCTCGAATGTCAGAGGCCAGCAGGATCAGTAATAGGAAAGTGCATAAAGGACCCATACGTTAAGGAACTGTTCTTTCCATCTAATGTCTAACAGAGTCACATCTATGTCTCACATACCTCTACTAACTGCTAAGTCTTCTAACATGCCTCTATTAGCAGTTAGCCCTAACGTATGCACATGGGGGATCAGCCCATACGCAAGGACCCCTACATGCTACTCGTCTCACACATCCTCGTGGTACAACTGTGTCGAGACATATGCAATACACTACAAACGGTAGTCCCCTAACTCTAGGTTCATATGCAATCAAAGGATAGTAACAAAGTAACTAATAATCACTGAGCATGTAGTAAATCAAGAACTGTAATAACTGGAAATAATGAACAGTGATATGTAATAAAATGTAGACTAAATATAAACAGTATAATGGCAAGGTATCTTGTCTGAGGTTATGTGCAAAAGAGAATAATCTAGTAGCTCGAACAGACAAATAAACGAAGCAAGAAAAGCCAAATCCCACAGATGACTCCGAATGCTGCAACAAACATCACGAACGAGTTTGGAATATAAGATATGCCTAGAAAATGTCTGTCCAAAAGTTAAATTCTGGAACATGGACAAAATTATAATTTTGGGTCAAAACGATGTCCACCGTTGGACCCGTTTTGCACCAAAATACGCGCCAGAAACTACGGTCTCTAAAGTCGTCAAACTATATGTCTACAGATTTGTTTTGATGAGACGAACCCAATGATATGTTCAATTTTGGATTCCGATGGTCCGTGCACAAAATTGCCCGTTGAGTAGGATTATAGGCCCGCCAAAATGGCATCCCAGTCAACCTTCTCAGAATTGAACCAAACTTGGCTCACAGGACCAGAAAAATATTTCGAGTCCAATGATGAAAGTTTTGTCGCGATTTGATGAGTGTACACGAAGTTGTGACTTAATTTTCAAAAGGGTCGATACGGGATATCTCGACGGATACGCACTGATTTCGTCGCGCACATACAACGAAATCGAGTTCCGTCAGTTCCCACACATCGACAACATCCATACGCACCTTTCGATGCATATAGTGCGCGACCACATCGCCCAGTTTATCGGGGCGCACGCCGTATCGGGAAAATTTTCCATATTTTTAATGTTTCAAAAATAGTTTTTCGCACAAGTTCATCGATCCATAACTTTCTGTACGATACGTTAAATCTGATTCTACAAATTGCATTGTAGTCTCGGTTATGTTGTTATTCTCCGCCTTCAATTTTTTTCTACGAAAGTTTAATGGACAGCGAGAAAAGTGGCCGACAAGTTGTCGTTTTAATTCAGTTTTTTAATAGTTCAAAATTCTGATTTTTTGTCACGACCCGCATCCAGAGTAAGGGCCAAGTGTGAAACAACGTCCCAGCCTACGTCGCAGAAATGACGTAGAACGATGTCTAGGTCTACTATCTATCAATAGTTATAATATCAAAACCTATCGAGAATGGTCAACTCCGAACGGAGGACAAGCAATGACAATATAATATACTCAATCACAAACTCTAAGAACGACGATAGATAATACTGAAAGATAAAGACAACAAGATTTATAAATATCATCCTGAAAATCCAACACAGAATAATATGAGTCCAAAATCTCTGAGTCAATAATCTCAATACAAACAACTAACAAATAATAACAAGCCAAAGTAATATGGAGACAGAGTCCAGTACTATACTAAAACCAGCTAAACTATACCAAGGCCTCATCTGCTAGAGCTAGCCCCTGCTGTACTAGGGTATCAAACTCTATACCAACCACGTCATGAGGACCGTAATAGATAGGAAACGCCTCATCATCATCTGTAATATTTTCAACAGGTCCAGTCAGGACGGGAACGAGTACAAAATCTCAAACAACAGTTCTAGTTATACAATATTGAAAATGTAGCAGTAGATAGAGAGAATATACTAAGTAAGGTAGAGCATACATGCATCTTGACAGGATATATCAAAACTGTAATAAGATAAGACAAGAGAACAGTGTATGACATGTACAAAAATCTGGAACTGCTATCTATGTGAGTTTAGCACTAGTTTCAACATGTGATCGGCTTAAAACTTGATACAATGTTTGGCCTGGCTAATCATACGTGAGTGTATGATTAACACTATACAGTGAGGATACAATGGTGATACAATGCTGGTACTGTGGGGTATTGATCATATATCTACGCTAACACCCCCATTCCTGACTAATATAGTGGATCTAACCATGACACGTCATGACACGTGATTCTCCGAGAAGGTAGCTAGCCTTCGAAGGAATCCTGTCTATACAATGCACAAGGAACTAGAAAAGACTTGCTCAGGATATACTAAAAAATACAAGAAATAACATCTCATGAGAGAATCCAGACAATACCAGTCCGTGTGAACAATGTGTCAAGAGAACAAGGATATCTACACTAAGTACAAAAAATATATACAATATCATAAAACAGAAATATTATCAGAGAATGTACTCGCCTGGTACCCTGAACGACTGATGGAAAACAGATGTCTGAATTGGAGTCTCAAAATCCTAGTTAAAGCAATACAGGTTATGATGTATTCAAATATAAGGTAAATGAAATATACGATGCAGTCTACATGATTTCTAAGTCAATCTAGGCCAAGGTGAACTCTAAGTCAAACCTAGTCAACTGTCTAGGTTAAACTAGGTCAAACAAAGTCAAACTAAGTCATATTAGGTCATAGCAAGTCAAAGCAAGTCAAACTAGGTCAATCTAGGTCAAAGGTTGACTTACAGTTGACTTTTGGTCAACTGGTCAACTCTAGGTCAACCCTAGGTCAAATTTGGTAAACAAGTCAAGATTGGTCAACTATGAGTCCAACTTGGTCATCCTCTAGTCTATCTAGGTATTACCCTATACCACATCTATATATCTACCTCATAATGTATATACATACATCTCAATACTTATAATATATTATTCCTATATATCATTATAATATATATGAAAGGAAAACTCAACCCCCATAACCTATGGCTAAACCTAACCTCTACCTTGCATATAAATACCATATTTACTCTACCACATCCCCTTATCCTAACTAACCTATATCATATATAACCTTACATACATATTTACCAAAATCCTTTACAACCAGCTCTCTACCCAAAACTTCACTCTAATCTCATGGCCTAAAATCAAGGTAACACTCACTCTCACTATATATCCTACTCATAAACTCAACACTCATATTCTAATACCTAAACCAATTGCTAACTTAAACTCTACTCAACTCTCACACATTAACTCACTCATCTACCAATCAACTCACCCTCACTTAACTTACTCATTCACTCCACTCTCACACTCAAAGGCAACCAACCAACCTAGGCAGATGCCAAGCCAGCAAGCAGCCAAGGCCAAGTCAACCTAGGCAGGGCCTGCTCACTGCACTGCTGCTGTTGCCTGGCTGCAACATGTCCTGCCAGGCCAAGCCATGCCAAGGCAAGGCAGCACACTGCCTGCTGCTACTCCACCTCCATCCCCTCTTCTCATATCACTCTCTCTAATCTCACAATTCTTTCAATCTCACAGACCAACCCCTGACCCTCATAACCCCAATATTTCAACTATCACTCAACAACCTATCTATATACCCTTACTCAAATATATACACAGTACATTCCTAAATCTGAACTAACATATATATAGATATGAAAATATACTCTCAAATATTAGTACATACTTACATATAGGCCCAGGTACATATCAGGCATATATATATAGTACAACCATACCTATAGTCCTAAATGTATCAGACAAAAAAAAACCTGGAATCAAATTTCGAAACCAAAACTTGAACTCAAACCTAAACCATACATGAAAACCCAACTTGGAAACTTATCAAAACTCAACCCAGGTAATGTATTAACCCATTTTGAAATCCCAAATTCGAATTTACCCTTTTTTAAATATTTTCGAACAACACTATAAGCATGTATCAGAAATCCATTTTAGACCAAAACCAATTCAAAAAACCCAAACAACCATTCGTGTCGGGGGGGGGGGTATTTCGTGTCGACCCTGGGGTCATGTGTGTGTCCACAAGTGTCAGTTATGGTGTCCAAATCGTGTCACGAAACCTAGTCGAACTGGTGACAGAGACAGTACAGTGCACTGTCTCGTGCACGCGTGTCAGCTCATTCAGGGACACGTGTGTCCACCAAGACACCAAATGGTGGTATCGAATGGGTAGCCTAGGTCTAGGTCTAGGGTTAGGGTAGCCTGATTTGTGTCTAAGTTGTGACGTATCCAAGTTTGGAACGCGTATCAGTGGCTCATACGCGTGCGTGTGTGCGTGTGGTCGAGACAGTGCGGTCGGGATTTCTCCTAAAATACTTGATAAAATCAAATAAAACTTTGGAGGAATGTTGTCAGACATTTCCCCCATGTGTCCATTTAATTTCGTGTCCAACAAGTCTGTGTCGTGTCCTACAGGACACTCGAGTAGCAGGGGAGCACAACACTCCCTTGTACTGTATCCTGGCAGCAAGTTCGTGTCCAATTTGGACACGAACAGGGGTCCAAATCGTGCTCATTCATATACAAACCTAATCCCCACCTATTAAGCTACCCAAATCTGAAATTTGTTTTGAAATTGGTTAAAAATTAATCCATTGAGACATTTCACCAAACACCTTCAACTACGGTCCGATACGTATCCGATACGCGTATCAAACGGACATAAAATCCTACCAAACTTGGGCTACACCTAGGGGAACCCTAAATGAATGCATCAATAAAGAAAAATCATGATTTCAATGGGTGTAGATAGGTTTACCTATTGAGAGTTGGAATCTCAATGTAAAGGGCCTAGTATCGATGTTTTCCTCGATTTGTAACGGTTTCAAAGCTTTCAAACCCTTGCTAGCTATCCACCAATGGCTTCTACTACTGTAGGGAAGCCCAATGCAAAAGACTAGGCTCAATTTGGACTTGATTTGATGAAATGGGATGATTTGGGGGAGAACACTAAACTAGGGTTTTGTATGTTCAAAGAAGGAGGCAAGGGGGTGTCATTAAGTATTTAAATAGGGGGGAGAGGCTCCTTATGGCAGCCTAGGGTTAGGGTTTAGATGTAGATGGATGGCTAAGGCTTCTCCATCTAAATCCAAGTCCATTCATTGGTCCAATTTAGTCCTAAGGCTTTCTTTCTACAAATATCTTAAGGAAAATATCCTACTACAATAATATCTAGATATTACTAACCTTGTCATGTAATCGATATTTCTAACCTAATCTCTAGGCCCATGGTTAACCTCTAGATTAGGGAAATTCTATGTTAAGACCCTAACTATCAATTAGCACATTACTTAAAGGCCAAAATCCATAATAATTCAAAAGTCACCAAATGACCAAAATACCCTTAGCCTAGAGAATGAAAATTTGCTAATCTAAATACTCGGTTAGGTCTCCGTGGTTGTCACGCCCCAGAACCAGAATACCGAAGAGCGGAGGAGTGACTCAACCAGCTACGTATTACGGGTAGATGAATACCGTATAATACGATCAATGTTGTCTAAAAGACGAGGGGGGTGCATACTACATGAAAGTCTCGCTATGGTCACTCAACATCTATTGTCTCAATCATTCAAACAAGAAGCAATAAAAGAGAACATGTAAGATAAAGCAGTAAGGCGTCCCAAACGCTTAGTCAAAATGTTCTTGAGATCTGGCTGTACAAAACATAGCCAGATGGTATAGCAAGGTATACACAATCGTTATCAGCTGCAGTCTGACTTAGTTACAATTATGTAAAAGTAAGTACAAGACAATCCGACTAACATGTCGGTGCCAAGTGGCAAAATATAAAGTAAGTAGCAAAACGAGCAGGGAAGTAAAGAATCCACTCGTGTCCTCCTACGATCATCCCTCTAGTATTGACCATCTTGGAGGTAGAAGTGAGCTGAGTCCTCGGTAACTGGCTCTAAATCTGGCCAGGCAAAACCAGAGAGATTAGACCTCTAATAGCAAGTACCACAAGGAAGCACGATATGAGAATTAAAACCAGTGATAAGAGTTAAGAATATAATAATAAGTCTCTGCTTGCTACTGGGATTCGTACAACATCACGACACTTCAAACCAACTTTCCAACCAAACAAGGACAGAAGTTGACCCGTCATGTCCTGACATTCTGATCATCTCAGTAGTTAATAGAGTAGGTACAGTACACAAACAAATCAATTTAAACGGTCATGTAACTACTACGGCTTGCTACTGTAAGTTCCAAGTTGTCTTGGAAATATGCAATAAGGATTCCTCAGTTCTTACTATACACAAGCAAGGTTAGTCTACCCAATAATCAATTACGCCAATCATGAATTAGACGAGTCCCAGCGGGACGCCCGTCATCAGTATACAGTAAATAAATATAAGCAGATACCACTCCCTGCTCGTGTGGCAGATTTGCAGTATCTGTGGGAACCATCCGGCATATTGGGGCACTAATTGTCCCAAGGATGGCTGCCATGTAAGAACTCGGAAATCCATTCTCACTATGCAATTGTTATTTTATTTAACTTAGTAGTCCCTATGTTAATTGAAATCCCATGCCGTAGATTATGGTCCTTCAGAATGAGTACTTTCGTACAGAGTACGATATGCATAACTCTACAACGATGCCCGTACGGTTAGGTTGTAGGTCTTACATAGCGAAATGCAACAATCAAACCTAGCCACAGAATAATCATGCCTTGACTGTAAAGTACATATGCCACTTTTGTAGAAAATCAGTTGAAGCCTGCACGTGTCCATATGCCAATGTTCGGGATCGGCTAGTCGATTGCAATGGTTCATAGTTAATATGAACGTGTCTCATTCAATTTCAATAAGACGACTAGCCAGCCTCTTAGTTCCAACTAGGAATGCATGGTCAATCATTTAGTCAAGGTAACAATCAATGTCAATTCATGCCAAGGCATGAAAGTCAAACTAGTATTTAGTATGGTCGAGTCTATAACTCTCAAGGTTAAATTCCAGCCATACAGGGTATCCATAAACCAATCGGGACACAGGGCACATTCTACACCACAATATGGATTAAAATATTAGCATATCATGATTATATCGAGTTCATACAAAAAGGCGTAAGGATAAATAAGAGATGCCATGTACGCCAAAGGAGTACGCTCAATGAATTATGCCAATCCAGAAGAGTACGCCCAATAAAATATGCGTAAAAAAATTTATGCGTGAGGGAAGTTTACGCATGAAGGAATAAAGCTTGCACGTAAAGGAGTACGCTCCAATAAAGGAACAAAGTTGTGCGTAAAAACTCGTCTTACGCTAAGCCCGAAGAGTACGCATAAATAATAAAGTTACGCGTAAAACTTGCATGCATAAAGAGTCCAAGTTTACGCATGAATCTTGTATGCGTAAAGAATAATCGTTACACGTAAAACAATGTACGCGTAAAGGAATCGTTACGCGTAAAACAATGTACGCGTAAAGGAATCGTTACGCGTAAAACAATGTACGCGTAAAGGAATCGTTACGCGTAAAACAATGTACGCGTAAAGAATACACCAAGCCAGAGTAGACTTGCGTAAACCAAATTCACGCTGACACGAATGAACGTGGGCGTAGAGCTTAAAATTACGCGGGCACGTATAAACGTATGCGTAGAGCCTGATATTACGCGAGTACGTATAAACGTGTGCGTAGAGAACCTCCGGGACTCCAATTCTATGAACTTCAATCTGAGCAAAAAAATGGAAGTTCCACGGATCGAAAGGGGTTATAACACAAATCTCACAATCTGGAACGAACGAAACTTAAAAATAAGGAAGTTTGATAGATCAAAACCCACAAGATCCGAAAAATGGCATACAATTTCTAGATCTACTAAAAAATGAAACTTCAAAATGCAAAATGCCAAGTTCTAAACTATCTTAGGATCACGAGTGGAAGATAAATGAACCATAAAAATATGGGTTCTCATGTGGAGCAAGATGTACTTGCCTAAGCTCTTGATAGGTGGGGAGAGTTATGAGGAAGAAGAAGAGTAAATGAGAAGGAGAAGTAATGAAGAGAGAGAGGGTTGGGGCTTTAAATGGAGATGTGGTAGGTGGTTGGTCGGGTTCATGATGAACCACCGAAATCCGAAAATGAACCAACTAACCCAAGGGCAAAACAAAAGCAAAAAATAAAATATAGAAAAATAATTAGCGTGAAATTAAAGAAATTAAATACAGAACAATTGTATGACAAATATTAAATAAATATATTCAAGCAGTACACGTATTAAAATACGTATTCTGGGAACGGAGAGTGACATCTCTACCCTCCTTAGAAAAAATTTCATCTTCTGAATTTCAAATCTAAGCAAGATAGAAATATTAGGGCCAAACTAATCTAAGTATAGCAATTTTTAGCGAGCAAGCAGTCATCTTACAATACCAATAGAAAGTAAAATATCTATGTTTATCAATCGACGACACCAAGCAATTTCTACTCATAGGGTGATAAGCATGAGGAATCAAGACAATCAAGGCACACGAAAAAAATATACCTTGTGAGTCAAATAGGTGCGGATACCGTGATCGGATATCATCCTCACATTTCCAAGTTGACTCTCCTAAGGAGTGATGACCCCAAGCAACACGGACAAGAATAATTATTTGGTTCTTGAGTATCTTCTCCCTTCGGTCCAAAATGGACACCGGCTGTTCCTCATAAGACTGGTTGGTACCAACAACCAGCTCAGAATGATCGAGGATATGGCTTGGGTCCGATACATACCTACGCAACTGAGATACATGAAACACATCATGCACCTCTCGTAACGAGGGTGGAAGGGACAAACGATAAGCAACATTGCCTATCCTATCGAGGATAGCAAATAGGCCCACGTATCGCGGACTCAACTTCATGCGAATGCCAAATCTAATGACCCCACGAGTATGTGAGATCTGCAAAAACACGTGGTCCCAAATAGAAAATTCTAGCGGCCTACGATACTGGTCTGCCCAATGACGATGTCGATCTTGCGTAACTCGAAGTCGCTCTCTAATTCCCTTAACCACTTCAACCGTCTGAACAATCATCTATGGACCTAACATCTTCCTCTCCCCGATATCATCCTATGCCAGTGACGATCTACACTTCTTACTGTATAGTGCTTCGAATGGCGCCATATGGATACTGGATTGATAACTATTATTGTACGAGAATTCGACTAAGTACAGGTGACTCTCCCAAGAGCTTCGAAAATCTAGGGTACAAGCTCGTAACATATCTTCTAAAGTCTGAATTGTTCTTTTTGATTGCCCGTCCGTCTGTGGATGGGAAGTCGTACTAAAATTTAACTTGGTACCCAGACTATGATGTAAACTCTTCCAGAAATGTGACGTAAAACAGTATCTCTATCTGACACAATACTGACAGGGACCCCATGCTGCTTGACTATCTGCTGCATATACAATTCTGCCAACTTTTTTGTAGATTGTCCTACTCTAAAAGAAAGAAAATGTGCCGCCTTCGTAAGCCGATCTACTATCACCCAAATAGCATCCTTACCACTTGGTGATCTTGGTAAACCGGTCACAAAATCCATTGTGATATGTTTCCACTTCTATTCCGGGATAGGAAGCGGTTGTAATAATCCAGTTGGCCTCTGTTGTTCTGCCTTCACTTGCTGACATATCAAGTAACGAGAAATGAATCTAGCTATCTCTCTCTTCATTCCGTTCCACCAGAAGTGCTGCTTGATATCTTTGTACATTTTAGTTCCTCCAGGATGTATAGAATACTGAGAACTGTGGGCTTCTGTCATAACCTCCTGTCTGATATCTCCAATTGGCACACATAGACGTGATCTAAATCTAAGTGTACCATCTTCGTGAATTTTTATCTTCTTCCTAAGTCCTGACTCACATTCTGTCCTAAGATTCTGAATCCTGGGGTCCCATACCTGGGCTGCCTTGATCCTGTCTACCAAGTCAGATTGAACTCGTAGACTTGCCAGAATTCCTACATTACTAGGAAGTGTAACATCCATTTTTCATAGAAGGGTATTTTAGTCTTTTCAGCCATTTTTGACCTTTGTGTGATTTTTTGAATATGTTGACTTGATTGTGCTAGCAACTGATTTAACCCTAGTGGACTTGTATAGGGGCCTAACCATGCATTAGAATTTTTATTTTTCATTGCATTAGATTATTTTTTAAGGCTTTTAATTATTTAATTAGCCTTTTTGCATGTAGGCCTTTGAGCTTTTTGACTTGGGCCCATTTCTACTTGAGAAAGAGTTGGCCCAAGTGAAACCCTAACCCTAGAGAACCCCCCTTGGCCACCCAATAGCAGTACCCCCTCCCTTTGTTGCATTCATTTGTAGTTTGTAGCCTCCACAAAGAAACCCTAAGATCCATCTCTCAAAAACACCTTTTTCGTTCATCCGGAGTCCGTTTCTTCCCAAACGAACTCCGTTGCGCTCGTTGAGGAGAGGAGGATCTGCTGGACCATTTCTGGAGTGGATACGGAAGGTTTTGCTAGAGGAAAATCGGCCGACACAACAACCCAGGAGCCCCGATCATTGAGTTTTGATATTCAATAGGTAAAACCCTAATCTACCATTTCAATTCTGATTTTTTCTTCATTTTTGCATCCATATAGGTGCCCTAGCCTTGCCCACAAAATTTGGTGGGATTTCGACTCCGTTTGATGGAGGTATCGAGCCCGTGTCGGTCCCTTACGGCACGTGTTCGACGAAATGCCGCTTAGGATTGAAAGTTGTTATTTTTCGTTTTTGTCTTCATGGATGTTTAGATAATATGATTTTGATAAACTTTCGTGAAGGCGGTTTTGGGTTTGACATTATTTCAGCGGCGTTTCGGGCAACGGACGCACGTGCATGGATCCCGTGCACGAGGCCGTGCGTGCCCTGCTGTCCGCGTGTGATTGCGCGATGCACAGAGCGTATTTTTGTGTGAAAATTTGTGAGCACGTGGGGGCAACCTCTGCCCTCATGCTCGTAAAATTTCACGACTGTTCGTTGAGCGAGCGCGGAGATATCGCGCGTGCACCGCTCAGCCACAGTGCATTCAGACCTTCATTTTTGTCGCGAAAACAGACTTCGTGCGCACACACGACACAGCAAAGACCCATTCCAGGACCCAGAACATGTTGACCTAGACCTAGACAACCCGTAGGACGAATCCCAAGTCGCGACGTGGCCCGACGAGGGAGCAGCGAGGCCGGCACCACGCGCACGAGGGCGCGCGGGCGCGCGCGCGCCAAGCAGGCCGCGCGGGTGCGTGGGTCTGCATTCGCTATTTTGGACAGCGTATCACCATGTCGTCGTGTCCTAGACCTACCCCAGGACCCCCCCAGCTATGTGCACAAGCACGTGGCATTTCGTTGCGTGTGCGGCGCTCAAACGAGCGAGAACGCACGCGTACCACGCGGTATCGGAAAATTCCGATACGCGTTCTGTGGACATGACATGGACACAATTTCAAACCCAAGAGTATACGAACGCATCACGTGGGTCGAGGCCAACGTGTATGCCAAGTTTTGCGGGTTCGTTTGGTGTATTTTGGATTTTGGGTCGTTGGGTGAAATTGGATCATTTTCTTTAATTTTGATTTTTAGTTGATATGTGATATTTTGATTTCCAACGTTTTAGCTTCTAAATTCTGAGTTTACAGGACGTATATGATATTTCAAGTATGTGAGAACCAAGTTTTGGCTTTGTTTCACAATTTTCCATCATTTATGGGTATATGTGCTTTCTATATATAGCTTTATGCATATATTATAATAGTATAGTAGTTTCTTACTTTATTTGTATTTTTTGTTTGAGACTTTATGAGTTGTACTTTTGTACTTGAGATTTTTCTGGTGGTTGACACCTAGACTTTTATCTGTGACTCTTTCGAGATTCTTTCTTCTATTCCATCTTAGTATTGTGATTGAGTTACTTATTATTCTACTCTCCATTCGGAGCTTATTTTAGACTGTGTTAGATATTGTGACTCAGGACAGCGTTCTACCGTCGACACTGCAGCGTAGGCTGGGCGTTCGTTACTTCTCGTACCCTCTCACTGGGTGCGGGTCGTGACACATTTTTAGTGGTGACCCGTGCAGGTCCAATCACAACTAGTGTGATTCATAGTGGTACTCGAACTAGAGTATCATTACAGCCTGCTACAATAGGATATAGGATAAGTTAAGGTACTCAATCACATTAGGAAAACTCTTATCAATTCTTGCTGTTAATTATCTCCCTTTGAAAACCACTGTCCTTCTTTGATAAATTTGCTTCTTTTTCAGTAATTGATTCCTTGTTTGATCTGTCTTCAGGATGGTGGAGACACGATCGCAGCGCTCTGGTCTCAGGGATACCACTGAGAGGTCGGCTACTTTTCGTCCGACCCAGCAGGCCCCAGGGACCACAGTGCCTCTTATTCCAGCTCAGGTAGGCCCATCTGCTACTTTTGGGGGTGCTCCTCCACCAGCTCCGAGGACTACCCCAGGAGTGCAGGGGATGCTACCACCACCGCCCCAGGGGATGATTGATGCGGTGCAGTGTTTCGCTTTCATTCAGCAGATGATGGAGACGCAGCGACGTCAGTCAGAGGACATGAGGCAGGGCATTGATAATGCCCACTAGTTAGCGATGGTGGCAGTGGAGAGGGTGACTATCCAACCTCAGGGAGGGCAGATTCAGCCATACCAGTCGAGGACTCCAGGTATTCAGGAGTTCCAGAAGATGAGGCTGCAGGACTTCAAGGGTACGGAGGGTATCCTTTACGCAGACGACTTGATTGAGCACATAGAAGAGATTTTCCGTCTCGTGGAGATAGCGGCTAGACTCCAGGTGGAAGCAGCAGGCAGTATGAGCAGGATCTTGCCCGCACTTGGTACCAGACCGACCCCAGGGTTGGTACTACAGGGCAAACTTGGGAGACTTTTAAGAAGCTTTTCAAGGAGAAGTTATTCCCTGATACTGCACTTGGCGCGTTAGAGACGCAGTTTGAGAACCTGGTTCAGGGGAACCAGACTGTAGAGGAGTACGCCGGGGAGTTTTACCGCCTGGGCAGATTTGTGGAGGGCCTTAGCGAGACAGCGAAGGCTAGGAGATTCAGGAAGGGTTTGGTCAAGGAAGTCAAGTCCTTAACCAAGAGCAACAGGAATGCTATATTTGAGGAGATTTTAATGGGAGCCATGGCAGCAGAAGATGATCTGGAGCTGAAACAGAAGAGAGGCCGTGATTTCCATGCATCCGACAGCAGTGGAGGACCGGCCAAGAAGCCCTATTTTCAGCAGCAACATCAGCAAAGGTCTTCCCAGCAGCAGAGGCCATTCCAGCAGGCACAGCAGAGACAGGGTCAGCAGGCACCGAGACAGCAGCAGGCCACCACTTGTGACCTCTGTAAGAAGCCAGGGCACAGGTGGAGTGAGTGTAGGAAGAGGCTAGGCAGTGCCTACTCTGTGGTTCATCAGAGCATCAGTTGAGGGACTGTCCTGAGGCTTTCAGGCGTAAAGGACAGAGAGCAGGGACCAAGGCACCAGTGGAGCAGCAAAGGGGACCCTTACCGACTCAGCAGCAGAAGTTTGTTCAGTACCAACAGCAGACTAGAGGGGGCCAGCAGGGGCGAGCTTTTACCATGGCAGTGGAGGATACCGAGGCAGCAGGCGATCTGATAGCAGGTTCTGTTCTTATCGACTCTTTTTCCGCATTCGTATTATTTGATTCGGATGCTTCCCATAGCTTCGTGTCCGTATCTTTTGCCATTAGACACCAGCTTTCTTCTGAACCTTTGTCTAGGACTTGCAAGATCACGACTGGGGGTGGTATTATCCTCGTCAGTGATGTTTGCAAGGATCAGAGAGTAGTTTTGGCAGGCCGAGAACTGGATGTGAGTCTGCTCGTGATGCCACTACCGAACTACGATATTATACTCGGTATGGATTGGTTGAGCAGGCACCATGCCAGTATAGATTGCCGCGGGGGTAGAGTTCTTTTCAGCATGCCAGGAGAGCCAGAGTTCGAGTTCACCAGGCGGGAGTCAGACCAGAGCAGCAGAGTTTTCTGCGGAGCTTCAGCAGAGGAGCAGGACGTGCCACATCCACTGATAGCTGAGTTTATGGATGTGTTTCCGGAGGAGTTGTCAGGGTTGCCTCCGGACAGGGATATGGAGTTCTCTATAGACTTGGTACCCAGCGCAGAGCCAATATCTCAACATGTCTATAGAGTGAACAACAGTGAGCTTGTGGAGCTGAAGAAGCAAGTAGATGAGTTGCAGGACAAGGGTTTCATCCGATTGAGTTCTTTACCATGGGGTATGCCAGTACTCTTTGTACCGAAGAAGGATGGGTCGGTACGGATGTGTATCGACTACAGGGTACTCAATAGCCTCACGATCAAGAACAAATACCCGTTGTCGAGGATCGATGACCTGTTCGATCAGCTGAGCGGAGCGAAGGTATTTTCCAAGATTGATCTGAGGTCAGGGTATCATCAGATGAAGGTAAAGAAGGAGGATATTCCGAAGACAGCTTTCAGGACTCGGTATGGCCAGTTTGAGTTCATGGTGATGCCGTTTGGGTTAACTAACACCCCGACAGTGTTCATGAGCTTGATGAACAAGATGTTCCACCAGTACTTGGAGAAGTTTATGGTGGTGTTCATCGATGACATTTTGGTGTATTCGAAGACCCTAGAGGAGCATGAGGAGCATTTGAGAGTAGTTCTGGAGACCCTCAGGAAGGAGCAGCTTTACGGTAAGCTCTCGAAGTGTGAGTTCTTCTTGGATCGAGTTGATTTCTTAGGTCATGTAGTGACCGGAGATGGGATCTCAATCGACCCGAAGAAGATCAGAGAAGTTGAGTCATGGACAGCACCGAGTTCGATCGCAGAGATCAGGAGCTTTCTGGGATTGGCAGGATACTACAGGAGGTTTGTTCAGGATTTCTCCCGGATTGGAGCCATTGACTAGGCTGACCCGGAAGGACGCAGAGTTTGTCTGGTCAGAGGAGTGTCAGGTTTCTTTTGATGAGTTGAAGAAGCGATTGACGACAGCCCCAATTTTGATATTGCCATCAGGATCAGGTGGGTTCACTATCTACAGTGACGCCTCAGAAAAGGGTTTGGGTTGTGTCTTGTAGCAGCATGGGAAGGTGATTGCCTATGCATCCAGGCAGTTACGTCCCCATGAGAAGAACTACCCTACCCATGATTTGGAGTTGGCGGCGGTTATCTTTGCTCTGAAGTTGTGGAAGCACTATTTATACGGAGAGCGTGTGGAGATCTTCACAGACCACAAGAGCTTAAAGTATGTGTTTACACAGAAAGAGCTCAATATGAGACAGCACAGATGGTTGGAGTTGATGAAGGACTTCGATATTTCATTACAGTACCATCCAGGGAAGGCCAATCTGGTTGCCGATGCCTTGAGTAGGTATCCGGTAGCTATGTGCTTGATGATGGATCGTCATCTATTAGCAGATTTGGAGAGTTTGGGGATCGAGGTGATCATACCAGGAGTTCAGATACAGATGTGGGGCCCACAGATTTAGTCAGACTTGATGGAGAGGATCAAGTCAGCTCAGTTCGACGATGTTACTCTGCGGTGTATCCGAGAGCAGGTTCGAGCAGGATTGGCAGATGTGGAGTTCATCATTGCGGAGGACAGCACATTGAGGCACGGTTCCAGACTGTGTATGCCTAGCGGAGAGCTTCGGGAGCAGGTTATGCAAGAGGCCCATCGCTCTCAGTACACTATGCATCCAGGTGCCAATAAGATGTATAGAGACTTGAAGGAGCATGTATGGTGGTATGGGATGAAGCGGGAAGTAGTACGCTTCGTAGCCAGGTGCCTAGTCTGTCAGCAGGTTAAGACAGAGAGACAGAGGCCAGGAGGACTGTTGCAGCCATTGTCCATTCTGGAGTGGAAGTGGGAGCACATCACGATAGATTTTGTTTTGGGATTGCCGCGCTCATCAGGAGGAAAAGACGCGATTTGGGTCATCGTGGACAGGTTGACCAAATCGGCCCACTTTTTGTCATTCAAAGTGGGGACGTCTACGGAGAAGCTAGCGGAGTTGTATATGCGGCAAATTATCAGGATACACGGAGTTCCGATGAGCATTGTCTCGGATCGAGATAGTCGCTTTACTTCCCATTTCTGGCAGAGTTTGTAGACTAGTTTGGGCACTCAGCTCAACTTCAGTATTGTGTACCACCCTCAGACGGACGGACAGTCGGAGAGGACTATTCAGACTCTCGAGGACATGCTGCGGACTTGTGTTTTAGATTTTGGAGGATCATGGGAGGATCACCTGCACTTGGTAGAGTTTGCATACAACAACAGTTACCAGGCCAGCATTGGTATGTCACAATTCGAGGCGTTGTACGGGCGTAGGTGTCGTACTCCCTTATCTTGGGATGATGTTGGAGAGCGAGCTTTACTGGGACCTGAGATGGTTGTGGACGCAGCTGAGAAGGTAAAGCTCATCAGGGATCGACTTCGCGTGGCGCAGGACAGACAGCGGCATTGGGCCGACAGCCACCAGAGACCTTTGCAGTTTGAGGTATAGCTTAGACTAGGATTAGAATCTGGTTGTTTTTGATTTGTTGATATGTGATTGTTTTGTTGTTAATTGAGACCATTTTTCATAGAAGGGTATTTTAGTCTTTTCAGCCATTTTTGACCTTTGTGTGATTTTTTGAATATGTTGACTTGATTGTGCTAGCAACTGATTTAATCCTAGTGGACTTGTATAGGGGCCTAACCATGCATTAGAATTTTTATTTTTTATTTTTTAGAATTTAATTTGTGCATTAGATTATTTTTTAAGGCTTTTAATTATTTAATTAGCCTTTTTGCATGTAGGCCTTTGAGCTTTTTGACTTGGGCCCATTTCTACTTGAGAAATGGTTGGCCCAAGTGAAACCCTAACCCTAGAGAACCCCCCTTGGCCGCCCAACAGCAGTACCCCCTCCCTTTGTTGCATTCATTTGTAGTTTGTAGCCTCCACAAAGAAACCCTAAGATCCATCTCTCCAAAACACCTTTTTTCTTCATTCGGAGTCCGTTTCTTCCCAAATGAACCCTGTTGCGCTCGTCGAGGAGAGGAGGATCTGCTGGACCATTTCTGGAGTGGAGACGGAAGGTTTTGCTGGAGGGAAATCGGCCGGCACAACAACCCAGGAGCCCCGATCATTGAGTTTTGACACTCAATAGATAAAACCCTAATCTACCATTTCAATTCTGGTTTTTTCTTCATTTTTGCATCCATATAGGTGCCCTAGCCTTGCCCACGAAATTTGGTGGGATTTCGACTCCGTTTGATGGAGGTATCGAGCCCGTGTCGGTCCCTTACGACACGTGTTCGACGAAATGCCGCTTAGGATAGAAAGTTGTTATTTTTCATTTCTGTCTTCATGGATGTTTAGATAATATGATTTCGATAAACTTTCGTGAAGGCAGTTTTGGGTTTGACATCGTTTCAGCGGCGTTTCGGGCAACGGACACACGTGCACGGATCCCGTGCACGAGGCCGTGCGTGCCCCGCTGTCCGCGTGTGATTGTGCGAAGCACAGAGCGTATTTTTGCGTGAAAATTTGTGAACACATGGGGGCAACCTCTTCCCTTATGCTCGTATAATTTCACGACTGTTCGTTGAGCGAGCACGGAGATATCGCGCGTGCACTGCTCAGCCACAGTGCATTCAGACCTTCGTTTTTGTCGCAAAAACGGACTTCGTGCGCACACACGACGCAGCGAAGACCTGTTCCAGGACCCGAAACATGTTGACCTAGACCTAGACGACCCATAGGATGAATCCCAAGTCACGGCATGGCCTGACGAGGGAGCAGCGAGGCCGGCACCACGCGCACGAGGGCGCGCGGGCGCGCGCGCGCGCAGCAGGCCGCGCGCGCGCGCGCAGCAGGCCGCGCGGGTACATGGGTCTATGTGCACTGTTTCGGACAGCGTATCACCGTGTCGTCGTGTCCTAGACCTACCCCAGGACCCCCCCAGCTATGTGCACAAGTACGTGGTGTTTCGTTGCGTGTACGGCGCTCAAACGAGCGAGAACGTACGCGTACCACGCGGTATCGGGAAATTTCGATACGCGTTCTGTGGACACGACATGGACATAATTTCGAACCCGAGAATATACGAACGCATCACGTGGGTCGAGGCCGACGTGTATGCCAAGTTTCGCGGGTTCGTTTGGTGTATTTTGGATTTTGGGTCGTTGGGTGAAATTGGATCGTTTTCTTTAATTTTGATTTTTAGTTGATATGTGATATTTTGATTTCCAACATTTTAGCTTCTAAATTCTGAGTTTACAGGACATATATGATATTTCAAGTATGTAAGAACCAAGTTTTGGCTTTGTTTCACAATTTTCCATCATTTATGGGTATATGTGCTTTCTATATATAGCTTTATGCATATATTTAACTATATATATATGTATAACCCCGTTGAAACCCATTCCTAACACATATACGTGGAGAATGGGTCGAGGGGAAGTTATTCCAGATTTTAGATTTTTTAAGTATCTCGCATCATTGCGTATCTTTCCATTTGAGCTTTTGTATATATATATATATATATATATATATATATATATATATATATATATATATATATATATATATAAGTAGTTTCTTACTTTATATAGATGTATATAATAGTATAGTAATTTGGGTAATACCATGATTATGTTTGAATGTTATTAATCTCAGATTTTACCCTATTTTCAGTAAGCACCAGTACATACACACGCACACACCACTTTTGTCAGATTTGGGTTTTGTTTGTTTGTATATACACATGTGTGTATATACCTATATGTATATATATATATATATATATATATATATATATATATATATATATATATATATATATATATATATATATATATATATATATATATATATAATTGCTTGTTAATTCTCTTAGATTAGATTGTAGTTGTGTATATGACTATAGGAGCCCTAGGACAGATTTGGTTTATCATTTCGAGCTTAGTTTAGTCGAATTGGCCGATAAGTTGACCAAATTGATAAAAGTCAACTTTGGGTCAAACTTGATCCAATTCAACTCAAACGAACTCCAAATGACCTAGAATTTTGTGTATGACCTAGAATTTAGTAGACGGACCAGTTGACCCAGGTTTGACCAGCGTTGACCAAGTTTGACCAGAGTTGACCGAGGGTTGACTTTGACCAAAATGGACCTAGAAGCATATAGTCTTGCATTGTAGCTATTTTTCTTGATATTGTGGACTTGGTTGTGACATGTGTGTATTTTAAATAGGTTTACATTGCCCCAGTTTAGTTACACCTCATCATCAGCAGTTCGATTTGTCAGGCGAGTACATTCTCTGATCTTTTCATACTTCCTTGGATATGTTCTCTTGTTATAGACTAGTATACTTGATGCTGACACGATATTCACACGGATTAGTACCCTCTGGATCTTTCCATGCGATGTTATCCTCTCGGATACATTGATTATGTCATGTTCATATACTTTATCATGGCCATCATGTACTCCATGTATTTATATTTATCCATGTGCACTCATATGTTATTCATGTACACTCATGACCATATGAGCTCCATGTATACAGTAGTTGATATCCATGTACAATAATATAACATGTATTGATCCTTGTGTATTGATTGGGGGCAGGAAGAGTGTAGTTGGTTATGTGATCATTATCCCCAGTAGGTATCCATGTGCACTCCATAGCTGTATCCATGTGTAACCCAGACCGTTTACATAACCAATTCATGCTCTGATTCACGTAGAAGGTTATATTTCTCTATTATCATATTATATCTCATTTTATAGTCTCTCTCTCTTGTTGATTTCCTTTACAGCGATTCGTGTATAGTTTTCTATAGCTTGCTTTATATGTCCATTCCTGCTATGAACTGTTGTGAGAAATATGTGCTCATTCCGTCCTGACTGGGCATGTTGAAAATTTTACAGGTATTGATGAGGAGTACTGCCCTACTTATTATAGCATTGGCATAGATGACACTGGCGATGTGGACCCTCAGGAGGATCCCACAGTCGCTGAGGACTTGCCTATAGTCTAGCTGAGACTTAGTACTTTATTTGTATTTTCTGTTTGAGACTTTATGAGTTGTACTTTTGTACTTGAGATTTTTCTGGTGGTTGACACCTAGACTTTTATCTATGACTCTCTCGAGATTCTTTCTTCTATTCCATCTTAGTATTGTGATTGAGTTACTTATTATTCTACTCTCCATTCGGAGCTTATTTTCGACTGTGTTAGATATTGTGACTCAGGACAGCGTTCTACCGCCGATACTGCGGCGTAGACTGGGCATTCGTTACTTCTCGTGCCCTCTCACTGGGTGCGGGTCGTGACAGGAAGTATAACCTCGTGCCCATCTCTTGAAGATCTTCTAAAATATGTTTTTATGACGTCAACATAAATGTGCCGTCTCTCCTGCTAAGAGCATCTGCTACCATATTAGCCTTGCCTGGATGGTACTGAAGCTCTACGTCGTAATCCTTGATCAACTCTAACCATCTTCTCTGTCTCATGTTCAGTTCCTTCTGAGTAAAGATGTACTTCATAACTTTTGTGGTCCATGTACATGTCCACTCGATCACCGTACAAGTAATGCCTTCATAGCTTCGAAGCAAATACTACTGCTGCCAACTCCAAGTCATGAGTCGGATAATTCTTCTCGTGGTCTCGAAGTTGCCTAGATGCATATGCTATCACCTTCCCATGTTGTATTAGGACACACCTAAGTCCTTTTTCTGACGCATCACAATATACAGTAAAACCTTCGGGTCCAACCGGTAATGTAAGAATAGGTGCCGATATCAACTTTTGCTTCAAATTCTCAAATGATGCCTGGCACTCTGCCGACCAAATGAATGGCACATCCTTCCGTGTCAAGCGGGTCATGGGTGCTGAGAGTCTTGCAAAGTCTGATACGAACCTTCTGTAATATCCTGCCAATCCCAAGAAACTATGCACATCTGCTACGGTCTTAGGTATTGGCCAACTCTCTACTGCTTCTACCTTTTTAGGATCCACTTCTACTCCAGCCCCTGATATGATGTGTCCCAAGAATGAAATATGATCCATCCAAAACTTATACTTGCTGAGCTTGGTGTACAACTGGTTCTCTCTCAGAACCTGTAACACTTTTTTGAGGTGATCTTCATGCTCTTCTTCACTAGCTGAGTATACGAAAATGTCGTCGAAGAACACAACGACAAATTAATCTAAGTACGACATAAAGATGCAGTTCATCAAATCCATAAATATTGCTGGAGCATTGGTCAAACCAAACGACATTACTAAGAATTCGTAATGCCCGTACTTGGACCTGAATGCCGTCTTGGGAATATCCTCTTTCTGAACTCTCACTTGATGATCCCCTGATCGAAGATCTATCTTGAAGAAAATCCTATCTCTGCTCAACTGATCAAACAAGTCGTCGATCCTTGGTAGTGGGTACTTGTTCTTTACTGTTGCCGCGTTGAGCTTTCTGTAGTCAATGCACAATCTTGATGACCCATCCTTCTTCCCTATAAGTACCACTGGTGCTGCCCATGGTGATTCGCTAACTCGACTGAACTTCTTTTCCTTCAGTTCCTCTATGTGCTGATATACCTTGGCCTGCTCTGAATCTGCCATTCTGTAAACTCGATCTGATATTGGTTTAGTTCCAGGTGCCAATTCTATACTGAACTCAATATCCCTAACCGATGGTAGACCTGGAAGTTCTTCGAAAAATATATCTAAAAATTCTTCAACTACCTTCGAAACTCGAACTTCTTCCATTGCCGTCACTACTCCTTGTTCTTGTTGAGTTGCCACTGATCTGACTAAGGTGAACCGCTTCATGCCTGGAATATTAAAAGATACACTCCCTCTACGATAATTTATTGTAGCATGACTGTCTTTCAGCCAGTCCATGCCTAAGATAACGTCGAAATTTCCAACAGGAAATTCTATCAACCGGGCAGGTAAGAAACGCCCGCAAACTATAACTCTACACGCTAGAATAACCCTACTAACTCCTACGAGCCCATTACCAGTGAGCATATTCAACTTCCCTGGCAATGCCTCGAATTTTATTCCTAGTCGTGTCGTAAATTGTGCAGATATAAATGAGTGTGATGCTCCCGAATCAAACAATGCTACTGCGGGATATGAGGTGATGAGAATGTTACCTGCCACAACATCTCTCGATGCCAATACCTCTTCTAAGGACAGATTGAATACATGCCCTCGGCCTTCTTGTTGGTTTCCATGCTGCGGCCTAGCCTGGTGTTGCTGCTGGCCCCTACCTTGGTGATGCTGGGGTGGTCTTTGTTGTTGCTGCTGCATCGGCGGTCCCTGCTGCTGAAACATCTGAGCCTGTGTAGTGTCCCATCCCGCAAAATCAATCGGAGGAATCGAAAAGCCGATGACGTTCGGACTTAGTCTTGCAACGGCTGCTCAAAGGCTCGCTCGGTCGAGGCGACTCCTCGCTCAGGTGGGGTAGTTTCGATGAACTTGCCTCATTTTAGGCTGCACTTAATAATTCGCATGTTTTCAACTTACACAAGTAGGCTAATATAAAAGCTACGAACGCATATAGCTAAAGAAATAATCCCGACGGGTCGAAATGTCTTAGAACATGGAAAATGGTCCCACGGTCTGCTTAGAAGTCGGTTCAGTGTGCTTTCAGATGACACTCGATCCTTCGTTCCCGTAGCTTGGAAGAAGGAAGTTGGCCTAAGTTGCTAAGTCGCCTCAACACTCGAATTAGCCTAAGTCATAGGCGTCGCCCACGTGAATGCTTGATAAAGCATGCACGGTCCCGTCGTTTTGCCCCAACGCTTGTATTCGCCTAAGTTATAGACGTCGCCCGCATGAATGCTTGGAAATGCATGCATGGTCCCATCGTCCAAGGCTCGGCGTAGCCTTCGCACGTCCCGTGGTTGAAGTCGTCTTGTACGGCTTGTTGGCTTAAGTCTAGGCACCCGAGAAATTGGTTGTTCAAGTCGAACGCGTGCATGGCCCGTCCTCTCGATACGAAGTTTGGCGTAGCCTTTGCTCATCGAGTCATTGTCCGAATAAGTTAGACAAGTGTTGTGCTGGGCTATCGAAGCCATTTCTAGCACTGTCTCGCTCTAGCTGCGGTTGTCAAGTCACGTAGTCCCTTGAGAACAAGGTTCGTCATATAAAGTATATGACATGAGCGATAGCGTCGCCTATAGAACAAAGTCTATCTACGGCAAGAGCCACAGTCGGTCTAGTAAAAAGTATGCTATGAACAAAAGAAGTCCACGCGACTGGTTGTCGCCGAGATCGGTCCTACTACTTGGGAGTCTCGCTATGTCTCGACAAGGAAACACACGAGATCGGTCCCGCTACTTGGGAGTCTCGTTAAGTCTTGATAAGTCTCGCATACGAGATCGGTCCCGCTACTTGGGAGTCTCGATAGAAAGAAGAAAAACATGGTCATAAATAAGAAAGGACTTGGTAGATCGAGTTGCATGGTCATTGGACAACTTGTCGACAAGGTGTAGTCTTCTCGAATGATCGCCGGGGCGCCGGGATCATGTCGGCCCGGGGGAAGCGAGGCGGCTCAAAGCAGGATACCGGATAACCGCATGGGAGTATCGGCGCTTCCGGGGCTAGCTACCCATTGAAGGGCGGTCTGATATCCCGTCGAGCCGAGTCCAAGATAGCTTGACATTGCTAGTGACCACTCATATAGATAGCTTAGCAGAATAGCGACAAAACTGCGTGTATGCCTTTAGGTTGGGTCTAGAGCTTGAATGCAGGTCTAGTCGGTAACACAAGGTCTGGGCCTAAGATTGGGCTGCAGCATAGGCACCGTGCTTTGCACGATAGATGCCTCGGGATATTCATGGAATCGATACTAGGTTTGACAAGTCTTGTCTAAGTTGGTTTATGAGTCGAACAGGAAGGCCGCAAGGCGGTAGCATGATAAGTCTTGATAAGTTGCGTGATGCGGCCTCAATCTTGATGCACGAACAAGCCTAAGCAAGGTCTAGAGGTACGACCTGTACGAGTCGTTCCTCCTTGACGTCGATCGCACACGAGAATTGGTCTAGAGGCACTTGAGTTTAAGTGAAAGTCTTGGCACGGCCGAGTTCGCATAAGTTGCTCCTCGACGAAGCACCGTCTCGAATATGTTGAAGTCACGAATATGGTATGGCACGACCGTGCCGTCCCGAGTTGAAGTTCGGTCAAGTACATAAGCGATGAGATACTGCCTCGATCGAAATACACGTTGGCATTATAGCACGACCCTGTCGTTGCTCATCGGTTTGGTCAGGCATCGTGGTTCTAAAATTGATCATAAGGTGTCACTCCCCGATCCCGATATACGTAATTTTCATGAACTCTGTAGACGGTATCTGTATTTAGCATGTGCATAAATTTTGTCTTTTATTTATTAATGATGACATGTAGCCTTTTTAGCCTTAACATTAGTGGTTAGGGATTAGGGTTTTCTTAAACCAACCCAACCCCTATTTAATATCTCTTCCTCACTCTCTCTTCATTCACTCCTCCATTTATTTTTCTCAACTACCACTCCACAGGCAAGTACAACTTGCTCAAAAGTGGAGATTAGTGTATTTTTCCTTTCTTGATTTTTACTCGATTTTATTTGTCTATATTGTTCATCTCTTCATTCTCTATAAGTTTAGTTCTTGAAATCTTTGATTTTAATGGCAAGATTTGTGTAGATCTAAGTTCCTAAAATCTAGGGTTTCATGGGTTTTTATGGTTTTGATCTATCAAACTTGGCTATTTTCGAAAACCAATGGTCCTATGTTGTAGGAATTTTGATTCTATACACTTTTAACCTTTGTAAAGTTAGATTCCGACCTGTTTGGAGGAAGTTATGGCCGAAAATAATATTTGGGTTCTCCGTGGTTCGCCTACGCAGGCTCTGGCAGGAAAGATGAGCAGTTCCCAACCGCAGGAGCAAAGCAGCCGCAGGAGCAAAGCAGCAGCAGGGGCAAAGCAGTCGCATGAGCATTGCAGCCGCATGTGCAATTTTCAGCCGCATGAGCGTCTGAGTCGCATAGCGTTGGACAGTTTCGGCCGCATGGCACTTCGCAGCCGCATAAGAAAGGTAGCCACATAAGTATTTGAGCTGCAGAAGTCTACGTTAGAACGCTGTCGCATGGACTTTGTTCTTCTCCAGCCGCATGAGATATCACCCTCCATCCGTATGCGCCTTGTCCATTTTTCCAGCCGCATGGGGCTGGCAGTTCCAGCCGCATAGGCCCAGCAACCCTCTAGCCGCATGGGACGTAGCTCCCTGAGCCGCATGCACCCCTTTCTTTCGGGCCACATATGCATGACTTTTTCCAGCCGCATGCGCCGGTATTTTCCAGCCGCATGAGTCATGGCCGCATGTTCCCTTGTGTATTAGTCTTCATTTATAGTCTGACTACCTATGTGAAGGCTGGATGATCCTATGTGTGTACAATGGTACAACCTATGTGAGCACCGAGGTGCTATCCTACGCGCTAAGTGTTCCTTCGTGATACCTTCCAGTACTCCCAAGAGTCCAGCATTTATATAGTATTGGTCGTTGGCAATGACGTGGTATGTGTTGTGTGTTGCATTACACCAGGAAGGGAAAAACATACGTACGAATCCTTGAGCCAGTACGGATCCCTTCTTGGAGTACTCGTACGATATACGACATCTAAGGGAGTTAACATGTGACCACGACATGTAAACTCTGAGGATAACCTAGGGATTAACTAGACAACTAACTTAGTAGATGCATTGGGTGGGAAGAATCCCGTGATCGCGCCATACTAGCCACCCCAGGTCCCGTCCTGACGTGCCGGGTTGGCCGCCACGGATATGGTGTAATTCGCCTATAGCTAATAGCTATATCCGACTCCTACGAGCTATGTGTTAAATGTCTTAGCGCGGTAGCCCTTCGGGGGACTGGTGCATAATCAAAGTGTTATAAGTCTTATGGTTTGGCTAGCCCTGCTGGGTTGACACGTTCTGAGGATTCCTTTTAATCAGTATAACGAGGATAACTCCGCCAAATATAAAAAGTCGCAGGAATGAATGACCGCTTGAAAAATGACTTGACTGTGCTTGGGTCTTCCGCTAGTAGCCGAGTGACACGGACTGTCATGGTGCGCGGTCCAATCCATGTCCTTGTTTGGTTGTTGGGTTGGTTTATCGTGCTAGGACAGGCTGTGGACCAAGGTTACGACCGGAAGCTTACAATTATTATTATTTTATGACTGGGTTTTATCTCACTCTTTTGTGCTCCCTTGTGGTACTTGCTAATTCGGGGCTGACCAGGCTGGTTTTGTTTGGCCAGATCGCGTAGCAGAGCCTGAGGATCCGACTTTCTTCCCTGACGTCAATGGTGCATACTAGGAGCATGACTGGCGGGGGACTCGAGTGGGTTTCTTCTCCACCACTCTTGTAGCTTTATTTATGTCCTGGCGTTTAGCCCCCGGTACCTGTTTAGCCGGCTAATCTAGACATTTTGTCTTTTGCACAATTGTAATTAAATCAGACTGCAGCTGAATACAATTATGTATCCTTGACTCTCTGGGCTAGATACCTTATAAAGCTAGAACCCCATGACCATTTTGATGAAGCGTCAGGGACGCCTTACTGCTTTATCTTATATGTTCATTAATTGATGTTTTCTTGCTTTGAATGATTGAGACGTAGATGTTCTGTGTGACCATAGGTGACTTGAATGTACCATAAGCCCCCTTGTCCCTTGACAGCCACGATCGCCGTATGACGTTTGAATACCTCATATGGAGTAGCTGGCCTAGTCCGTCTCCGTATTTTGGTACTGGGGCGTGACATAAGGCAAGACTAGAAAGACAATCGTAAGGGGGCTTGTATTGCACAAAGTAAATGAATGTGTCAGTTTTGTATGGGTGGGCGAGGAGCTCACTCTACCAGTACAGTTGAGTACTGATACCCACATAGTTTCTATGTACAGGCACAGGTAGAAGCTCGTGGCACGGAGCTCGCTTGGATGCGTCGAGGCACAGAGTTCCTTGGCGACTCGAAGCGTGCGGCCGCGTGGAGTCAAAGGCTTATACAGGACATAATGTATGGACATTGCCTTCTGAAGCTTCCGTTGGCTCAAGCATTGTATCGATAGATGAGAGAGAGCAGAGTGACTTGTAAAATGAGAGAAAAGTGAGCTTGAGAGACTTGTAATCATGGCCTTGCGCCTATTGTAATATCATTGTTCAATATCAATAAAGAGTTCTTTTAAATAACTTGTGTTTTGCCTTTAAATTTCTGCTGCATGTTTCAATGTTTCTGCTTGGGACTTCTGTGCGACGACCCCGTCGCCGTCGATGTAATCGGCCGTTATGAAACTGCCTTGCATGAGCGCAATCTAGGCTCGTGCGGCATCACGCCTTAGCGAGGACGATCGCTCCTACGGGAGCGGAGCGTGACAGCCTGTGTCATGAACGGACGTTGTGCCAACGGCCTCACTGCTACCACTGGTCCTTGATACTGGCCTGTCCCTGGTGCTGGCAGTGCAGGAAAATGCTGTACTGGTCCTCCTGACCTCAAATTCATGGGACAGGTGGAAACCCGATGATCTGGACTTCCACATACCAAACACTGTCCGTTCAATGCCCGACACACGCCTCTAGTGTGCCCTGCCTTCCCACAATAGCTGCAGCCCACTGGGGGTTGCTGGTTCTTCCTCTGCTGCTGCTGCTGCTGTCTTGTTGATGGTGCTGGCCCTCGCATCGCCACATCGTGAATGCGAATGCCAGGGGATGGTGCTGTTATTCGGGGCGCTACTCCCCCTCCTCCTTCAATCTGATTGTGAGATCTCTTCTGACCTCCAGTCCTTGCTGTGATCCTCTGGATGGTGATCTCATGCCTTCGGGTTGCCGTCAACACCTCATCGAAAGTCTGGTAGTTGTGCCCCTCTATCAATTGCAATAGTTCAAGATGAAACCCTTGCTGAAACCTCATAGCCCTCTGGCTCTCTGTTGCTACTATCGCTGGGGTAAACCTACTCAGTCTGCAGAACTCTGCTGCATAAGCATCCACTGTCTTGCCAGCCTGTTTGAGGTTGATAAACTTCTGTTGTAGCTCGAACTGCGCCACAACTCAATAGTACTTTGTCTTGAATCTTGCAGTAAAATCTTCCCAAGCAACAGGACGTCTGATGCCCACTTCTTCCGATTCCCACCAATCACGTGCGAGGTCCTGAAGTAACAGCTTCACTAGATCCACACGTTCTTCCGTCGGTACCTTAGCCGCTGTCAAAATGGCCTCGATGTCCTTAAGCCATGCATCTGCTGAAATGGCATCTTCCATGCCCTCGAAATGACGGGGGTTGGTGGAACTGTTGGTGGTGTTAGAACTTTCGGATACTGCGGTCCAGTTGTTGGTTCTACTATCACCTCTTCTTGGATGTTCTCTTGAGGTAGTACTGGCCTTCGTTGCTGACTAGCATGGTCATGTTGTTTATGTTGCCCTTGTTGTTATTGTCCAGCTCTGACAGATACGGACGAGGTGCCTCTAAGAAAAGGGACAAGAGAACAATCAAACGATCGGACAGGAAAGATCAATGAAGTCAAAGGATACCGGAATGTCAAGCTCGAGTCGAGAGTAACGAATCATGAGATCAAGGAGAAACATGCGTGATTGAGACATCCTATAAATTAAAATACCCTACAAGTCTGAAATCAGACCTGCATGGGCCACCACTAAAACCCTGTCACGCCCCAGAACCAGAATACCGGAGAGCGGGGGAGTGACTCAGCCAGCTACGTATTATAGGTAGATGAATACCGTATATTATGATCAATGCTGTCTAAAAGACGAGGGGGGTGCATACTACATGAAAGTCTCGCTATGGTCACTCAACATCTATTGTCTCAATCATTCAAACAAGAAGCAATAATAGAGAACATGTAAGATAAAACAGTAGGGCGTCCCAAACGCTTAGTCAAAATGTTCTTGAGATCTGGCTGTACAAAACATATCCAGATGGTATAGCAAGGTATACACAATCGTTATCAGCTGCAGTCTGACTTAGTTACAATTATGTAAAAGTAAGTACAAGACAATCCGACTAATATGTCGGTGCCAAGTGGCAAAATATAAAGTAAGTAGCAAAACGAGCAGGGAAGTAAAGAACCCACTCGTGTCCTCCTGCGATCATCCCTCTAGTATTGACCATCTTGGAGGTAGAAGTAAGCTGAGTCCTCGGTAACTGGCTCTAAATCTGGCCATGCAAAACCAGAGAGGTTAGACCTCTAATAGCAAGTACCACAAGGAAGCACGATATGAGACCTAAAATCAGTGATAAGAGTTAAGAATATAATAATAAGTCTCCGTTTGCTACTGGGATTCGTACAACATCACGACACTTCAAACCAACTTCCCAACCAAACAAGGATAGAAGTTGACCCGTCATGTCCTGACATTCTAATCATCTCAGTAGTTAATAGAGTAGGTACAATACACAAACAAATTAATTTAAACGGTCATGCAACTACTACGGCTTGCTACTGTAAGTTCCAAGTTGTCTTGGAAATATGCAATAAGGATTCATCAGTTCTTACTATGCACAAGCAAGGCTAGTCTACCCAACAATCAATTGTGCTAATCATGAATTAGACGAGTCCCAGCGGGACGCCCGTCATCAGTATACAGTAAATAAATATAAGCAGATACCGCTTCCTGCCCGTGTGGCAGATTTGCAGTATCTGTGGGAACCAGCCGGCATGTCGGGGCACTAGTTGTCCCAAGGATGGCTGCCATGTAAGAACTCGGGAATCCATTCTCTCCATGCAATTGTTATTTTATTTAACTTAGTAGTCCCTATGTTAATTGAAATCCTATGCCGTGGATCATGGTCCTTCAGAATGAGTACTTTCGTACAGAGTACGATATGCATAACTCTACAACGATGCCCATGCGGTTAGGTTGTAGGTCTTACATAGCGTAATGCAACAATCAAATCTAGCCACAGAATAATCATGCCTTGACTGTAAAGTACACATGCCGCTTTTATAGAAAATCAGTTGAAGCCTGCTCGTGTCCATATGCCAATGTTCGCGATCGGCTAGTCGATTGCAATGGTTCATAGTTAATATGAACGTGTCTCATTCAATTTTAATAAGATGACTAGCCAGCCTCTTAGTTTCAACTAGGAACGCATGATCAATCATTTAGTCAAGGTAACAATCAATGTCAATTCGTGCCAAGGCATGAAAGTCAAACTAGTATTTAGTTTGGTCGAGTCTATAACTCTCAAGGTTAAATTCTAGCCATACAGGGTATCCATAAACCAACCGGGACACAGGGCACATTCCATACCACAATATAGATTAAAATATTAGCATATCATGATTATATCGAGTTCATGCAAAAAGACGTAAGGATAAATAAGAGAACCATATACGCCAAAGGAGTACGCTCAATAAATTACGCCAATCCAGAAGAGTACGCCCAATGAAATACACGTAAAGAAAATTTATGCGTGAGGGAAGTTTACGCATGAAGGAATAAAGCTTGCGCGTAAAGGAGTATGCTCCAATAAAGGAACAAAGTTGTGCGTAAAAACTCGTCTTACGCTAAGCCAGAAGAGTACGCATAAATAATAAAGTTACGCGTAAAACTTGCATGCGTAAAGAGTCCAAGTTTACGCATGAATCTTGTATGCGTAAAGAATAATCGTTACGCGTAAAATAATGTACACATAAAGGAATCGTTACGCGTAAAACAATGTACGCGTAAAGGAATCGTTACGCGTAAAACAATATACGCCGCGTAAAACAATGTACGCATAAAGGAATCGTTACGCGTAAAATAATATACGCATAAAGGAATCGTTACACGTAAAATAATATACGCGTAAAGGAATCGTTACGCGTAAAACAATGTACGTGTAAAGGAATCGTTATGTGTAAAATATGTACGCGTAAAGGAATCGTTACGCTTAAAATAATGTACGCGTAAAGAATACACCAAGCCAGAGTAGACTTGCGTAAACCGAATTCACGCTGACACGAATGAACGTGGGCGTAGAGCTTGATATTACGCGGGCACGTATAAACGTGTGCGTAGAGCCTGATATTACGTGAGCACGTATAAACATGTGCGTAGAGAACCTTCGGGACTCCAATTCCATAAACTTCTATCTGAGCCAAAAAATGGGAGTTCCACGGATCGAAAGGGGTTATAACACAAATCTCACAAACTGGAACGAACAAAACTTAAAAATAAGGAAGTTTGATAGATCAAAACCCACAAGATCCGAAAAATGGCAATTTCTAGATCTACTAAAAATGAAACTTCAAAATACAAATTTCTAGATCTACTAAAAATGAAACTTCAAAATACAAATTTCTAGATCTACTAAATTTATTTTTAAATCTTTTTAAATAATAATAAAAATAATAATAATAAAGAAATTAGGGGTTTTACAATATGGCTCAATAGATGAGAATCTCTCAAAGGCATTTTCAAACCTTTGAGCCGTGTCTAACATCAAGAATGTAGAATTCCATTGGGTGCTCACATCAAGACACAATAACTTTTTTACTTTGTATCTTTTCGGCTTCAACACTCTCCTTAAAATTTTGAAATCCACTAGGAGAGTGTCTCACATATCTTATTACATTTCTAACACGAGAAATCGATGGAGACATCAATTTCAAACCGTCAACCACAACGAGATTGATGATGTATGTGATGCATCTCATGTGTAAATACTTACAATTAAAAAATGCTATTTCTCCAATTTTGAATCTTTTTGCTCAAATAAGAGATATCAACATCATTAGAACTAGCATTGTCAACTGTTATTGTGAATATTGTATCAATTCCCCAATCATGCAAACATATTTCGACTTCTTTTCTGATGGCCTCCCCTTTGTGACTAGAAATTGGAAAAAAATTAATAATTTTTTTCTTTAGTTTTCAATTTTCATTTATGTAATGTACCATAAGACACATGTAATTTATCTTCTGTAATGATGTCCACGAATTCGTTGTTAGGCAAACCATTTGCTTCGACTCTTTCAAATATGCTTTGAACTTACTCTTTTCATTAGAGTAAAGTTTATAACAATCTCGTGGCACTGTCCATCTTGATAGAATATGAAAGATGGGGCACACAACACTCATAAATTGTCGAAAGCCATCACATTTCACAAATCAAAATGGAAGTTCATTGACAATGACCATACGTGTCAAAGATTTTCTCACATCATCTTGATTAAATCTCCAAATAGTGAGTAATTTATCATTGCCCCTTGCATTTGGTTGCAAGTTGAGAATTGTTTGACTAGATTCATGATTTTTGGGATTGGAGGGACATGCATTCCAATGATTTCTCACACTAGTTGTCCCATTTAATTTGCTATGAAAATGATACTCTCTTTTACATTGTTTGCAACTAGCTTTTGGACGCTATTCCGCATCCAAAAATCTATTAAAATTAGTCCAAAACGGAGTCCATTTTTTTATAGGTTTTTTAATAACCCGAAGACTTGAATTAGGATTGGAAATGGGCTCATTTGTGGCTTCAGAACTAGTTGGTGGTTGAGGTGGAGCACCTTCGTGCGACATCTAAAAAAATAAACGTGTCTTTTAATATATGAACTATGAATATGAAATTTCAATAAAAATAAAAAAATACGCACATTGCATGAATATGAAGTAGTTGCCATTGATTGGTGCTACCTAACAAACATCATACAATCATTTGGTGAGTAACCTTACCTAAGCTACCTAACCCTTACCTAAGCCTTAATTAAATCTATGCGATGAATAAAAATAATTATAATCCTCCATAAAAATTAATGCTAACCCAACTGAAATGCTAAGAACAGTCCATAAAAAAATCAAACATTTACAAACAAATATATTATAAAACAGAGAGCAAACACATAACATTATGTATTGTACAAAACAGAGAGCAAACACATAACATTATGTATAAAACAGAGAGCAAACACATAATATTATGTATAAAACAGAGAGCAAACAAAGACATTATTTGGCAAAGATATTATAAAACATGTATTGTGTAAAAATCAAACATTTACAAACAAAGATATTATAAAACAGAGAGCAAACACATAACATTATGTATAAAACAGAGAGCAAAAAAAGACATTATTTGGCAAACTGGCCAGCAAACTACCATTATAACATTATTCCTGCAAACACATAATTTGCCCTGCAAACTTGCAAAGTGCAAACTGCCAATTTTTATTATTCCATACACACATTATTTATCCTGCAAACTTGCAAAGTGCAAACTGCCCTGCAAATACATTCCATATTTCCATTCCAAGCACAAGCTGCACAATATATATATATATATATATATATATATATATATATATATATATATATATATATATATATATATATATATATATATATATAGCGAGCGAGAAAGAAAGAGAGATTCTTAGTTCTTACAGCGATAAGCTATGAGCAATCCAAGTTAAATCCAAGCACAAGATCGAAAGATCCAACCCCAGGTTCCTAAATACCTGCATATTTAAAAAAAATCAAAAATAAAAAGTAATTAGGAAACACTAAAATTATAACAATTTTTTTTATAAAACAGAGAACATAAATTACATCTAGATGGCTGATATTTACAAATGAAAATAAATTATTGAGAACACTACAGATATTTAAACAAAAAATAACTTACTGGGAAAAATATAGATCTGACATTACAAACAAACAATCGTTACATAAATTAAATCTAGATCTGACATTAAAATATAGATTTGACATTTAAATAAAAATTAAGAAAAATTACCTACATCTGAAATTATAAATAAATTAGAAACAAAATAAATTATAAATAAATTACCTACATCTGATATTTACAAACGAAAAATAAATTAGAAACAAAATCTAGATCTGACATTAAAATATAGATCTAGATCTGACATTAAAAAATTACCTACATCTGACAATAAAATATAGATCTGACTCTCAAAATTACTCTTAGGATTAGGATCAAACAAAATATTTAGAAACATACTTACAAAGTTTCTGTGATGTGTTCAAACCGAAGGGGGAGAAGTGAGAACGCCGTCGGGCTGGGGGTGAGAACTGAGAACTGAAGGGGGAGGGAGTCGCCAGGCCAGGAGATGAGAACTCACAAGGGGGAGGGAGCCGCCGGGCCGGGGCTTGAAGAAAGAGGCAAAGAGGAGAGTGGAGCTGTGGAGTGCGGAGCGCCGCTCTTGACTCAAGAAGAAAGAGGGTAAGAGCAAGTCAACAAATACATTGTGAGGAGAGAGAAGAAAAGTGAATTATATATCTCAGGGTTAGGGCTCAGGGGTAAATTAGTAACTTCATATACCTATTTCGGTTTCGGTTTTAAATCGAAACCGAAGCCCAATAACCGTCCACCGACCCGTTAAACCAAATTAGTGGGTATCCAGAACCGAAACTGATACGATAACATTTTGAACCGAACTGAATGACTAAAATGGTTCGATTCTGTCCGATTTTCGGTTCTAAACCGTTTAATGCTCACCCCTAGCTAATATCAAATCAAAGATAACCATTTGAGAACTTATCATCTTGCCTTGTACGAGTGCAACTCAAGACTTGTACGACATCACGCCGCAGCGAGGATGATGATTCGGATAAATCGACGCGAGGACGAGCGATTTTTCGGATCGGGGTGTGACAAATTGGTATCCGAGCTCTAGGCTCATTTCCTTAGGATGTTTGCTTTGTTTCAATTCTAAAGGTTGCCCACCACCATGAAATGACTATTGACTCTACTCGATGCCACGCTGGATGTTTCATACAATAAGTCTGATACAAATCATGTAATTTTGTTGTATGTGTTTTGAAAATTACATGATATTTGCTGGAAAAGTCATAAAATATTTGTTATTGCACGTGCAACACGTCGTGAATGGTGAATTGAGATATTTGTTGTTTCAATGCAACGGTCGATATGAGAAATGTTGGTTATATCGATACAATAAAAGTCGTGGGATGTTGCTGCATCAATTGCAACGAGTTGATTGTGAATGATGCTTTGCAATAAAAATAAAAGTTGAAAATCGAATGTGTTGAACGGATTCGAGTATTGGTTTTGAATATTAGAAATAAAATGTTGCACGAGATACAACGGATGAAACTTAAATAATACGTTGTACGAGATGCAACGGAGGGAACTAAAAATCATAAGTCGATGAGAACAAATCGTTCGGTTGCACACCGAGCTTGTGTTGGCAAATGAATACATTGGCCGAGTTGTGTCGAATTTTAATTAATCAAAAGTTACGATTGTGATCGGCATGATCACTGCGGAAATCGTAAGACGGAATAGATTGTTGGTTCATACCGAGTATGATACGAAGGAAATAACTTGATTTCTGAGTGGTATATGATATATCACATATGCGATGGATGGCTCGATTACGAGTGGTATATGCAATACTACTTGTGCGATGTATTCCATCGACACATTGCATAATTTACGGAAGGTTTGTCCTCAACGGACGAGAGAGTATCAAGATTCGATTGGAAATTTATATGACGGTATGTTGATGCAAGTGTTCTTTGATAATTGGTTGTAACGATAGGGCGGGGAGTCGTATCAATAAAATATACGTCGGACAAAAATTTATAAGTCGGTCGAACGACCGAGACTAACGAAACGATTATGTCTTGAAATAATAATCGTCATCAACGGGATAGGAAACTTGAACTTATAAACGAGTCGTACGACTTGCGATCTCGATAGAAATATTGGGCGAGACGAATTGTAATCGAATCGCACGACTTACGATCTTGATAGAAGCGTTAGGCGATACGAATTTGTAAATGGGATCGCATGACGTGCGACTTCGATGAAGAGTTGGTTGATGCATGTAAATAGTACCTAAGAGATAGTTGGTTACATTGCGACGAAACTCATTTGAGTACGACTGAAACACGCAAAACTTAGAGGGTGTGATCGTATAACTCGAGGGTTCGATGTTGGATAATCAGTAACTCGGTTACGTGATCAAAGTATAACGGAATGCGGCGAATCGAAAAATGAGTTGATGCGTATAGAAAAGTTTGTAGTGAATTTGGAGGTATGCAATACGAACTAAAGTCGACGTTGATGCAGATTCAAAGTTGACCCTCGTGTTATTAAAATTGATATTACCTATCAAAATCGATAATAAGCACGATGTGAGGATACAAAATAGAGCAGGGTTACGATATCATTATTTTTGGGAGTTGCAATACGAGAACATCGAACTGGTTGATCGTAAACCTTACGATTAATCAGGCGAGACCGTAAAGTTATCGACGATTGTTTTGATGCGTATAGAATCTCAGATGTCGACCGTGGGTAGAAAGACTCGAACTCAATATGAGTAGATGTTTTATGAAATACGAAATTATCGACGGTAGTGCATGAATTTACTCCGAGGATAGTTGTACATCAGTTGTGCCGATAGAAATAGTTTTGTCCGGATTCAGATAGTCGCATAGAAATCATCGAAACGTGATTTGGATCCGAAATAAGATATAGCATGGTTAGTAGTAAATGTCCTTCGTTAATGATCCACAATTATCGAGCGTAGCTTCGGGGTAGCTGACCCTAGAAGACTTGACCGCCAAATCGAAATGAATATTGAGATCCATAAAAGAACCTATATAATATCGCGTATGGAATTGCGTGGTGCATGTTGATGATAAGTCTAGGCGATTTTAAGAACGTGCTATGCACGGGTGCGAGCGGTAAGAGAATGACTTACGAGTCATGTCGTTTGATTTGGATTCACCTTGCAATTCAGCTTGCGTGAATCGAACTTATATTCGATGTTGTGAGACGAGCAAGTTGGGAATTTGGCTAGTAAATTTCCTACTCAATAGGAATCAAATGTAAGACGTATCGTAGAGACTTTGTGTCAAAGTGATTGTTGCCCTTGAGCAACATTGCCTCGAGTTAAACTTCTAGATTGGAAAGAGCGTTGTGAGCACAGTCAATTTGAGTTGCGTCGGGAGATTTTAAGAACAATGTCTAAGTAAGTCACCTAGTGGGCGCAGCCCTGAGTGTTGATGTATTTGCAAGTCAATAAAGAAAATCATATCGAGATAAGTTGCATAGCTATACTTCGTAAATAGTTGGGCAGCGAATTCGAATGCAAGGCGTTGTGGAGGATCGTTGCGATCGGATGCGCAACGGCTTGATGCAGCGCATGGTATTGACGATCAGTGCAAAAACTTATGAAAATAAAAAATGCAGTTTTGAATCGCATCGCACGCGACGACTTTGTTGAATAAATCATGTATGTATCGAATATACGTATGCGATAAAATTTTGAGAACAGTTGCTAAATATAAGTCCGATCGGGAGTACGAGATGGCAAGCATAGGATTAAAATTTACCTGTCAGCTTTGTTCCAATTTTCTACCACTGGGCTTGGCTGAAATACACATATATTTTGGGACGCCTTGAGTAGGTGTACGGTCCAAATCAAGTTGTATACTAAATTCAAATTGAGCTGCAGAAATGACTGAAAGTTAATGAAAGCTTGCACGAGTGTTTAAAATAGAACAACGATAGTTGGGCGAGATCGTGAAACGATCTGGAGAAACACTTGAATTGAGTGTTGATTTCGGTTCGAGGACGAACCATGTTTTGAGTGGTATATTATGTAATATCCCGCTCTGTACGGTGCATTATGTTGAGTCGTTGACTCGAAAAGTTGCGTTGACCCGATTAAGTATCGATGCAAATCGATACGAGAGTACGTTGACCCAAGAAATGTATCGAGTCGGATCGATACAAAAAGTTATGTTGACCCGAAGAACGCATCGAGTAAGATCGATGCAAGTGTTAAGTTGGCCCGAGAGAAAGTATTGAGTCGGTTCGAAGATTCTAATAAATCGAATCGAAGTAAGGCATTAGTCTGATTTTTGAACAAGTATTAATTTTATTTGGTTTCGTGTGCAGGCTATACGTTTACGCTAAAATATAAGAGGTCGACATTTTGCCTTATTTGTAATGGTGTCCGCAAAACCAAATCGTCGTCTTGCCACGGACTGAAACATAAGCACGGTAGGCCAAATTGCTTGGATAATTCAACGTAGCGCAAAGTGTTCAAATGGCCAAGTCAGAAGATTTGGCCGTGCAAACAAAGTTATGAAATTGAGCCACATCGGCTCGGCAAAACGACAAGGCCGACGTATCGGCTAAGGTGGCGGAACTTTTACTCTTCTTTCCTACTCCTTCATGCCTAATTAAAATACATCATTTTATGCTAAGTTAACCTATCGAGATCACGGGCAAGGCTCAATCGAGAGATGAACATAGTGCGTGTCGAACACTAGATAGAACAATTGAAATAAAACATACATCAAACATACGAGTCACTATTGAACATTGAATATCGCAAAGGCGAGTGTCTCGGTGCGCAAGCCATAAGAACATAGAATAACTACATCGATGAGTGTCTCAGTGCACAAGTCATTCGTACCCCATGCACGAGTTAGAAGGCTAGCATATTGAAAGACAATTGAAGCGAGTGCCCTAGTGCACGAGCCATGAACATTGAACACTAAGACATAGAACATGGAATTATGGTATCGAGGCATATATCGCATGCATGACTTGAAGAATAGAGAACAATTGTGTTAAAGCATGCGTACATGCACGAGAATCATAAACGATGGCTTCGTTGCGAAGAGAACAGTTGTGGCATGAATGTGATAGAACTGTTGGATGTGACATGACACCTCGAAAATGTTTGGGACCTTCGGGTCATTCAGTTGACGAACATTGAGTTGGGGCATTATTCCATTGAACATTAAAACGAAGTATGGAATGTGAGAACATAGAAAGTTAATGTGAGAAATACGAGATGATACGAAGTCTGAGTCGCGGACTCAAGACTATGTTTGGTTGTTTGAATAAGACGTGCGTTGCATGGTCGAATGGACTTGAGAAATGGACTGGAGATAATCTTCCGTGTACGGGTGTTCCCTCGAATGGGTTTGCGCTGGGGCACCGGGACCGTTCGGCCTAGGAGGGGATGTTAAACTTTGATGGACACACATCTCTAAGATGATTAACGATCGGTTATTGATGTAAAAGCTATAATTATTGGTATGCAATGGTAAGCCTCCGGTTATTGGGATAGCAACCCATCCCGTGAGGCGCCGGGCTATCCAATTTGAGAAAAGAAAAAAAAAAGAAAAAAAAGAAAAGAAAAGAAACGAGAAACAACTTTAGTCCATTCTAGCGCGGATATGCCAACGATCTTCATATAGTTAAGGAACGGTGGGCCAAAAGTGCAGGAACACAGAGATCCTGCACAGAGCACTTATAACATGACAGGGAAGGAATGAGGCATATTCACCTTGTGTCGGTACAAGGGCGAGTGCGTCGATGTTGGTAATTAGTCATGAAACAACATGAGATTGCTATTGGTTGTCTACTTTCTTATGTGAATCAAATAACATGCTGCCATGATAACATGTTTTACTGCTTTCGAATATGCCATGAAACCGATCCTAAGGATGACATAGAAAGATAACTAAATTGTATACTGCATGAATCAATACACTACTTAATGTCGGTTTAGTTAAGTAGGTCTTTGATTAGTACAGCGAGGACGAAATTACTAGTCCCCACTAGATTGCTCGCAGGTTTAGGATATTTTTTGCTCGCGGCGGAGCTTCGCTTGATTGCACCGAGGCATGGAATGTTGTAGCGTGCAATCGCATTGACGCTCGGACTTGCAACATGATTGATGCCGTGATTGATGCGGCTGAGATATAAAAGGCATGATGTATGAAATGATGAAATCCTTTGTGGACAAGAGAGAACTTGAGTGTTGTAGCCAATCTGGCAAATTCAGTTGGGCTATTAAAAGCCTTTGTAATCTCAGTTCATTCATCAATAAAGAGAATTGTTTCATATACTCTATTTTTTTTTTGTTGCTAATATCAAATCAAAGATAACCATTTGAGAACTTGTCATCTTGCATTGTACGAGTGCAACTCCAGACTCGTATGACATCACGCTCCAGCGAGAACGATGATTCTGATAAATCGATGCGAGGATGAGCGATTTTTCGGGTCGGGATGTGACAACTCATGTTGAACGCTTTGTCCTAATAGGTTCAAACCCCTCACCACTCTCAAGAAGAAAAACAAAAAATTATAATTGAGATCACTCACCAACCCGTAGCAATCTTCCTAATCGAAGTTGATGACTCATCGATTAGATCTTTTTCTGCCTTCTGTCTTGGATGGCGAAGTCCTGAGAGCAAAGTACGAACTTTTTTTAGATTTTCTTATGGACAAGCACCCCGAATCTCTACTTTTGTGCTTTGTGCTTATTTTTTGTGCCTCCATCCATACCCCAGTCTTCAGCAGCTTTGTCCGTTGGCTTTGCGCTGTCGCCCTCCAACAGACCATGCAAGTCCTTACACCAGAGTAGATCCTCCATCCTTGGCTTCCAAATCGCCCAGTTTCCTCCTGTGAGGATGATCATACGAGTGTTCATCTGCTCCGTAGACATGGTTGTCAGAACCTCTAAAGCTCTGATACCAATTGTTGGACGCGTGTGAAAGCGTTTGCCAACCCACCTGACCAAAACCAACCCCGATCTAACGGACACCAAGCACAAGATGAAGACAAGTATATGGCGGTGACGTACGTCACCTGGACAAATCCCAACCTTTAATAACTTAGATAAAATTATAAGATTGACAGAACTCACGTTGAACCCTTTGCCCTAATAGGTTCAACCCCCTCACCACTCTCAAGAAGAAAAACAGAAGATTACAATTGAGATCACTCACAAATTCGTAGCAATCTTCCTAACCGAAGTTGACGACTCCTCGATTAGATCTTTTTCTTCCTTCTGTCTTGGATGGCGAAGTCCTAAAAGTAAAGTACGGACTTTCTCTTAGATTTTCTTGTGGACAAGCACTTCAAATCTCCACTTTTGTGCTTTGTGCTTATTCTTTGTGCCTCTACCCTCACCCCATATATATAGGATGAGAAAAATCCTATTTTAGGTCATAATATGATTTCTTAATTAGGAAGCCCTCAAATAAGAATCCTATTACACGTAAAATAGCCCATCAATTATCCTATTTTAGATCATAATAGGATTTCCTAATATAATAATCCTATTATATCTAAATAGCACAACACCAATTATGGACATCCAAATCAAATCAAATCAAAGATTTAATTAGATTTGGATTCCATAAGTATATTGTTACCAAATCCAGACTGGACTCCAACAATCTCCCCCTCCAGTCTGATGAGAGGGTATTGACCCCATGGGTCCTTAACTGGACTCCATGCCTGTCGTCCCACGACAGAATTCTTGTTCTTCTATGCCACTGATCTTCGATCCCCCGAGTTGCTTTGCATCTTCCTTTGTCTCCAGCTCCTCTTCGTCACGTTGACGCTAGCTGCCATGCGTAGCACCTCCTGCACCACTTGGATCCTGCTGATATCAATGACACGACTAAGATCGAAGTCCCTGACGATCAGCCTCACCGTAAGTCTTGGCTATTTGTCCCTGGCTTTCGTCTTCCACCGAAAAGTGTTAACGTTCCAACGAGCTTCTTCACCCTTGGCTGGCCCAACCAAGCGGATGGTACGGTTCTCCTGAGATTCGAACTCCTGAACCTGCCCACCTTCGTATCCGAACTTAAAGCTTCCCCATACACATGCGTCCTCAAGCAGAACATCACGCACTGTGCATACCGTCAATGACCCACAGCTCTCCCTATATTGTGTGAATGATGATGCTCCTGCCTCAGATTGAGTTTCCTGCAAACCTTGATCTTCTTCCTGGCTTCGAACTACTGAAATCGATGTCGCTCTATGAAGATTTAAAAAACCACCTGTCGCCAAATCTGGATCCGTAAGCAACTCCCACCTGGAGACCGACCAGCTGTCATGGGACCGACAGACTGACCCTCAATCTTTGACTCATCACCATCCGTCGCTTGTCTCGACGAATCGAATCCTCCGTAACCCTCAGAACATCTAGAAGCCCCTCCTCAGCAAGTTCTCGACGATCTACCTCCTGTCGAACACCATTTGAGCCTCCATTCGGCGTCTGTGGCCTGTCTGTACAGCTCAGCGGCTTGAGCCTGTACATGCCACAACATAAATCTTTTCGAGCCAGCTATTGGGAACCCTTCGCAAGCATCCAATCTTTGCTCCCAAACAGACTGCGACAACTATCATCTGCTAGCCTCCTTACCGAAATCAAGTTGTAGCACAAACTCGGTACATGTCGCACACCCCTGAGGATGAGTTTCTCACCAAACTCCATCGTCAAGTGCACATTACCGATGCCTACAACTGCAGCCATCCTCTTGTCGTCCATCTTCACACGTCTAAACCTGCCATCACGATATGACCTAAAGATCCTCCTATGTGGAGTGGCGTGATACGATGTTCCCATGTCCATGACCTAGTCGCTATCATGACATATGCCACAAGGTTCCTCTGTGTTAGTTGCTGCGATGCTAATATCTCCCGTTGCTGTGAGATCCTCATTATCATCCTTGCCTTTGGCCTTCAGCTTTGAGCTTCATGCAGTTCCTTTTGATATGACCCATTTTGCCACAGTAATAGCAGTCCTTCTTGCGGTCCATAATCGCAAGATCCCAAGAACTCCCCTTATCCTCGTCTGTGACTTGGATCTTTCCTTTCCGTAGGAAGTCACCATAGCTGACTCCTGCAACGATTCTACTTGATTGCGCCGGACCTCCTCATTCAACAAGCTACTTTTGACTGCCTCCAGTGAGACAACTCCATCAGGCGCGGAGTTGCTCACCGACATCACCAACGTCTTCTAGCTTTTCCAGCAAATAACTCAAGAGCAGCAGGGCCTGAAGCTCATCATCAATCACCATCTTCATCGCAGACAGCTGATTGATGATACCCTGAATCTCGTTCAGATGTTGTGCCATTGGGCACCCTCCGTGTACTTCAAGTTGACGAGTTGGCGAATAAGAAATGCCTTGTTGCCATCCGTCTTCCTTTTGTACAGCGAATGCAACTTCTTCCACAATGCTTTTGCCAAACTCTCCATGGACACATGGTGAAACACCGAATCATCCAACCATTGGTAGATGAATCCAACGGCCTTCAGATCCAATCGTTTCTAGTCTTCAGTATCTTTGTCTGTTGGCTTTGCGATGTCGCCCTCCAACGGACCATGCAAGTCCTTGCACCAGAGTAGATCCTCCATCCTTGGCTTCCAAATCGCCCTGTTTCCTACTGTGAGGGTGATCATACGAGTGTTCATCTGTAAGTCCTTGCCAGAACCTCCAAAGCTCTGATACCAATTGTTGGATGCGTGCGAAAGCGTTTGCCAACCCACCTGACCAAAACCAACCCCGATCTAACGGACACCAAGCACAAGATGAAGACAAGTATATGACGGTGACGTACGTCACCTGGACAAATCCCAACCTTTAATAACTTAGATAAAATTATAAGATTGACAGAACTCACGTTGAACCCTTTGCCCTAATAGGTTCAACCCCCTCACCACTCTCAAGAAGAAAAACAGAAGATTACAATTGAGATCACTCACAAATTCGTAGCAATCTCCCTAACCGAAGTTGACGACTCCTCGATTAGATCTTCTTCTTCCTTCTGTCTTGGATGGCGAAGTCCTAAGAGTAAAGTACGAACTTTCTCTTAGATTTTCTTGTGGACAAGCACTTCAAATCTCCACTTTTGTGCTTTGTGCTTATTCTTTGTGCCTCCACCCTCACCCCATATATATAGGATGAGAAAAATCCTATTTTAGGTCATAATATGATTTCTTAATTAGGAAGCCCTCAAATAAGAATCCTATTACACCTAAAATAGCCCATCAATTATTCTATTTTAGATCATAATAGGATTTCCTAAAATAAGAATCCTATTATATCTAAATAGCACAACACCAATTATGGACATCCAAATCAAATCAAATCAAAGATTTAATTTGATTTGGATTCCACAAGCATGTTGTTACCAAATCCAGACTGGACTCTAACAACTAAGGCCTTCTTTAGTGCATTTTATCTTCAACTCTTTAAGCTTGGAGATGCTCCAACTTGTGAGGAAGTGTAGAATATAGTTTTTTTTTTAGGAAATAACATAAAAGATAGTTATAGTTACTCTTGTGTAAATTCTAGCTCCAGTAGTTAATTTTAGTATCATTTAGGAAAAACTCTATAAATTGAGTGTCACTTTGTCCTTGCCTACATATGGTCATTTCTATACCTAGATGAACCAAGTAAAGATGACCTTGATATCATGTTGATCCACACTAAGAAATACAACAATGACAGCAAATGTAATGAAGCAAAAAAAAAAAAAAAAAAATTCAGTGACCGGAATTCCAGTTTTGAAATCTCCTTGTTGGTATTAGTCGAAATGTAAAGACTATCAAACATCGATAATGTCACGACAGTCCACAGAGCAACGAAATACTGAGAAGATATACGTGAGCATATCTTCAACTTAATAGAATTTCAAGATATATTCATACACATTAACCTTGAAGATCAGTTGACAAAATAGCAATATATATAGCACAACACTAGCCAGGCCACAAAAACAGCAACTTCCACATTTACAAAAATTCACCTTCAACAACAGCATATTATAACTAAATCACAAGATCGATCAACTTCAGAGTTGCATGCAGCAATTGTATCCAAAATGCTTGTACATGACCTATACCTTGAAGACCAGTCTTTAATTTCATATCTACAGCCTCGTCGCTCCTCTCCATCGCACCTTCCATATGCTCAAATTCACTCCATATCTCCAGATAGCCTTCATTAACAACAAAGTATGAAGACTCTAAAGACGACAATTCTGCACTTGAGCGGGTCAGCTCATCCTTTTGCAAGATAGTTCCACCAGCATCTACAACAAAATGTCCCAAAAAAATAATGATAAAAGTTATACTGTTTACTTAAAACAACACTATTTAAACAGATCTATGCAAGCGGGAAAAATGGCGTTCAGCTGCCAAAAAAGAACACATACTACTACAACACAGCTATCCGAAACTAGCAGAGCATTGCAGAATGTTGATCTTCTTTTCGATGCAATGCACAATTTTCCAGGTAAGAAATAGGGTTGCATGTGGCAATCGTATTCAATATGCATATACAGCAAACAGTCCGAAAGCCATGCTTACGTTCCACACGTGCCACTTCCCTACCCCTTTCCTTTGAAAGTTCATCATTTAAAACTCCATTCTCGTCCAATGGATCCTTTTCATTCACAACAATGTATGAGGATCCTAACGAGGATAACTTTGTATGTGAACTCTTTGAGCTCAGGTCATGCGGTCCTAGGATACTTCCACCAGCAGCCGCAATCACATCTTCAAGAAGGCATCTATCGAGAGGGTCATCAAATTGGTTGCCGAGGTAAAATCTGAATCCGACAAAAATCTTCGGTTCCTGGAAAATAAATGGCCACCAAATTTTACATGAGAAAAAAAAGATACTTGAATATTTTCTGTGCATTATGGTACCTTGTATATATATAACAACATAAAAGTACACATTTTGGCTAGAAAGTTTTTCTTCTTCGAATTTGTGGTTCATATTTTTTCTAATGTTAACATAAATATGTATTTTTGTTAGAATATTTTGACATTATATATTGGCTTAGACCCCTTTCATTTTTTCCTTCATCAGCAATTAGGAAAATATCATATTCTGTTATTTTCTGCTCTATTTTTTGGAATCCCACCTTCATGAAAATATCTTGTTAAAACTCGATTTCCATGGTGATAAAGGACAGTGCCGAAAACACATATATTAACTACAAATGATCCTAATTGTATGATATTCATGAAGGGAAATGCAATTTGCCAAGAAAGCTTTTACAATTTCCCTATATTTTCAAGATGGGTTACCAAAACTGCCCTCAATTTATTACAGTTTTAAAAATAAAATTTATAGCTTCCCTTATAAATTAAGGGTAATTTTGGTAAAACTATAAAAATCCGTGGATATTGTAAAAGCTTCATTGGCAATTACACTTCCCCTACATGAAAACAAATGTAAATTTCTAAAGACAATAGTTATGCTAATTCCATATAATAATCATATTCCTATTTTAACTCCATTCTAGTTTCGGATACCAGAAAGTACAGGAGATATCATTAAAGAAAACAGAGTTTAAGTATGAGGCCTTCTCCTTTAATAAAAGAAGAAGAAAAATGATCAAGAGTGAAAAGGAAGAGATTACTCGAGACTAAAGCAAAGCAAGATATGTTGGAGTTTTGGTTTTTCCTTTAGAAAGCTTTAGTCCCACATCGGAAAAAACAAAGAGATTGTATCTCTATATATTAGCTTTGCTATTATTGGAGATGCACATGTGGTGTGGAGGTGCACATGGGTTTACCATGTGGGATTATTTTTCTAATGGAAAAAAGGCTAAAATCAACAATTAAAGCATTCATGCTTTTTGCTCTTGGGAAATTTATTTCCATGGGAGCTAAGCCCCGTAGGGGCTTAGCGACTCGGACTCGGACTCGGGCTCGGGCTCATGAGACGTAATGTGGCGTTTTGTTGGCGCACTTTGCACTTAGCACGTCAGTATCGTCGCTAGGCGCATAGTGCGCTTTAGTTGCGCTCATTGCGCGAGCCTCTTGCTCGGGTTGCGCTGGTTGCGCTGCGTGCGCCGTGTGCGCAGTGTGCGCAGTTCAGTGCGCGCTCTGTCGCGCAGAGTGCAAGGAGTGCGGGGTGTGCGCAGTTGGCAGCAGAACGTACATTTGCACGTTCTGGGCGGTTGCTACATGTTCGGGGTAGTTTTTACCAGGTCCCTAACTTTGTGGCAACCGAACAGTTGCTGCAGGGCCTATATAAGGCATCCTCTCTCTCTCAAGGCTGGGCACATTACAGAATAGAAAGAGAAGCCAGCAGAGAAAGTTTACGAAGTATTTTTTAGCACAAGTAAACATAGAATTCAGAAGTGTTCTTTAACACAGTTCTGATTCCAGCAGCCTTCGAGAGAGAGAGAGGAAAGGCGCCGCACCAGCGTTGCTTTTGCACGGGAGTTCGTGTCCATCCGAGGAGTCAGAAGAGCAGGAGTGTTCCAAGTTCTCCAACGAACTTGCTGGTTCCTAGAAGCTGTTCGTGTACGGCTAATAACGCTTTGAGCAACGGTGATCATTCACCCCAGCAGGCCATCTTCCACCTTTCGCCTGTCATCTTCTTCGCTGCTGTGATTACGAAATCTTTTTAGATTCTCGTATATCATACGTTGCTGTGGATTACGAAATCTTTTTAGATTCTCGTAATACTTATAACGAGATCTTTTTAGATCTTCGTTATACTCGCGCAACCTTCCTAGAAGTGTTGTGTTGGAACATTGTTTTTACAATTGTTTCATCTTCTCAGTTTTCTATCGAAAAATTGTGCCCCGGCACTAACAATCTCAAAGCTTTATCGCTACGATGGAAAACGTTAATGTTTTACTCTTCAATTCTGACTTTTGCAAGTTAGAAAAGTTTGATGGAGAACATTACCAAGTCTGGAAGAGGAAGGTATATCTTACCCTTCAACTCAAAGACGTAGATCACGTGCTTCTGGAGGAAGAACCTACCGTTCCAGATACTGGGTCTGCTGCCGCAATCACTGCGGCTACTAAACTTCAGGCCAAGTGGAGAAGAGAAAATAGCATTTGCAGACTGCTTATCCTGAATGCTATGGAGGATTCCCTCGCAGAATCCTATTCTAAAAAGAATATCGCTAGAGACATATGGGAGTCTCTAGAAAAACTCTACGAAGAAGACAAGAACAGCAATAAAATATTTGTGGTTGAAAAATATCACAAGTGGTTCTTTGAGGACGAAAAGTCTATGCTGCCGCATGTGAAGGAGTTCCTGAAACTGCGACAGAAGTTGGAAGACGAGGCAATGCCCCTCCCCGACAAGTTTGTTGTTGGAGGGATTGTCTCAAAGCTTCCCGCTGGGTGGAACAAGTTCTATGCAAACATGCATAGGAAGAAGCTGGAGATCACCCTTGAAGATCTCCTGCAGGAAATCTATGTTGAGGACCAGATGCGGGCTCAACTGAAGGTGGACGCACTGTCCAAGCAATTGGCTAACGCCAATATGGTTCATACCAAGGAACCAAGGGGAAAGCAGGCGGCTTCCCATAGCAAGAAGAAGGACCCTGACAATCTAAAAGTCAAGGGAAATTCTATCAAGAAAAAGAAGCCAAAGTCTCAAATGCCTTGCTTCAAGTGTGGCAAGAAGGGCCACTTTAAGAATGAGTGCAAAGGAAAAATCAAGCAATCAGAGTAAGGAGAGCCTAGTATGGTATCTATGATCACTGACATTGTTGCTATGATTGCATATGTTGATGCGGTAAGGACTGACTCTGACTGGTGGGTAGACACTGGAGCCTCCTGCCATGTCTGCTCCAGTAAGGAGTGGTTCACCACCTATACACCTACTTCTGAAGTGGTTATGATGGCGAACCAGGCACAAGCTGAAGTACTTGGGATCGGGACGGTGGTGTTGAAGCTGACTTCGGGGAAGTCTCTGACGTTTCAAGGCGTGAAGCACGTACCTGCTATCGCCAAGAACCTGATCTCAGGAGGCCTACTCTGCAAAGCAGGCCTCAGGATGGACATTATTGTTGGCCAGATGGTGATGTCTATCAAAGAAACATATTTCGGGAAAACTTTTTATATCGAAGGAATGTTCAAAATTCAGCTTGTAAATCAGTCTAATATAATTAATGTGATTAATGAAATCACTCATTCTGCTTATACTCTTGAGTTGTGGCATATTAGGCTAGGACATGTTCATTGTAAACGAATAAACAGAATGTCTAGTCTAGGATTTATCTCCAGGTGTGGGGGTAAGGTAGAGAAATGTGAAGTTTGTGCTCAAACAAAGATCACAAGGAAACCCTTTTCTCGGGTTAATCGAAGTACAGATCTTCTGGAGTTGGTACACTCTGATATCTGTGACTTCAAACAGTTCTCTACAAAGGCCGGGATGAAGTATTTCATAACTTTCATCGATGACTTCTCAAAGTATGCGTTCGTCTACTTGCTGAAGGCTAAAGACGAAGCATTCGAGAAGTTCAAAGAGTTCAGAGCCGAAGCTGAGCGGCAGACTGGACAACAACTCAAAAGGATAAGAAGTGATCGAGGTAGGGAGTACAGGTCTCATGAATTCGCATCGTTCTGCAAAGAACATGGAATTGTCAATGAGACTACGGCTCCGTACTCTCCTCAATCAAACGGAGTAGCAAAGAGGAAGAACAGGACGTTAACAGAAATGATTAACTCTATGTTGTTGACTGCTGGTCTTCCTAAGTGCTACTGGGGAGAAGCTGTATTGACGGCCACTTTTATTCTAAATAGAGTGCCTCATGCAACTTCAGACGTTACTCCTCATGAACTCTGGTTCAAGGTCAGACCTAACTTGAATGTCATTCGAGTGTGGGGGTGTCTGGCATATGTCAAGCTTCCAGGTCTGAAGATTCAGAAGCTTGGGACAAGGACTACTAAGACGATCTTCTTAGGGTATGCCGAGAAGAGTGATGCTTGGAGATTTTTTGATATTGAGTCAAATCATATCATTGAATCTCGCGACGCAGAATATTTTGAAGATAAATTTACAAGGCACAAGAATATTGTTCTTGCGGATGTTCCGGAAAACAATGAGGGTGCGCAGGTCTTCAATGAAGATGTGGTCCAAGAAGATGTTGTTGAAACAACGGTTGAACCAGATCTCGCTGAGCCGTCAACGAAGTGAGTGAGGAGGCCGAAGGACTTCGGAAGTGACTTTGTCACCTATCATGTGGAAGCAGATCCGCTTACCTATGATGAGGCGATGAAGACCAGAGACGCGGTTTTCTGAAAGGAGGCGATTGACAATGAAATTGATTCCATCACCTCAAATAACACTTGGGTGTTGGTTGATCTTCCTGAAGGAGCGAAACCCATCGGATGCAAATGGATCTTCAAGAAGAAGATGAAAGCAGATGAAACTATTGCAAGTTCAAGGCTAGGTTGGTAGCCAAGGGGTTTTCTCAGAAGCAGGAGATTGACTATTTTGACACGTATGCTCCAGTAGCCCGGATGACCACCATCAGAATGTTGATTGCTCTCGCAGCAATACATAAGATGGTGATACATCAGATGGATGTGAATACAGCTTTCCTAAATGGCGAGCTGACCGAAGAGATTTACATGCAACAGCCAGAGGGATTTGTCATCAGGGGTCTTGAAGACAAAGTCTGCAAGTTGGTGAAATCCTTGTACGGTCTTAAACAAGCTCCCAAGATGTGGCATGAGAAATTTGACAAAGTTATAAGGTCAAATGGCTACATGGTCAGCGATACGGACAAGTGTGTTTACACAAACTTTGCTGATGGAAGAGGTGTGATCGTTTGTCTGTACGTGGACGACATACTTATCCTAGGTACGGATATTAGCTGTGTCACGGCGACAAAGAAATTCATCTCAAGCAAGTTCAGTATGAAGGACTTAGGGAAAACTGATGTGATCTTAGGGATCAAGATCATCCGGACAGACACTGGACTAGCGCTGTCACAGTCTCATTATATTGAGAAAATGATCACTCGTTATGGGTATCGGGATCTTCCAGGGATCGATACGCCGTACAGGTGTGATCTGAAGCTGAAGCCTAATTCAGGGGAAAGCGTCAGGCAGATGGAGTATGCAAGCGTAATCGGGAGTTTGTTGTATGCTACTAATGCCACAAGACCTGACATAGCTTTCGCCGTGGGAATGCTGAGTCGTTTCACGAGCAATCCTGGTGTTGAACACTGGAAGGCTGTGAAACGGGTTATGAGATATCTCAAGAAGACTCAGACATATGCACTGTACTACTGCGGAGATCCGCAGGTAGTGGAAGGCTTCAGTGATGCCAGCTGGTGCTCAGATTTGGAGAGCTAGAGGTCCACAGGTGGATATATTTTCACAATGGGTGGAGCTGCTATATCGTAGAAATCGAAGAAACAGACAATGCTCTCGCGGTCATCCATGGAATCTGAGTTTTTTGCACTTGATACCGCAGCCGAGGAAGCAGAATGGCTTCGGGAGCTCATATATGATCTTCCAGTGGTTGGGGCACAAATACCGGCAATACCGATATACTGCGGCAACCAGGCGACTGCGGCGGTGGCATCAAATGACCTGTTCAACGGGAAGAAGAGGACCGTGTGGTTGAAGCACAGGACAGTACACGAACTTATCAAGAGAGGTGTTATTGCAGTTATTGATGTTCGGAGTCGGGAGAACTTGGCGGATCCATTCACCAAGGGCCTCAAGCGCCAGCTGGTCGATGACACAGCTTGTAAAATGGGCTTGAAGGCATTCTGATATTGTATTCCTACCATAAAGTTTTATGCTATTAGTTCAAAGATTTATCTACTAGGCATCTAGCTTTTGGTTCAAGGGAGGACCGCTAATCGGAAGAATATCAGGAACGGTGGGTATATGTTCTATTGGTCATGGAGAGGTTACGGACCTATAACCACTGTTGTCTACTGTTGTTTTCTGCGGAAAACAGTTCCTGTGGGAAGGTTGGCTTAATTGCCTTAATGAGTTCTCAGGCAGAGTGAATGCCCGGTGTGCTTTACAGGAGGCACGGTAGAGCAGCACTACAAGGAGTGAAACTCCATGCTACAGTGGGGTGACTCCACAATGAGGTTCCTATATGTGGGATGCTGCCCAGTAATAGGATAAAGCCTCGGCTTTGCAGGCCAAGTCACAGCGGCATAGCACCGCAAATAGGCAGTTAGCCTAATGTTGTATGTTAAAAATAAAGAGGGGTGTAGTCAGCACTACAAAGAGGAGGAGTTCCTCATGTTACAGTGGCACGACACCACGATGAGGTACCCGGTTAGGGATAAAGCCTCGGCCTTGCAAGCCATGTCGTTGCGGCGTAACACTGCAAGGGAGCCTAAGGCTTCATGCTGGGTAGTTTGGCACTACAAAGAGGCGATTGTCTCATGCTACAGTAGTATGACACTACAATGAGGTTCCCGGTATGGGGTAAGGCCTCGGCTTTAAGCCATGTCATGGCGGCGTAGCACCGCAAGGGAAGCGCAAAACGCTTCATGCCATGTCTCTTTATAATGAACTCACCTATAGTGTATGGACAAAGAGATATCAGGCCGTCTCTTGAGGGTAAACTTGTAGACGCCCAAAATTATACACTGAAACCAGGCTGGCACAGGGCCTTTAATGTGTAGCCAGAAGCACATGTAACTACATTATGTGAGTGGAAAGAATTTCAGCTATGATGCAGAATTCAAGGATTAATCCATTCTTGTATTATAGTCTGATTTTTGATCCATGCGGAAAGATTCAAGTCGTCAGCGACATCTCTCCTAATGCATGATGGACAGTTACTGTGGGAAACACTTATACCCATATATATAGAGATATGTGGGGGATTGTTGGAGTTTTGGTTTTTTCCTTTAGAAAGCTTTAGTCCCACATCGGAAAAAACAAAGAGATTGTATCTCTATATATTAGCTTTGCTATTATTGGAGATGCACATGTGGTGTGGAGGTGCACATGGGTTTGCCATGTGGGGTTATTTTTCTAATGCAAAAAAGGCTAAAATCAACAATTAAAGCATTCATGCTTTTTGCTCTTGGAAAATTTATTTCCATGGGAGCTAAGCCCCGTAGGGACTTAGCGACTCGGACTCGGACTCAGACTCGAACTCGAACTCGGGCTCATGGACTCATGAGGCGTAATGTGGCATTTTGTTGGCGCACTTTGCACTTAGCACGTCAGCATCGTCGCTAGGCGCATAGTACGCTTTAGTTGCGCTCGTTGCGCGAGCCACTTGCGCTGCCACGTTGCGCAAGCCCAGTTGCGCTGCCCAGGTGCGCATGCCCAGTTGCGCAAGCCCAGTTGCGCTGCCCAGGTGCGCGCTCAGGTTTCGCTCAGGTTGCGTTGGGTTGCGCTGGGTTGCGCTGAGTTGCGCGGGTTGCTCGGGTTGCGCTGGGTTGCGCTGAGTTGCGCGGGTTGCTCGGGTTGCGCGGGTGTGCTGGTTGCGCTGCGAGCGCCGTGTGTGCAGTGCGTGCAGTGCGCGCAGTGTGCGCAGTTCAGTACGCGCTCTGTCGCGCAGAGTGCAAGGAGCGCGGGGTGTGCGCAGTTGGCCGCAGAACGTACGTTTGCACGTTCTGGACGGTTGCTACATGTTCGGGGTAGTTTTTACCACGTCCCTAACTTTGTGGCAACCGAACAGTTGTTGCAGGGCCTATATAAGGCATCATCTCTCTCTCAAGGCTGGGCACATTACAGAATAGAAAGAGAAGCCACCAGAGAAAGTTTACGAAGTTTTTTTTAGCACAAGTAAACATAGAATTCAGAAGTGTTCTTTAACACAGTTCTGATTCCAGCAGCCTTCGAGAGAGAGAGGAAAGGCGCCGCACCAGCGTTGCTTTTGCACAGGAGTTCGTGTCCGTTCGAGGAGTCAGAAGAGCAGGAGTGTTCCAAGTTCTCCAACGAACTTGCTGGTTCCTAGAAGTTGTTCGTGTACGGCGAATAAAGCTTTGAGCAACGGTGATCATTCACCCCAGCAGGCCATCTTCCACCTTTCGCCTGTCATCTTCTTCGCTGCTGTGATTACGAAATCTTTTTAGATTCTCGTATATCATACGTTGCTGTGGATTACGAAATCTTTTTAGATTCTCGTAATACTTATAACGGGATCTTTTTAGATCTTCGTTATACTCGCGCAACCTTCCTAGAAGTGTTGCGTTGGAACATTGTTTTTACAATTGTTTCATCTTCTCAGTTTTCCATCGAAAAATTGTGCCCCGGCACTAACAAGATATGTGGTCATTATGAACCATGCTATTGATGTGCCTCTTCTCTTTCCTGTTTTTCCCCTTTTTCATGTGTTAAAGGCATATGATGGAGCTGGTAAGCATCGAAAGGATGAGAAAAAACTATGCATAGATGTAAAAGTGATAATAGGAAGCCATTATTTGACCATTATTCCGATATAAAATTATTGTAATTGACTCTAAAAGTTGGGCACACAATAAGATCAAGTGGAAGATGTCATTGAGTTACTACATTATACGATATCCGCGATCTCTTTTGATTTGTAATCCAATACACAAGTCAATCGGTTCCGTCAGGTTAGCTATATGTTGCGTTGTGTCAACTAATTCTACAGATGTTTAACGGAATTTCTTAGTATCGGTACACATGCATACATATATATAGACAGGATACCTGTTAAACAACATGCATAAACAGCCTAAACTTTCACCAGATGCACACAAAAATTATGATTGCGTTTATTAACAAAAAATATTTACGTACATAATTATACACATGAATACAGACCTTCTTAATTGCCCTGAACCTTCCTTTCTTTGGCCCATAAGAGTCATAGAGCAGCTCGACCCCGACTCGGATAACTTCGTAAGGCTCTTCTGGAACAGGCCCCCTAGCTTGAATGCATGCCTTAATCCCTGCAGGTGGCAACATAGTTATGCAAGATTTGCTACAAGATAGTACAGATGATTAGAGAAATAAAAGGGATTGTCCACAAGTATTTGCCGCAAAGTCTCCATAAATTTGTGGAAAATGATACGTTATATTTATCTAATGACTCTACCTATAGAATTGCTACGGAAATTTTGGAACATACAAGGCTAAAATTTTCCTTCAATCCTTCATTGACATTTACCAAAATGAATAAATAACTAGTCCTAATGTCCTTGTCTTAGAGTTACTGCTAAATCACTGCATGAGAGTGCTTACAATCTATTGTTATAATCCATTGTCCGCACATGATAGCTTTGAGGACCTTTAGGCTTCTACAGCATGTGCCATACTCAAATGTAGGGACAATGACATGGGTTGTACTTTCGTTCCAGCTTCCATTGACAGATGCACCAAACAATATTGCAGCTTGGTGCAAGAGTCCCTGATGTCAATAAATGGGTTAGTCTAATAAAATTGTGACCATAACACTGTATAATCAGAAATAGACTAATCAATTTCTACGCTAAGAACTTCAGTAACATACTATCATAAAACAATATCGAAGAGGGACAGCCAATTTCTCAGTAAAAGACATTGGAAACAACTGTCATTACCTCATATACTGACGAGAGATCAGATCCACATAGCTTCCAGCCATTGCAAACAGCAACTGACAAACTGGACCCATGTTTTGAACTCCCGAGGGACGATCTTCCAGTTTCCTGCAATTGCAACAGACATCAACAAATGAAGATGAATATTATTTACTAGAAAATGAAATCGAGAACGCATAAAAGCAGAATGTGGTGTGAATTTACTGTTGCTGGACTCATCATTAAATTTGATTCTATGAGAAAGCCCACTTCTGGCCCTGCCTTGTATGCATCTGGTGTGTCCCTCTTTTTCGAAGAGTCGAGAGACGATCTTCCACCTTCCTGCAATTGCATCAGACATCAAGACAATAAAGATGAATATTATGTACCAGAAAATCAAATCAAGAACTCCTTACATCAAAATGTGGTATAAAGTTACTGTTGCTGGACTCATCATTAAAAATTGCAGAGTTGGGCCTAGGAAGGAACCCAGCAAGGCAATAACCTCTCTATGGAATGGTAAACCAAAGTTCAAGACTTAGGGTGTGCAGCCGATGAGGTCTGCCCTAATTTAGAAAATATACAGATTTGCAATGAACATAATTGCATTTGTTACACATTACGCCTCATGAGCCCTTGAGCCCGAGTCCGAGCCCGAGCCCGAGTCCGAGTCCGAGTCCGAGTCCGAGTCCGAGTCCGAGTCGCTAAGCCCCTACGGGGCTTAGCTTCTATGGAAATAAATTTCCCAAGAGCAAAAAGCATGAATGCTTTAATTGTTGATTTTAGCCTTTTTCCCATTAGAAAAATAATCCCACATGGCAAACCCATGTGCACCTCCACACCACATGTGCATCTCCAATAATAGCAAAGCTAATATATAGAGATACAAACTCTTTGGCCTATCCGATGTGGGACTAAAATTTCTAAAGGAAAGGCCAAAACTCCAACAATCTCCCACATATTTCTATATATGGGTATAAGTGTTCCCCACAGTAACCGTCCATCATGCATTAGGAGAAATGTCGCTGACGACTTGAATCTTCCCGCATGGGTCAAAAATTATACTATAATACAAGAATGGACTAAACCTTGAATTCTGCATTATAGCTGAAATTCTTTCCACTCACATAATGTAGTTACATGTGCTTCTGGCTACACATTAAAGGCCCTGTGCCAGCCTGATTTCAGTGTATAATTTTGGGCGTCTACAAGTTTACCCTCAAGAGACAGCCTGATATCTCTTTGTCCATACACTACAGGTGAGTTCATTATAAAGAGACATGGCATGAAGCACTTTGCGCTTCCCTTGCGGTGCTACGCCGCTATGACATGGCTTAAAGCCGAGGCCTTACCCCGTACCGGGAACCTTATCGTAGTGTCATACTACTGTAGCATGAGGCAACCGCCTCTTTGTAGTGCCAAACTACCCAGCATGAAGCCTTAGACTCCCTTGCGGTGTTACGCCGCAACGACATGGCTTGCAAGGCCGAGGCTTTATCCCTAACCGGGTACCTCATCGTGGTGTCGTGCCACTGTAGCATGAGGAACTCCTCCTCTTTGTAGTGCTGACTACACCCCTCTTTATTTTTAACATACAACATTAGGCTAACTGCCTATTTACGGTGCTACGCCGCTGTGACTTGGCATGCTAAGCCGAGGCTTTATCCTATTCCTGGGCAGCACCCCACATATAGGAACCTCATTGTGGAGTCACCCCACTGTAGCATGGAGTTTTACTCCTTGTAGTGCTGCTCTACCGTGCTTCCTGTAAAGCACACCAGGCATTCACTCTGCCTGAGAACTCATTAAGGCAATTAAGCCATCCTTCCCACAGGAACCGTTTTTCGCAGAAAATAACAGTAGACAACAGTGGTTGTAGGTCCGTAACCTCTCCATGCCCAATAGAACATGTACCCACCGTTTCTGATATTCTTCCAGTTAATGGTCCTCCCCCTAGTAGATAAATCTTTGAACTAATAGCATAAAACTTTATGGTAGAAAATACAATAACTAATATCAGAATGCCTTCAATCCCATTTTACATGCCGAGTCATCGACCAGCTGGCGCTTAAGGCCCTTGGTGAACGGATCCGCCAGATTTTTCTGACTCCGAGCATCAATTACTGCAATTACACCTCTCTTAATAAGATCGTGTACTGCCCTGTACTTTAACCGCACAGTCCTCTTCTTTCCGTTGAAAAGGTCATTTGATGCCACCGCCACAGTCGCCTGGTTGCCGCAGTATATCGGTATTGCCGGTATTTGCGCCCCAACCACTGGAAGATCATATATGAGCTCCCGAAGCCATTCTGCTTCCTCGACTGCGGTATCAAGTGCAAAAAACTCAGATTCCATGGATGACCGCGAGAGCATAGTCTGTTTCTTCGATTTCTACGATATAGCTGTAGAACCCTAGAGGGGGGTGAATAGGGTAATTAAAAAATAACTACAATAATTGATGCAATAAAGACAATTGAAAGTAATGAGTAGAAAGATCAAACGCAAACACAAGGATGTATCCTGGTATCCTCTTTTGAGGCAGTCCAGTCCCGGAACTCTCTCCGGCTTTAATCCACTATTTATCCAAATAGTACACACGAGTTTGGATCCGAAGAACTCGCCAACTTCAACACGAGTTTGGATCCGAAGACTCGCCAACTTCTACACACGAGTTTTCTTACGAAGGCTCGCCAACTTCAAACACACGAGTTTTCTTACGAAGGCTCGCCAACTTCAAACAAAAGAGAATGAGAACTTGTTGATCTTCTAACACGTGAAGATCGAAATGTACAACTCTTTAATACTCTAGCACTTTGGGAGAGGATGACAATGAAAAGCTTGGAAGAGTATTAATGGTGGAGCTCTTGGTTGTTGGAAAATTTATGGAAGAGTTGGTGAGGAAGCTCAAGAGAGAGAGCTTCCTTTTATAAGAGAACCAAGAGTTGGTGGCATTTAATGCTCAGAAAGCAGACAGACCGGCATGCCGTCGGTATGCAGCGGCATACCGTCGGTATACCGGCCAAATAGTAACGGTCATATTAATGACCGTTTGAGAGCATTAAATGCGGCCATTAATGCTAGTCAGAGCAATTCGAAAATCAAATATTTGAAACTCGGTATACCGCCGGTATGCCGGAGCATGCCGCCGGTATGCCGACAATTTGTCACAGCAAGTTTTGAGTTGCTTAAAACGGTATACCGCCGGTATGCCGGAGCATGCCGTCGGTATGCCGACAATTAGTCACAGCAACTTTTGGGTTGCTAAAAACGGTATACCGTCGGTATGCCGGAGCATGCCGTCGGTATGCCGACAATTTGTCACAGCAACTTTCTGTACAAGAAAAGCGGTATACCGCCGGTATGCCGGAGCATGCCGCCGGTATGCCGACTATTTGTCACAGCAACTTTCTGTATTCCAAAAACGGTATACCGTCGGTATGCCGGAGCATACCGCCGGTATGCCGCTCTGTAGCTATTTGATTTTTGACTTGTTCTTTTTACTGTCATCCGTCCTTAGGTGTTTACAGATATACCTAGACCAGTACAGACTCGAAGACTCTAAGCAGGAAGACGCCGTCTTATGCAGGGAACGCCGGTAACTGCTCCAGTCTTCAAGGAAGAAGTAGAAAGCTCTTGAACGGAAGAACTCCATGTAGTAGATCGTCTGAGAATATATGAACCTGAAGAACAGAAGACTAAACTACGAAGATGCTGTTAATTACTCAAAATAAAATGTGCCAACAAACTCCCCCATTTTGATAATTGAAAAAATAGAGAGATAGCATCTTCAGGGAGTAGCTCCCCCGTAGGTAGACAGCTCTCCCTTAATACGATTTCTCCCCCTTTGTCACTTAGTCAAAGATGGGGATAAACAATAGAAACAGTGCATAATAAAGCAAACACGAGTATAAAAAGAGAGAAGCATGCATTAATATATGAAGTTGGAAGTGAATACATGCGGGACACAAACATTGCATACTGAGAACATAAAAGACTCTCCACCATGAGAGCAAAACACTTGAGAAACCCAAAGAGTAAGTCCCCGAAGGACAGCAAACAACAAGGAAAAACCACACACCGGTCCCCGAAGGACCACAAAAGGCAACATAAAGACAAACACATAAAAACTAGAAACACTCAAAAGCCGAAACCATCACCAAAGGAAGTCCATCCCTAATCCTCAGCCGGATCATCATCATCATCACCCTGAGCTTGCTGGAAGGCGCCAAAAGGATCAATGCCGTCAGGGTACATAAACCCATAGGCATTGGGGTCAGATAAGCGCGGGCCCGTGTACATGGGATCCTGAAGATTGAGATCCAGAAAAGCATCACGATCTTGAAGAGTACGCTGAATAAAGTACCCCTGATCGTGGAAACGAGTCTGGATCAGGGCGCCAAGTCCACGAGTGTGGGCCTGCATCTGCTCCTCCGCCTGGGCCATCCGCATATCAAAATGCTGCTGAGTGAGCGGCATATAACGGCCCGAAGTAGGAGGGGTAGATGTGGGAGCAGCAGGCGTGGATGCCGGTTGCTCTTGGAAAGATGAGGCACGGGAAGTAGAGGCGCCACCAAGGGAATGGGAGACAGCAAGATATGAGGGGACGCCATCCGAGGAGCAGAGAGACAGATCAACATGTTTGGCCTCCAGAAGCAGAGTGATAAAAGAGCCATAGTAGAGATTTTGCTTCCCGGAAGGCAAGACACGCCGGAATTGCAGAAGAAGAGTCTTCGGGAAGGAGAATCGCTTTCGGGCATAGAGATGATACATGCAGACGAGGGCATCACCGGTGATTGCGTCATAATTCCCGCCCTTAGGAAACAGAGTGTGGCACACGAGCCGATGGAGCTCGTAGTAAAACGGCTCCAGCTGGACAGAGAGGGCCGGGATGGCAGGAGGGTTGGGACCCTTGCATATGATTCGGCAGAATTCGTCGAAAGGGGACGCCGCCGAGGAGTTGAGAGCACCCAAAGTTGGTAATGCTTCCCCTTTGTCCGGGATGCCTAAGATGTTCCCCACTTCCCGAGAAGTAAGACGGAAGTGGCGGTCATTGACCATAGATTGAATGGCGGATGGATCGTCGTCATCCTCCCGCATGTTGCAATAGAAAAGTCGGACAGCAGCGGGGTAGACAGGAATTTGGCGCCGAAGAAGAGAGGAGAGACCGGCGTCGTCAAACAAGGGGACGTGACCGGGGAAGAGATTCCAGTTGATCGCCCTTCCCTTGAACACGTTGTGATGGATGAAGTGCTGGAACCAAAGGTCGGCCGCCAGAGAGGTGGAGAAGACGCGTGGGTCATAGCCGGTAGGTAGCGCCACCGGGACGAAGGGGTTGAACATGGAGGAGGAGGAGGATCGGGGGCGCTTAGGGTTTGCCATGTAGAGGGTTTTTGTGCTTTGTTGTGGAAGAAGAAGTAGTAGAGAGGAGATGGAAGAAGGAGGGTTTTTAAAGTAGAGGAGGAAGATGAAGAGATGAGTTTGAAAAAGGGGGGGGTAGGGAGGGAACGGTTATAGAGGAGGAGTAAAGTGGGAAGATGAAAAGGTGATGGGATGAAATAATGATGGAGTAAAAAGAGGAGAGAAAGGGGGAAGGTGATTTGAAGAGTAATAAATAGGAAAGGGAGTTGAGGAGATGGGTAGTTAAGAGGGATGGGATGGATGAGAGGGAATAAAGAAAGGATAGAAAGAATAAAGGAAGAGAGAGGAAAAAGTGGGCCCCGATCTCATAGAAGTATTCCTGTCCTCCGCCATTCGGCATACCGGCGGTATGCCGACGTATACCGACGGTATGCCGAGTTTCGAAACAGAACATAATTCTGCTTGGAAAAACGGCATGCCGCCGGTATACCGTAGTATACTGTCGGTGTGCCGGCCGAATGGGACTAAGGATCAAAAGTCAAAATGCCTAGTTCACGGCAAAGGAAAGAGAAGCGATCTTCCGGGAGAGGCTTAGTGAATATATCGGCTAATTGATAGGTAGTATCAATAAATTCAAGATGGATATCTCCTTTTTGCTGATGGTCACGAAGAAAATGGTGTCTAATTTTAATGTGCTTCGTGCGTGAGTGACAAATCGGATTTTTCGTGAGATTGATAGAGCTAGTGTTATCACATTTAATAGGGGTGCAAGAATGAGAAATGCCATAATCTAAAAGTGTTTGTGACATCCAAAGAATTTGTGCACAACAACAACCAGCCGCAATATACTCTGCCTCAGTGGTTGAAAGAGCAACAGAGTTTTGCTTCTTACTAAACCACGATACCAAGGACTTCCCGAGGAATTGACATGTGCCACTAGTGCTTTTTCGGTCAATCTTGCATCCGGCAAAATCCGCATCCGAAAAGCCGTGAAGCTCAAAGGATGAGGATTTCGGATACCAAAGACCTATGTTAATGGTGCCTTTGAGATAACGAAAAATGCGCTTAACGGCACTCAAATGTGATTCCTTTGGATTGGCTTGATATCGTGCACACAAGCAAACACTAAACATGATATTCGGACGGCTAGCAGTTAAATAGAGTAAGCTACCGATCATACCTCTATACTTACGAATGTCGACCGATGTGCCATTTTCATCACTGTCAAGCTTTGTCGTTGTGGCCATAGGAGTCCTCATTGATTTGGATGAGTCAAGGTCGAAACGCTTGAGGAGGTCATTTGTATATTTTGCTTGATTGATGAAGGTCCCTTTAGGTCCTTGTTTGATTTGTAATCCCAAGAAGAAGGAGAGTTCACCCATCATACTCATTTCAAATTCTTCCTGCATAACTTTGGCAAATTCTACACAAAGTGTGTTGTTAGTAGAACCAAAAATAATATCATCAACATAAATTTGAACCAATAAGAGAGTCCCATCATGGAATTTAATAAAAAGTGTGGTGTCAACTTTGCCCTTTGAAAAATTGTGAGAAACAAGAAAAGAGCTAAGACGCTCATACCAAGCACGTGGAGCTTGTTTGAGGCCATAAAGGGCTTTATGGAGTTTGAAGACGTGATTAGGAAATTGAAAATCTTCAAAACCGGGAGGTTGTTTAACATAAACTTCCTCTTTAATAATACCATTTAGAAAAACACTTTTAACATCCATTTGAAATAGCTTAAAGTCATTAAAACAAGCAAAGGCACAAAGCATACGAATGGATTCAAGACGTGCAACCGGAGCATAGGTTTCGTCGTAGTCAATGCCTTCCTCTTGGTTATAGCCTTGAGCAACCAATCGGGCTTTGTTACGAGTCACTAATCCGTCTTCATTAAGTTTGTTGCGAAATACCCATTTAGTTCCAATAATGGGGTGATTGCTAGGTTTTGGGACAAGTTCCTAAACCTTGTTTCGCTCAAATTGATTTAGCTCCTCTTGCATAGCTATCATCCAAAATTCATCAAGAAAAGCATCATTAACATTTTTAGGCTCTATTTGAGAGATAAAAGCCACATTGGCACAAAGATCACGAGTGACGGATCTTGTGCTAACACTTGAGGAAGGATCCCCAATGATAAGCTCCTTAGGATGATTGGTGACAAATCTCCATTCTCTTGGGAGATCCTTTGAAGGAGGCTCGAGAGGAGGAGACTCTTTAGATGGGGTCACAACTTCATTGTTAGATGAAGAAGGACGATCCTCAATAGAGGAGTTCTCCAACCCAAACGAGAAGTCATCAATATCCTCGGAAGAGGAGAATGTAGAAGAGTTGAGTTCATTAAAAGAGACATTGATTGACTCTTCGACAACAAGACTTCTTTTGTTAAAAACACGAAAACCTTTACTATGAGTAGAGTATCTAAGAAATATTCCTTCATAGGCTTTTTCTTCAAACTTGCCTAGGTTATCTTTGGTATTCGAAATAAAACAATTGCAACCAAAAACTTTAAAATATTCAATAGAAGGAATTTTGTTGAACCAAAGCTCATAAGGAGTCTTCTTAGTAATAGGTCTAATCAAGACTCTATTAATAACATGACACGCCGTATTAACGGCTTCCGCCCAAAAATATTGGGGGAGCTTATATTGGTTTAACATAACCCGGGCCATGTCGCCAAGGGTTCTATTCTTTCTCTCCACAACACCATTTTGTTGAGGAGTACGAGGACAAGCAAAATCATGTCCAAAACCATTCTTTTCACAAAATCTTTTAAAATCAACATTATCAAATTCTCCTCCATGATCACTCCTAATTTTGTTGATAGAAAAACCTTTCTCATTTTGAACACGTTTACAAAAAGCAACAAATTCACAAAAAGTATCACTTTTGCAAGCAAGAAAAATAACCCAAGTAAATCTCGAAAAATCATCAACTAAAACAAAAGCAAAAAGTTTGCCACCAAGGCTAGCTACTCTACTAGGCCCGAAAAGATCCATATGAATAAGTTGAAGGGGTCTAGTGGTACTCACAGAGTTGATGGATTTGAAGGATGACTTGGTCAACTTACTTTTCTCGCATTCTTCACAAACCATATCCTTTTTGAAGGGGATACTAGGAAGTCCTCGTACAAGCTTCTTGGAGGCGAGGCGAGAGATGGTATCCATGTTGGCGTGTCCAAGCCTCACGTGCCAAAGCCAACTCTCATCGTTCTTTGCAACTAGGCACCTGTCATTGTTAGTACCTTCAACAAGATAAAGAACATAAATATTGTTTTCTCTAATGCCTTCATACACAATAGTTCCATTGGAGCTATCGGTAATGTAGCATTTGAGTTTAACAAACTTGATATCATAGCCATTATCGGTAAGATGGCTAATACTAAGGAGATTATGCTTGAGATTAGTAACAAGACATACATTATTAATACAAGGATAAGGAGGAGAACCGATATTACCATTTCCAATAATATAACCTTTAAGATTGTTACCGAAGGAGACGTGTCCTTCTTTCTTCATCGATAGCGTTGTAAAAAGTGAAGCATCACCGGTCATGTGCCGTGAACAACCGCTATCGAGAATCCACTTGCTTCTAGCATGAGAAGGATTCGTCACCTACAACATAAGTTGAAGATGAACATTTTGGTACCCATGATCTTATGGGTCCATGAGTGTTAGTCTTAGGAACCCACTTAAGAACTCTCATGTCAACTTGTTTTCTTGTATAAAAAAAGTTTGAAGTGTGACCGACCAAACCACTTGCACATCAAAGAAGATTTAGAAGAAGAAGTATGAGTGTTGTGCATAGGTGAGTTTCTAGTGTGAGAAGTTCTACCATGAGTGTTATGATGATAGTAAAAAGCATGATGAGAGGTGTTCTTCTTAACAGAAGGTCCTTTTCTTGTGTTAGAAAAGGAGTTGTGTGTAGTGTTCATGTAAGGGTTATGCCTAGCATTTTGATGAGTGTTTGGGTGTCTAGGAGCATGCATGTGAGTGGTGTTCTTATTACCTAAATTCTTACTCCGTGTAAGAAGATCATTATACTTAATAGAAGTGGTGTATTCTCTCTTATTAGCATCTTGACATTTGCGCATAGCAAATTCATAAGCACTTCTCATGGATAGAATCTCATCATCCCTTTTCTTGATGGTGTCAAGAGATTCTTGAAACTTGAGTCGCAAATACTCTATTTCATCCGTGTCAGAAATAGGAGATTTTCCCTTCACATCAATAATGATGCTTGAGAGCCTCTCTATTTCAAGTTTAAGAGCCTCAACCTCCTTAAGAGATTTCTTGTATTTATTTCGAACACCTTTGTGTTCTTCATGTAACTCAAGAATGGCTTTCTCCAAATCATCATAGGTAAGAGTGTTTAAGGAAAAATCATCAAGTACCTCATCGGTTGCCATGAGACAGACGTTGGCATTGTGTTTGCACTCCTTGTCGTTGTCGGAGTCGCTCGCGTCGCTTTCACACCAAATGCTAGTGTTGGCGAACTTTCTGGAGGACGAGCTTCCCTTGCTAGGCTTCTCGTACTTGCTTGAGTCTTTTCGTATCATCGGACAATCCCTCTTGATGTGTCCGGATCTTCTGCATTGATAGCATGCCGGGTCTTCTTCATTGTCCCGTCTGGAGCGGTTGGCCTTGTTGAACTTTAGGAACTTCCGGAAGTGCTTAGTTGTGAGAGCTATTTCTTCATCGTCGTCCGACTCATTGTCGTCGGAGCTATCCTTGGAGTAGGACCTTGATGCTTTGAGAGCAAGAGTCTTCTCCTTTTCTTTGGTCTTCTCCTTCTCCTTCTCTTGAATGGAGGATTCCTCTTGGTCCTTCATGTCAAGCTCGTGAGTCATTAGCTTACCCATGAGGGTCTCTAGGTTCATGACGGTTAGATCGTTCCCCTCAATGATTGCGGTAGCTTTAGGACTCCAAGCTTTCGTCAATCCTCTAAGAATCTTTCTTATCTTTTCATGAGCGGGATATTCCTTTCCAAGAGAAGAGAGAGGGTTAATGATGTCACCAAAACGAGTAAACATGCTAGCAATAGATTCATCATGCTTCATTTTAAAAGACTCATATTCTTGCGTGAGTCTACTGATCTTGGATTCCTTCACTTGTGAAGTTTCCTCGTGTGTGACTTCAAGTAACTTCCAAATCTCATTGGAAGTCTTGCAAGTAGAGATTCGGTTGAATTCACTACTGTCGAGAGCACAGTAAAGAGCATTCATTGCCTTGGCATCTCGACAAGCAAGCTTCTTCATGTTTTCAGCAAGTGTTTCCTGAAGGGTGTCAGAAGCAATATCCTCAATAGCTCTAGAAGGAGTAGGAAGGCCATTTATCACGCAATCCCATAAATCGAAATCTATGGACTTTAAATAAATGCCCATCCTAATCTTCCAGTAGTTATAGTTGGTACCATCAAATAGGGAAGGCCTATTTGTGGAGTGTCCCTCATTGTGAAACGTGTTGATGCTAGGGTTAGAGGCCATAGATCACTCAAGGGTGTAAATCCAAATCAAGAGAACGAAGCTCTGATACCAATTGTAGAACCCTAGAGGGGGGTGAATAGGATAATTAAAAAATAACTACAACAATTGATGCAATAAAGACAATTGAAAGTAATGAGTAGAAAGATCAAACGCAAACACAAGGATGTATCCTGGTATCCTCTTTTGAGGCAGTCCAGTCCCGGAACTCTCTCCGGTTTTAATCCACTATTTATCCAAATAGTACACACGAGTTTGGATCCGAAGAACTCGCCAACTTCAATACGAGTTTGGATCCGAAGACTCGCCAACTTCTACACACGAGTTTTCTTACGAAGGCTCGCCAACTTCAAACACACGAGTTTTCTTACGAAGGCTCGCCAACTTCAAACAAAAGAGAATGAGAACTTGTTGATCTTCTAACACGTGAAGATCGAAATGTACAACTCTTTAATACTCTAGCACTTTGGGAGAGGATGACAATGAAAAGCTTGGAAGAGTATTAATGGTGGAGCTCTTGGTTGTTGGAAAATTTATGGAAGAGTTGGTGAGGAAGCTAAAGAGAGAGAGAGAGCTTCCTTTTATAAGAGAACCAAGAGTTGGTGGCATTTAATGCTCAGAAAGCAGACAGACCGGCATGCCGTCGGTATGCAGCGGCATACCGTCGGTATACCGGCCAAATAGTAACGGTCATATTAATGACCGTTTGAGAGCATTAAATGCGGCCATTAATGCTAGTCAGAGCAATTCGAAAACCAAATATTTGAAACTCGGTATACCGCCGGTATGCTGGAGCATGCCGTCGGTATGCCGACAATTTGTCACAGCAAGTTTTGAGTTGCTTAAAACGGTATACCGCCGGTATGCCGGAGCATGCCGTCGGTATGCCGACAATTAGTCACAGCAACTTTTGGGTTGCTAAAAACGGTATACCGTCGGTATGCCGGAGCATGCCGTCGGTATGCCGACAATTTGTCACAGCAACTTTCTATACAAGAAAAGCGGTATACCGTCGGTATGCCGGAGCATGCCGCCGGTATGCCGACTATTTGTCACAGCAACTTTCTGTATTCCAAAAACGGTATACCGTCGGTATGCCGGAGCATACCGCCGGTATGCCGCTCTGTAGCTATTTGATTTTTGACTTGTTCTTTTTACTGTCATCCGTCCTTAGGTGTTTACAGATATACCTAGACCAGTACAGACTCGAAGACTCTAAGCAGGAAGACGCCGTCTTATGCAGGGAACGCCGGTAACTGCTCCAGTCTTCAAGGAAGAAGTAGAAAGCTCTTGAACGGAAGAACTCCATGTAGTAGATCGTCTGAGAATATATGAACCTGAAGAACAGAAGACTAAACTACGAAGATGCTGTTAATTACTCAAAATAAAATGTGCCAACAATAGCAGCTCCACCCATTGTGAAAATATATCCACATGTGGACCTCTAGCTTTCCAAATCTGAGCACCAGCTGGCATCACTGAAGCCTTCCACTACCTGCGGATCTCCGCAGTAGTACAGTGCATATGTCTGAGTCTTCTTGAGATATCTCATAACCCGTTTCACAGCCTTCCAGTGTTCAACACCAGGATTGCTCGTGAAACGACTCAGCATTCCCACGGCAAAAGCTATGTCAGGTCTTGTGGCATTAGTAGCATACAACAAACTCCCGATTACGCTTGCATACTCCATCTGCCTGACGCTTTCCCCTGAATTAGGCTTCAGCTTCAGATCACACCTGTACGGCATATCGATCCCTGGAAGATCCCGATACCCATAACGAGTGATCATTTTCTCAATATAATGAGACTGTGACAGCGCTAGTCCAGTGTCTGTCCGGATGATCTTGATCCCTAAAATCACATCAGCTTCCCCCAAGTCCTTTATACTGAACTTGCTCGAGATGAACCTCTTTGTCTCCGTGACACAGCTCATATCCGTACCTAGGATAAGCTTGTCGTCCACGTATAGACAAACGATCACACCTCTTCCATCAGCGAACTTCGTGTAAACACACTTGTCCGTCTCGCTGACCATGTAGCCATTTGACCTTATAACTTTGTCAAATTTTTCATGCCACATTTTGGGAGCCTGTTTAAGACCGTACAAAGATTTCACCAACTTGCAAACTTTGTCTTCAAGACCCTTGACGACAAATCCCTCTGGCTGTTGCATGTAAATCTCTTCGATCAACTTGCCATTTAGGAAAGCCGTTTTCACATCCATTTGATGTATCACCATCTTATGTATTGCTGCAAGAGCAATCAACATCCTGATTGTGGTCATCCGGGCAACTGGAGCATACGTGTCAAAATAGTCAATCCCCTGCTTCTGAGAAAACCCCTTGGCTACTAACCTAGCCTTGAACTTGTCAATAGTTCCGTCTGCTTTTATCTTCTTCTTGAAGATCCATTTGCATCCGATGGATTTTGCTCCTTCAGGAAGATCAACCAACACCCAAGTGTTATTTGAGGTGATGGAATCAATTTCATTGTCAATCGCCTCCTTCCAGAAAACTGCGTCTCTGGTCTTCATCGCCTCATCATAGGTAAGCGGATCTGCTTCCACATGATAGGTGACAAAGTCACTTCCGAAGTCCTTCGGCCTCCTCATACGCTTAGCTAACGGCTCAGCTTGTTCTGGTTCAATCGTTGTTTCAACATCTTCTTGGACCACATCTTCATTGAAGACTTCAGTTTACTGCGCACCCTCATTGTTCTCCGGTACATCCGCAAGAACAATATTCTTGTGCCTTACAAATTTGTCTTCAAAATATTCTGCGTTGCGAGATTCAATGATATGATTTGACTCAATATCAAGAAATCTCCGAGCATTACTCTTCTCGGCATACCCCAAGAAGATCGTCTTAGTAGTCATTGTCCCAAGCTTCTGAATCTTCAGATCTGGAAGCTTGACATATGCCAGACACCCCCACACTCGAATGACATTCAAGTTAGGTCTGACCTTGAACCAGAGTTCATGAGGAGTAACGTCTGAAGTTGCATGAGGCACTCTATTTAGAATAAAAGTGGCCGTCAATGCAGCTTCACCCCAGTAGCACTTAGGAAGGCCAACAGTCAACAACATTGAGTTAATCATTTCCGTTAACGTTCTGTTCTTCCTCTCTGCTACTCCGTTTGATTGAGGAGAGTACGGAACCGTAGTCTCATTGACAATTCCATGTTCTTTGCAGAACGATGCGAATTCATGAGACATGTACTCTCCACCTCGATCACTTCTTATTCTTTTGAGTTGTTGTCCAGTCTGCCGCTCAGCTTCGGCTCTGACCTCCTTGAACTTCTCGAATGCTTCGTCTTTAGCCTTCAGCAAATAGAAGAACGCATACTTTGAGAAGTCATCGATGAAGTATTATAAAATACTTCATCCCGGCCTTTGTAGAGAACTGTTTGAAGTCACAGATATCTGAGTGTACTAACTCCAGAAGATCTGTACTTCGATTAACCCGAGGAAAGGGTTTCCTTGTGATCTTAGTTTGAGCACAAACTTCACATTTCTCTACCTTACCCCCACACTTGGAGATAAGTCCTAGACTAGATATTCTGTTAATTCGTTTAGAATGAACATGTCCTAGCCTATTATGCCACAACTCGTAAGTATAAGCAGAATGAGTGATTGTATTAACAACATTGAACTGATTTACAAGCTGAATCTTGAACATTCCTTCGGTATAAAAAGCTTTCCCGAAATATGTTCCCTTGATAGACATCACTATCTGGCCAGCATTGATGTCCATCCTGAGGCCTGCGTTGCAGAGTAGGCCTCCTGAGATCAGGTTCTTGGCGATAGCAGGTACGTGCTTCACGCCTTGAAGCGTCAGAGACTTCCTCGAAGTCAGCTTCAACACCACCGTCCCGATCCCGAGCACTTCAGCTTGTGCCTGGTTCGCCACCATAACCACATCAGAAGTAGAGGTGTAGGTGGTGAACCACTCCTTGCTGGAGCAAATATGGCAGGTGGCTCCAGTGTCTACCCACCAGTCAGCATCAGTTCCTACCGCATCAACCTGCGCAATCATAGCAACAACATCAGTGATCATAGTTACCTTACTAGGTTCTCCTTGCTCCGATTGCTTGGTTTTTGCTTTCCACTCATTCTTAAAGTGGCCCTTCTTGCCACACTTGAAGTAAGGCATTTGAGACTTTGGCTTCTTTTTCTTGATAGAAGTTCCCTTGACTTTTAGATTGTCAGTGTCCTTCTTGCTGTGGGAAGCCGCCTGCTTTTCCCTTGGTTCCTTGGTATAAACCATATTGGCGTTAGCCAATTGCTTGGACAGTGCGTCCACCTTCAGTTGATCCCGCATCTGGTCCTCAACATAGATTTTATGCAGGAGATCTTCAAGGGTGATCTCCAGCTTCTTCCTATGCATGTTTGCATAGAACTTGCTCCACCCAGCGGGGAGCTTTGAGACAATCCCTCCAACAACAAACTTGTCGGGGAGGGGCATTGCCTCGTCTTCCAACTTCTGTCGCAGTTTCAGGAACTCCTTCACCTGCGGCAGCATAGACTTTTCGTCCTCAAAGAACCACTTGTGATATTTTTCAACCACAAAGATTTTACTGCGGTTCTTGTCTTCTTCGTAGAGTTTTTCTAGAGACCCCCATATGTCTCTAGCGATATTCTTCTTAGAATAGGATTCTGCAAGGGAATCTTCCATAGCATTCAGGATAAGCAGCCTGCAAATACTATTTTTCCTTCTCCATTTTGCTTGAAGTTTAGTAGCCGTGGTAATTGCGGCAGCAGATCCAACATCTGGAATAGTAGGTTCTTCCTCCAGAAGCACGTGATCTACATCTTTGAGTTGAAGGGTGAGATATACCTTCCTCTTCCAGACTTGGTAATGTTCTCCATCAAACTTTTCTAACTTGCAAAAGTCAGAATTGAAGAGTGAAACATTAACGTTTTCCATCGTAGCGATAAAGCTTTGAGATTGTTATTGCCGGGGCACAATTTTTCGATGGAAAACTGAAATATCGTAATAATTGTACAAACAATCGTTATTACGTAACACTTCACAGAAGGTACGTAAGAGAAATTTCAACTAGTGCTACACTTCACAGAAGGTGCACAGAACGTAACACTTCACCGAAGGTGCGCTAATATAATCCTGAAAATACCAACAAAGAAGGTGACAGACGAAAGATGGAAAAACTCCTGCTGGGGTGAATGATCACCGTTGCTCAAAGCTTTATTCGCCCCACACGAATAGCTTCCAGGAACCAGCAAGTTTGTCGGAGAACTTGGAACACTGTTGCTCTTCTGACTCCTCGGATGAACACGAACTCCAGTGCAAAACTCAACGCTGGTACAAAACCTCTCTTCTCTCTCACAGCCTCTAAACACTTGTAAACTTTCTGTCTACTGCTTGTGTATCTGTTGTACTCTGTGAGAGAGAAGGAGGAGGCCTTATATAAGCTCCAGCAACAACTGCCCGGTTAGCACATTACGCCTCATGAGCCCTTGAGCCCGAGCCCGAGCCCGAGTCCGAGTCCGAGTCCGAGTCCGAGTCCGAGTCGCTAAGCCCCTACGGGGCTTAGCTCCTATGGAAATAAATTTTCCACGAGCAAAAAGCATGAATGCTTTAATTGTTGATTTTAGCCTTTTTTCCATTAGAAAAATAACCCCACATGGCAAACCCATGTGCACCTCCACACCACATGTGCATCTCCAATAATAGCAAAGCTAATATATAGAGATACAAACTCTTTGGCCTATCCGATGTGGGACTAAAATTTCTAAAGGAAAGGCCAAAACTCCAACATATTGAGTCAACTCTACACCACAACAACAAGGGGAAGATATATGTATCGGGAGGTGGAATATGAGACCAGTCTTCAGTTCAATCCTTATATTGGTATCTTGACTTTTCTGGCCAAACTGGATCTGCACAAGTCATCTGATCAGGAAAAGCCCCTTTAAAATTTGTGTTTTTCTTAGCTTGACTTGAAAAAAATACAATTCTCACAATGAACAACCGAATCAAAAGGAAATGGATATCACTTGAGGGCTTTGCAAATTTACAAGGAGGCCGTGAAGGATTTGCTACTCCATCGCAAGGTTGCTCGGTCAATTTGAAAAGTCTGCAAGAGAATTTAGGGTTAAGTGATCATCCTGGGTCTATCGAATACCTCTGGTATTCATTGAGGGATCGTAGAGTCAACACAAAGGACCTATGGATATGGGATATTGTTTCGCCATATGTTGGGGCTGGAATAGGAAAGAAATAAAAGACTATTTACTAATAAAAGAAAAAAAAAAACTGAACAATTTATCACATTTAGGCTAAGATTCACCTATGGGCAGGAGGAGCAAGTAGCAACAAAGACACACCAATCACAAAGGCACGGTGCAAGACAAGGAGGATGGTCAAGATGAGACTGCTTGGTAGTTGAGACCCACTGAAGCTTCTTCTGTTACATTGTGCCATACTATTTAGCAGTAGTTGTATGCGGACCTATTTTTTCTAGCATTTATTTGGACCCTTCTTGGCTTGTTTTTAAGTCTTTTTGATGAAACACAGTGGGAGGCTTTTCACTCAAAGAGGAAACAAAAGATGATCATACATGTCCATAGTTTGGATCTAAAAGGTAATCTTTGTGTTTTTTCCCCCTTCTCAAATATGCAGGAAATTTTACTCCTTTTTTTTTCTTTGAGGAACTGGGTGGATACTCAATCTGGAACACTAGACTAAAGTACGGAACCAAATTCATAAGTAATAGAAGATTCAAAGTAAATAAAAAATAAAAAAAAATACTACGACCGCTTAGAAATTCCACTCATATTACTTTGAAACTAAAACTTGAGAAAATTATTGGATTAACATTCATGTTCCGATTCTTTAAATATCTCTCTTGATTATAAGCATTTTATTGATAAACTATCTACATCAAGGTAAGCTTGTAAATAATATATAAATTTAACCTCACATGTAGTGGCTGTTGGGAACAGAACATGCGCGAAAGTGATGTCAACCCACCTGAAGATAACGAACCACCGTGTAACAAAAGTACCAAGATAAATCAAACATAGTATTTTTGTGACTATGTCATTTGGACAAATCACAATCTATACAACTCCAGAAAAGATACAAGATTGATAAAAATATGTTGAACTCTTTGCCCAAAAGTTCAACCCCATTACCAAACTCAAGAGGAAAGAAATAGATACAACTGAAATCACACACCCAATCCTGGGATGGTCTTCCTGAAAGAGGAAGACGACTCTCCGAACAGATCTCTTCCAACTGTCTCGAATGATAAGCCCTAAGAGCAAAGCACGAACTTACTCTTAGATTTCTGTGGACTTGCACCTTTGAATTTTTTGTATGAGCTTCTTTTTGACAACTCCCCTCAACCAATATATATATAGGTTCAGAAACCTATTTTAGGGTTTAGGAAAACCTTAATATATACCGACACTAATCATGACCGTCCAGATTTGATCACACGGTCAAATTAAATACTGACATGGGCTCGCATCTGAACTGTTCGCCGACAAGCGACATACCGTCGGTGTATTGCCAGACAAAACAGAACTAATTTTGGAACCATAACTCGCCGATTCGGTATACCGCCAATCTACTGCAGTATACCGCCGGTATGCCACCACTACTATTTTTGCTCAGTTTGGGCCTGATTCAACCACCGATCCTTCGCCGTCTTCGCCGCAACTCCCATTAATACTTTACGATGCCCAGATCGTCCTTCCATAGACCTCAAATACTCTCCCTCCAGTCTGATGAGAGGTGTTGACCCCATGGCTCCTCAACTGAACTCCATGCTTGTTGCCCTGCGACAGAGTTTTTGCTCTCCCTTGCCATTGATCTCTGATCTCCCGGACTTATGTGCATCTTTCTTCGTCTCCAGCTCCTCGACCACCACGTCGACGCTATCTGCCATGTGTAGCATCTCCTTTACAACTGGGATCTCACCGACATCAATAACTCGGCCATGAATAAAATCCCTCACGATCAGTCTCACTGTAAAACTTGACTACCTGTCCTTGACTTTCGTCATCCACCGAAACATGCTCCTGTTCCATCAAGCTTCTTCACCCTTGCCGGGCCTAAGCAAGCGGACGGTGCGGTTCCCTCGAGATTAATGCTCCTGAACATGTCCACATTCGTGTCCGATACCGAAGCTCCCTCGTACACATGCACCCTCGAGCAGAGCATCATGCACTGTATATGCTGTCGATGACCCACAGCTCCTATAGCATTGTGCAAATGGAGATACACCGGACTCAGATTGAGTTTGTTTCACACCTTGATCTCTTTCTTGGTTTCTAACTGCTGAAACCAATATCGCTCTATTATATTTTGGCAAACCACCCGTCACTAAAATTAGACCGTAGAACAATCTCCACCTGGAGACTGACCAGCTGTTTTGGAACTTACTGATTGACTCATCTTTATTTATCGCTTTGTCTCGACAAACTGAATCCTTCCTATCCCTCAAATTATCTCAAAGACTCTTCTCAGCAAGTTTTCAGCGATACAAATCCCTGCCGAATATACCTTGAGCCTTTATCTAATGTATGTGGCATATTTGTATATCTCAGCGGCTTGAGCCTGTATATACCACAACATATATCTCCTCGAGCCAGCAGTTGAGAACCCTTCATAAGCTTCCAATCTGTCCCCAACATATTGCAATAGCTATTATCTGTAAGCTTTTCTACAGAAATTAAATTGTGGTGTAATCTTGGTACATGATGAACCCCCTTGAGAACGAGCTTCTCACCAAAGTCCGTTATCAACTACTCATAACTGATGCCTCCTCATCTCCTTGTTGTCCATCTTCACACGTACAAACATGCCGTCTCGGTATGACATAAATATCATTCTCAGTGGAGTGGTGTGATACGACGCCCCTGTGTCTAAGACTCAATAATTGTCATGACACATGTCACAAGGTTCTTCTGCGTCGGTTGCTGCGATGACAAGATCTCGGATAGTCGTGAAATCTACCTGATTATCCTTGCGTTTAGCCTTCTCATTTTTGAGCTTTATGTAGTCCCATTTAATATGACTATTTTGCCTACAGTAATAGCAGCCCTCCTTGTGGTTCACACTTGCAAGATTCCGAGACTCTTCATATTCTTGTCTGTGACATGAGTTTCTCCTTTTCGTAAGAAGCAACTAGAGCGGACTCCTACAACGGTTCTATCTGCTTACGCCATATCTCCTCGTTTAACAAACTATTTTGACTATCTCCATCGTGATAACTTCATCAGGCATGGGGTTATTCACAAACGCGACTAAAGTCTCCCAGCATTTTGGTAGAGAATTCAAAAGCAATAGGGTCTGAAGCTCGTCGTCAATCAACATCGTTATCGCTTACAACTGATTGTTGATACCCTTCACCAAGAAGCAACATATGTGTATTTCGAGTTGACAAATTGGTAAGTAAAAAATGCCTTGTTTTTAGTCGTCTTCTGTTCTTACAGCGAATGCAGGTTCTCCCAAAACTTTTTTGCCGAACTCTTAATGGCCAAGTGATGAAACACCAAATCGTCCAGCCATTGGCGGATGAATCCAACAGCCTTCCGATCAAACCATTTCCAGTCATTAACAGATTTTTCCAATGGGTTGGCATTATTGCCCTCCAATGGACTATACAAATCTTTACACCAGATTAGGTCCTCCATCTTTGGCTTCCAAATCGCCAGTTTTCCCCTATGAGGGTGACCATACGTGTGTTCATATGCTCCGTAGACATGATTGCATCTCCCCTCTCGAGAACCTGAGAGCTCTGATACCAAATGATGGGATGGAACAGACGCGGAAGCGAAGCCAATGCACCCGAAGACAACGAACCACCGTCTAACAAAAGCATAAAGACAGAGCAAACATAGTATATTTTGTGACTATGTCACTTGTACAAATCCCAATCTATATAACTCCATAAAAGATACAAGATTTATAAAAAATGAACTCTTTGTCCAAAAGTTCAACCCCCTCACCAAACTCAAGAAGAAAGAAAGTGATACAACTAAAATCACTCACTCAACCCTCTGATGATCTCCATGAACGAAGAATACAACCCTCCGAATAGATCTCTTCTTCCAACTATCTCGAACGGCGAGCCCTAAAAGTAAAATACGGACTTTCTTTTAGATTTTCGTGAATTTGTACCTTTGAATCTCCCGTATGAGCTTCCTTTTGACAACTCCCCTCAGCCAATATATATAGGTCGAGAAACCTATTTTAGGGTTTATGAAAATCCTAATATAGCCCAGGACAAATCTTGGCCATCCAGATTTGATCCCACGGTCAAATTAAATGCTGACATGGGCCTACATCTGAACTATTCACCGACAAGCGGTATACTGTCGGTATATCAATGTATACCGTCGACGTACTGCCAGACAAAACAAAATTGATTCTGGAACCATAACTCGCCGATTCAGTATACCGCCGATATACTACAATATACCGCCGCTACTATTTTTGCTCAGTTCAAGCTCAGTTCAGCTACTGATACTCCGTCGTCTTCGTCGCAACTCACGTCGATGCTTCACGACGTCCAAACTATCCTTCCACACACCTCGAATCGAGGATGGACCCCAACAATTGCATGTACATGTCAATAGAGGTATAATTAGTAAGAAACTTATATAGTAAAAACTATAGTAGACATCTGGGAAGTCGAAGAATAATGGTCAATTCTCTCTAAAAGATGAAGATTATTCTTTCATGGGGGGTAATTATGTGATTACCACCTCTAGCATTGAGAGATCAGATCCACATAGCATGGAATCAATGGACACAGCTAGTAGTTCCACTGTAGATTCATTACACTGTTGTTCCAGCATAGAGTGTCCTGGTGAAATAGGATGACGATTTCTGATAGGATATATGAAATGAAGATTGATGTATAGTAAATTTCAATCAAGGCTCAAACTGGTAAGTCCAAGAATGGTTTTGATGAAGCCAATGACATTACCGGGTGACTAATGACTTTCTCTAGTTGATGAACTTATTTAGACATCAAATTAGCTTCCATATGGGGGTGGTCAAATGGATTACAAAAGAACTCTAGAACCCAGTTCATGACTAGTGTCGAATGATCACATCAAAGCCAATACCAGATATACATTCAAGATCACAGTGAAGCCTGCAACTTTGTATCACAAAGTATTGTTAGTGTGGATGGGCTCTCGAACACCTTTAGATGAAATTGGAAGAGGATAAAATGAAAAAATGTAGAGGACAACTAAAATTGTTTTTTCATTGATTCAAGTTTATTCATTCCATCATATGACATGATATATAGAGCTCCTAACTCTTGTCATTTGACCTTCCTAACTCATGACTTTAAAACTAGCAACTCATGACCATTTGATTTCCCATGACATGGCTTTTAAACTAGTAACTTATGAGGAACAATGATATGAAATGTAAATAGACACGTAAATTGTTGGTATATTTGGTATTAGAATAAGTTTATGGTATATCTTGTATTAGAATAAGTATATTGGAATATCTTGTTGGTATATTTGGTGTCAGAATATGCCACATGATATTCCACAGAAGGTTTAATGTAACAAAAAGGATTGTAAGGCTATGCCAAGAGACTATCAATAAAATCATCACAAATATTCAACATGGTATCAGAGCAACAAAAATCCTAGCTGCCACCACCTTTTCCAAATCCTAACCCGAGTCGTCACGCCATCATCATACACACCACCACAGCCACCGCCGCCACCAGCCGCTGCACGGCCGCACGCCGACCACCACGTACGCGAGCCGGCCGCTGCTCCGCGGGCACCTCCGCCGCACGCGCGCGGCTATTGCCGCTGCGGCTGCTCGCGACGGCCGCTGTTCGGAGACATCCGTCCGACGATGTCCACTCGCCTGTCAGTTGGCCCACCGGCCCTACCACAACGAAGCCGCGATTTCCAAAGTCTCCCACGAGGTCGTTTCAGACGTTGAAGGCCTAGATCCAATAGGAGAGAGACATTGTCGGATCTAGGAGAGGACGAAAAGCATAAATCGTGGAATGGGTGTGAGGCGATCGAAGAAGAGGAGGATTGATGGAGGAGATCATCAAGAAGCTGAACCATGCGAAGGTTGCAACATTGATGAAGCCGATGAAACTGTCGGCTGGTGAGAGTGCGACACGAACATCGACGAAGTTGGAGCTTCTCTCCGTCGATCTGAAGCTTGATAGACCAGCTACCTACCTGAGTTGGTTACGACGGGTAAGGAGAACCCTTGCAGGAAAGAACCTGGAGAATTTTCTGTCAAGAGAGAAGACAGAGCCGGACGAGGGCTCGGCAGGACGCAACGGATGGAAGTCCACTCATATGGTGAGCTATATTTGGCTTCTAATTTTTTAGTCCACTCGATCGCCGCCACAGTGGATGGCATCGAGATGGTGAAGGACATGTAGGAGAAATTGAGTAGGACCTACGATGGTATAGGAAACAACTTACGGATTTTCTAGATCAAGGGAGAGATCGACGACACCGTACAGGGAGAGGAGACGGTACAGGAGTATGCCACGGAGTTGGAGCGTCTGTGGTTGGATTATGATTACTCCTCAGATCGGACGAGCTGCAGGGAGCCGAAGTGTAAGGAGAGACAAGTATGTCTGCAGGAGGACGATAAAGTTCCTTAAAGGGCTAGCTGTAGTGTTTGCTCAAAGGACAACACTACTTCTAGCCAACCGTAGATCCCCACCCTTGAAGAGGCTATCTCGACCATGATCCAGGAGGAGACTCGCATCAAGCTGCAGGCAGGGACATGTGGTCCTTCTGAAGCAAAGTCAGCATTGACGGCTACCAGTTCGAGCGACATAGGACCTAAGGGAGAGTCCTGGCAGCACAACCGACAGTGCTACAACTGCAGGAAGATGGAACATCATCGGCATGCTTGCACCAAACCACCTAAGGAGGGAGATCCAGATGGTGAACATGGACAGTTCGACGGACGCAGACATTTTGGAGGACGTGGCCGTGGTCGTGGGGGTCGACGGGATGGTCGAGGAGGTTATCGGGCGAACCTGCTGGTAGTAGAAGGGGATGAGTGAGCTGATGGTACCTTTACTGAGGAGGATCAGGCACTGATGGGCATGCTTGAGGCACTCAGGAGGAAGCAGAGAGTGTCAAATGATGGAGACATGAGGAGTAGAATTGAGGAGCCGTCCACCTCATTCTTCGCTGGAGGCAACGCCGCCATGTATGTCCATCCATCAGAAGGTACTGACGACCCACTCGCCCTTGCATCTATATCTTTTCTTAAATCGTCAGACTGGACTATCGATTCGGGGGCCTCTCGGCATGTGATGGAGAATGCTAGTGAGTTTTTCTCCTGCACTCACCTAGCATCGGCAGACAACATTCGAACAGCTGATGGTACTTTCCAGCTAGTGGTCGGTAAGGGTACTGTAAAGTGTACAGGTTCAGTAAAATTATCCAATGTTTTGTATGCTCCATCTTTTTTCCAGTCAGCCTTCTGTCCATCAGTTCAATAATCCTCCAACTAAAATGCATTGTCTCTTTTGATATTCATAAGGTGATCTTCTAGGAGAAAGAGATGCGACGAAGACTTGGGACTGACACTTGGCATGAGGGACTATGGTGCTTAGATCGAGAAGGGTTGGATTCAGCTTTGGTGTCTATGGCAGAGAAGGCAGGAATGGGAGGACTGAAAATGAGTGCCAAGAATACATTAATACTCTACCACAAGAGGTTGGGACACTCCTCTTTTACTACTTCAAGTAAATTGTATCCAGCTATTTATGAGAAAATAAATAAAGAAAAACTAGTATATGATGCATATGATTTAGGCAAACTTACTAGGAGCTCATATGTTAGTACGGGTCATAGGAGCTCGTCTGCTTTTGATGTAATACATTCTGATGTTTAGGGGCCATGCGCCATTACTACTATGAATGGTTACAAGTATTTTATTTCTTTCATTGATTGTTCTTCGTATCACTTGGCTGTATTTGATGAAGAATAAGAGTGATGTATATATATATTTTTTGAACTTTTATAAACATGTTCAGACTCAGTACAAGGCAGTGGTGAAGTTACTGAGGTCTGACAATGGGATAGAGTATATCAACAGAGGACTTGCAGAATACTTGTCAGCCCAAGGGATACATCATCAGACCACCTGTGCGTACACACCAGCACAAAATAGAGTAGCAAAAAAAAAGAACAGACATCTTCTGGAAATGGCAAGAAGCATAATGATCTATATGAATATCCTACCGAATCTGTGGGGGCATGCAGTGTTGACAGCAACTCGACTAATCAATAGGATGCCTTCAAAGGTACTGGGATGGAAGTCTTCATGTGAAATATTGCAAGAATAATAGTGGAATACTTCCACTGAAGGTGTTCGGCTGCGTTTGTTTTGTGAAGGACAACAGACCGTCAGTTGGAAAACTTGATCCTGGAGCAGTCAAGTGCATCTTTATGGGCTACTCGGCGACTCAGAAGAGGTATGTGTGCTGGAGTCCAGTAGAGAAGACAAAGTTTGTGAGCATGGATGTTCACTTTAGATAGCATGAGCCATACAAACTACTCACCTGATACTGCAAGTATGAGGTGAGAGGGAGAGATTGGTGAAAGTCTGGTGACTGGTTTAGGAGTATGGCATAGAGGCGCGGTTGAGGAAGAACAGGAAGGTGAAGAGGAACAGGGGGAGGAGATGAGAGGTGTTAGGCCCATGACTCAGGGGGAGATACTTACTTACAGCAGGAGAGAAAAGCAAACTGCAGGACCAGTACCTACAGTACCAGTGCCAAGTCCCTTGCTTGCGTCCGTCTTGACTCCTGAGACACCTACACAACCACCAGATTTCTCTTCAAGTGATATTATCCTTCCTACTCCTCCCACACCTAGTCCGCCCACACCATTATAAGTACGGAGGACCACTCGCAGTAATACGAAATTATTTTCTGATAGATATGGTTGTGACCTTACTCAGTTTGTTTTATATGATCATATCTCCTCTTCTCATGTAGCATTCATTGCGTCTTTGGATAGTATTACTGTACCTAACAATTGACAGGTTGTCAAGAATGATCCAAAGTGGAAAGCAGCGATGCACGAGGAGTTGAGGGCTCTTCAGAAGAACCACACTTGGGAGCTGGTAAAACTGCCAGAAGGGAAAAGAGCAGTCTGATGCAAGTGGGTCTGTACTGTGAAGTAGAATCCAGATGGACAGGTTGAGCGCTACAAAGCTCGATTGATGGCAAAAGGATACAGTCAAATGTACGACATTGACTATGACGAGACCTTTGCACCAGTAGCAAAGATGAGCACTGTTAGGACCCTGATTTATCTGGCAGTGAATGGCGGATGGAAGCTATACCAACTGGATGTGAAGAATGCGTTTCTTCATGAAGATCTAGTGGAGGAGGTCTACATGGAGATACCACTAGGATTCGGTACCAATCAGATAGTAGATAAGGTCTGCAGGTTGAAGAACTCCATCTATGGACTGAAGCAGTCTCCTCGAACGTGGTTTGACAGATTCAGGAGAGCGATGATAGCAATGGGATATCGGCAGATCAATGCTGCTCATATTGTGTTCTTTCGACGGAATGAAGCCCATATCACCATGCTTGCAGTGTATGTAGACGATATGATTATCATAGGAGACTATGAGCAGGAGATTACCCGATTTAAGGAAAAGCTTGGCAAGGAGTTCGAGGTGAAGGACCTTGGCCTTCTTCGGTACTTCCTTGGGATCGAGATTGCTCGAGGAGCAGAGGGGATTGTTCTTTCTCAAAGGAAGTATGTGTTGGACCTTCTCATAGAGACATGGATGTTAGGATGCAAACCTGCAACGACGTCGATCGATCAGCGGTTCAAGCTGAGCGTTGAGGTTAGAGAACTAGTTGACCGGAATAGATACCAGAGACTGGTGGACGAGTTGATCTATTTGAGCCACACACGTCCTGATATCTGCTTTACAGTGAGTGTGGTGAGCCGCTACATGCATGACCCACGCAAGGGTCATATGGACACAGTGTACCAGATTTTGAGATACTTGAAGGGTGTCCCCGGGAAGGGACTGATATTCAGGAAGAATAATCACGTAGGCATCGAGGGCTACTGTGATTCTGACTGGGCTAGCTGTGCTGATGACAGGAGGTCTATCTCAGAATACTGCATATTTGTAGGAGGCAACTTGGTCTCTTAGAGGAGTATAAAGCAGTCAGTGATAGCCAAATCGACAGCTGAAGTGGAGTACAAAGCTTTGGTCTTGGGAGTTGCAGAGTTGTTATGGTTGAAGAATATGCTGGAGGAGTTGAAGCTGGATCAAGGAGCCAATATGAAGCTGTGGTGTGACAACCAGTCAGCTATTAGTATCGCCAACAACCTAGTACAGCATGACAGGACTAAACACATCGAGATCGATAGGTTCTTCATCAAGGAGAAGTTGGTTAATGGACTACTGGAGCTAGGCTACGTTCCAACCAAGGATCAGGTAGCAGACGGACTGACCAACGGACTTAGCTCTGTGAGCATGATTAGAGGATGTGACAAGATGGGCTTAGTAAATATCGTTTGCCCATCTTAAGGGAGAGTGTTGGTATATTTGGTATTAGAATAAGTTTATGGTATATTTGGTATTAGAATAAGTATATTGGAATATCCTATTGGTATATTTGGTATGTCAGAATATACTACAGTATATTCCACAGAGGGTTTAATGTAATGAGGAGGATTGTAAGCCTATAAATAGCCAAGAGATTATCAATAAAATCATCACAAATATTCAACAAAAATATACCATGATCATGATCAAATTTAATTTCTTACATCCTTCCATAAATTTGATACTTTAAGCACCCCGAGTAAAGTGCACATCTTTAGAAATAAATCTGTTTTGAGCATATTTCTGAAATTATCGGCAACTTTTTTTTTTGGAATAAGGGTAAATTTTATTCCACGTAAATCACAGTAAAGGTATTACAATACACTATTCTCACATCTCCATCCCCAGTTAAGGGGCCATTCCAGATACATCGAATTCTATATTATGAAGAATTTCGACTGGCGGAGTAGCCAGTCCCTCAAAGATACGCCTGTTGCGCTCCCTCCAGACATGCCAAACTGATGCAGCAAGTCTAACTCTCCATCTTGGCCCAACCAGGGTTCATGCCTCGGCGGTCTTTGATCCAGCTGAGGATCCCCCGGATATCTCTGGCACTGCCAACTCCTCCCATCGATCGCATGCACTGCTCCTCCCATATGTGCCAAGTCCATGGGCACTCAAAGAATAGGTGGCCCATAGACTCCGCATCACCGGTACAGAGAACACACTTCGGGTCTGGAATCTGCATCCCAAACCTAATAAGTCTGTCCCGAGTCATCAACCTGCCCAGAAGGAGTCTGTATGAACAAAGCTGCATTTTACGAGCAATCTCCTTCGCCCAAATAAAGTCATACTCCGCAATCCTGTCGTGTAGGGTCCGAACCAGATTATAGCAACTTTTAAAACTGAATATCCCAGACCCACCAACCGAACCAGGATCAACCCAGCACCAGGAGTCCTCAGTCAGGCTAGTATCGATAGTGATCCGACGAATCTCCTCCCCAAACTGAGCTGTGTATGGATACTCCTCCGGCCTCCAGTTCCCATCCCTGATAATTCGACTACATTTCACTCCCCTGCTCGCCTCCCTGTCCATCTGAGCCCCCAAGATCTCCAGAAGGGAGCCATTTCCCATCCACGGGTCCAGCCAGAGATCAATATTCGCCCCATCTCTCATAATCCTGCAGATAGCGGACTGAAGGATCGGTCTGCACCTAAGAATAGCCTTAAATGGGACCGAAAAATTGTTATCAATCCTACAAGTCCAGAAATTCATTCGCCGCACATATCTGCTAGCCAGCCACTCTGCCCAAAGGGAACCTTCCTTGATGAATTGCCACGCCATCCGCACCCCCGATGCCTCCCTAACCGTCCGAAGAGGTCGCAACCCCACTCCTCCTTCCTCCCGGGTCCGGCAGAGTTGTTCCTAAGCAATCGCATGCAGACCTTCCCTCCAGATGAAATTAGCACAAATAGACTCCACCTTCCTAATGGTAGCTACTGGGATCTGAATCGACTGCAACCAGAATATAGCAATGCCAGAGACAACAGACCTCACCAGCTCAATACGGCCACCAAAGGACAGACCAGCTGCCTGCCAACCTTCCACTCTCCTTTGGGCAAAATCTACCAGGCTGAGACAATCCTGATCCCTGGCATAGTTGACCGTCAACGGTACCCCCAGATACTTCACTTGTAACTCTCCTTTCTCCAATCCCAGGACAAGAGCCCGTTCCTCCTTGAGTGTGCACAGAGAGCTGAAATAGACCCTACTCTTCTCCCTATTCAGCCGCAGGCCGGACAACCGTCCAAACTCCTCCATAATATCTGAAAGCGCCCTCGACTCCCTCATAGATGGATGCAGGAATACCAAGAGGTCGTCAGCATATATCAAGTGAGACACTACCGGCTTGACCTGCCTGAAAAGGGGAACTATCTTCCTAAACTATCTTCCTACTATGCACCGCCAGGTCCATCATACAAGTGAAGTACTCCATCACCAGAGTGAACAGGTACAGAGAGAGAGGATCCCCCTGCAGTAGTCCCCTGTTGCTCGAGAAGCATCCATATGGAGTATCCTGAATGAGAACCAAAAATGTGGGGAAGCATATGCACTCCCTCACCCTTGCCACCCATCTCTCATCAAAGCCCATAGCAAGCATAAGGTGGTAGAGAAAGTCCCTGTTGACCGTGTATAGGCTTTCCGCAAATCCAGTTTAACACATGCCTTTATCCCCCCGGTTTGTTAAAATCCCTCACCATCTCATGAGCAAGAAGACTGTGCTCGGCAATCGAGCGCCCCTTGATGAAAGTCGCTTGATTCCGAGACACCAAGCCCTGTATAATCCCCTCCATATGCCGACACATGAGGTGCGTAATTATCTTGTATAGATAATTACAACACGCAATAGGCCTGAAGTCGGCGAGGGAGGTAGCACCCTCCTTCTTCGGAACCAAGGTCAAGAAGGTGTGATTCAGCTCCTTCAGCAACTCCCCTTCCAAGAAAAACTCCTGCACCGCCTCAAGAACTGGAAACTTTAGCACCCCCCAATGACGTATAAAGAACCCAGAAAAGAAGCCATCAGGCCCCGGAGCCTTATTAGGATATGCTTTCAGCACAATATCCTCTACCTCCTTCAATCTCACAGGGGCCAACAACAAGCTATTCCCATGGTGCGTCACCAACCTTTTCGTGACAAGACCTGGGAACGTGGTGGGATAATCAGTTTGCTGATATAGGTCAGAATAGAACCTGACTGCCTCCTCCTGAATCTCTATCGGGTCACCAACAAGCCTGCCCTCGCCATTAAGCAGCCTGGGGATGCTGTTCCGGTGTTGTCTGGTCCGGATCACATCATAGAAGAACTTGGTGCACCGATCCCCATCCTCGAGCCAAGAACACTTGGCCCTCTGGGCCGCACTAATCTCTTACTGAAGCCTCATGATGTTGACCTTCGCAATAAGATCCCGCTCCCTAGCCGCCAACTCACCGCTCAGCATGTCAGCCTGCAAAGCCTCCTGAACCTCTCGAAGCTCGGCCTCATTATCCTCCAGGGAAGACCGCGGCATCCTCTTCACCCAATCCCGAATAGCTCTCTTGACCTGTTTGAGTTTATGAGCCATAAGAAACTGAGGCGTGCCCTCCCGAGTATAGTGCAACCCTCCCATAACAGCCTCCTCATATCCCGCAGAAAAGTACCAGCCATTGTTGTACCGGAATGGTCGGGTCTTCCAAGTGGGCCTCTCAGAGAGACCCACCCGGATAGGGGAGTGACCGCCGGTCCCTGTCGCTAGCCCTTCCGCCATGGAATTCGGAATGTAGCGAAACCATTCACTATTTCCCAAAGTCCGATCCAGCTGACAGGCAATCCTGTTGTGGACCGCCTAATTGTGCCAGGTCCAAATGTGTCCGGCTCTCTCCAGTCCCCTCAGCCCAGACAAGAGAAGACACCTCTGGAAGTCGTATAAGATCGAATTCGGCACTGGACGACCTCCCATCTTCTCTTGTCGATGTAGCATGGCATTGAAGTCTCCCATAAGCAGCAGGAAAAGTTGTAGGTGCTCCGCCATACGACCTACTCGTACGATGTCTGCCCACAAGGTCTCCCTAAGCCGCCTGTCATTGTGTCCATAAACTGCTCCAAGAATGAAGTGGAAGCCTCCCTTGTTGGTAAAAGAAATGTCAATAAGCTGCTCAGTCATCAGGACCTGTTCCCCCTCCCAACTATCTCTGTTCCACCGAACCCAGATCCGAGCCATATCACAAAGATCCAGGTTGTGGATATGAGCCCAGTTCGCAGGCGTCCTGCGAGATAACATAGTCTCCCCTCTAATCTTCGTCTCGAGAAGAATAGTAATGTCACTCTTCTCCTTCTTCAGGACTCCACTAATCTCCCTCCATCTCCCAATGGAACACCCACCATGAATGTTCCAGGCAAGGACCGACATTAATTACTTAATGTGAGGACCCCCTGGACACCGTCTGGACTGACACCCGAAGGAAGTGTCTCGTCCGTCAGATCTATATCCTCCCCCATCCCCGTCCCGGAGGAAGGTGCAAGATGGGCCTGAATCCTGGCGAGAGCAAGGTCCAATCTGGGTTGGCCACGGTCTGATCATCAAGCCCCCCTGGCTGGTGCTCCTCTTCCCGAGGGGACGGGCATGCCTTTTCCTGCTATAGACCTATGCCACCATAGAAGTCTCCATCCCATCCTGTCTGCTATCCAGGAAACTCATACCCCTGGTCACCATACTCCTCTGGAGCCTGAATGGGACTATCGCGCCCTGAGAACCCTCCTGTCTCTGCAGGGTGTCAGTCGTGGACCTCTTAGCCCCCTCCATCAGGGAAACCTCCTCCATCGGTCTGACTGTCTCCGCCACTCCTATGATGGGACTGGGTGTCACCTCTGGCTCCACTACCTCCATCTGCGCTACCGAGGACCTAGCTGTTTCCGTCCCTCGAGTCCGGCAAGCACTAGACGAGTGATCAAAGCACTCACAGAAGGAACACATTGGGGGGACCCAATCGTACTCCACAGCCTGAGTCAGCACCTCCCCGGATTCCACCTGATACTCAAGAATCCTCGGAAGCTCCGTCCCTGCCTTTATCTCCACAAATACTCTGGCGTACATCAATCTGGTACGGAAAGCCGTAGCCTCATCCGCTTTGATCGGCTTACCGACCAAGCTAGCCAATCGCATTAGCAGAGGGATGCTCCAGTTTTTCTCCGGAAACTCAGGAAAGCGAATCCAGACGGGAATCGCGTTCAGCACTTCCTTCTCACATCTCAGCTCCGGTGTCCACTCCTTCAGGATAATAAGCCACCCGTCAAAGGACCAGGGCCCTCCTTGAATAATTCTGGACACATCTTCCTCCAAGCCGAATTTCACGTAGTAAAATCCATTCTCTCGTGAGAAGAACTCCATACTCCCCTTGGGTCGCTACACCCTCTCAGCATAGCCCCGTATCTGTCCATAGAACGGTTTACTTCCCAACACATACATCACCAGTGTGTTCTTCCAGAAGTCCGTGACCTCCGCTATCTCTTCTGCCGGAAAATATGTCCGAAGTCCTCCTCCAACCTTCATCGGTGGCACATACTCCATCGACACCGGGCTCTTGTTCCCACCCGGCATACACACATCCTTCCAGGATTTGGGTCGAGGTCCGTCTGTGCCCGTCCGGGGAGGAGCAGACGGAGGCCTCTGACTCCCAACATCTCCAGCAATACTTTTTCCTTTCTCCGCCGTCGTCGCCTTTGGCCGCCATCCCGTCGTAGTGAAGTTCACTACGATTGGAGCCCCGCTTCCCTCTTAGCAATACATTCCCGGATGAAATGATATCTCATATCTATATGCTTGCTTCTCTCGTGAAAGATGAAATCTTTTGCCAAGGCTTGAGCAGATTTGTTGTCAATCATGATCTTTGTGGCATCCTCTTGCGGCATGTGAAGTTCCTTCAATAGTCTTCTAAACCATATAGCATGGCATACACAGGAAGTAGCAACAACCTACTCGTGTTCACATGTTGATAGTACAATAGGTTGTTTGAACTCTATGATATAGCATTCTCCCATGAAGAACACAAACCTGGTGGTACTTTTTCTATCATCCAAGTCTCCAACATAATTGTTATCACAATAGCATAACAATTTATAGTTACTTGGATAAATGACAAAATAGGCCAAAATCAATTGTACCTTTCAAATAGTGTATATCATTTTTGCCGTCTTCATGTGTATAGATGTGGGAGCTTCCATGTAAGTGGCTAAAAAGTCATCTAATTGGAATAGAGACCAATGAAGAGAAAGTGTCATGGTAAGAACAAAACGGAGTACCATTCTGGACAACATGACTGAACGTGTCAAAATAATCTATTCCTGCTTGTTGATGAAATCCTTTTGCGACTAAGCGTGCTTTGTAATGCTCAATGGTTCCATTAAAGTGCCTTTTAATTCGATAAACCCATTATGGCCAAATATATTTTGTGAAGGTGACGGAGGTATAAGAATCCAAGTTTTGTTTTTGACTAAGACAACTAACTCAATAGCCATCGTTTTCTGTCATTGTGGATTACTGTGTAAGTGCGAGGTTCAATTTCTTGTATAGAAAGCAAGAAAAATGGGATTGGGATGTTTATTGGAGAGAACTTTAAGTCGTCGAGTAATATCCATAGCTCGGGTAGTCATATGATGAATATGAGATGATAGTTGGGACTTGGGAAGAGCAACAAGAGGAAAAGAATCTGGTTGGTCAACACGTGGTGAGATTAAGAGAGGGTTTAGAGGATTAATGATAGGGGAATCAGAGGTGAAAGAAATTGGTTGCGGATTGTCAGATGGGTTATTGATAGGTAGGATGTAGGATGGGTAAGAGGTTGGTCGGAAAGGGCTTAGAGGTGAAGGATGGTGCTGGTGTGTGAGATGGTAGGTAAAGAGAACTAGACACATAATCATATGAAAATGAGAGTTCATCAAATAAGACCTGGCAGGAGATGATAATTTTACTAGTGGTTGGATTGAGGCACTTGTAACCTTTGTGAGCTCCACTATATCCCAAAAAAATATATTGTGCTGATTTGAAGGTCAATTTGGATTGGCCAAAGATTGTAAAACATGTATAGCAGCTGCAACTGAACACCCAAGGAAATCTATAGTCGGTGATTTATGAAATATTCGATCAAATAGAGCCTGATGATCAAGTAGTGGAGTAGGTAATCGATTGATAATATAAACAACAGTACTAAAGGCATAATACCAAAGATCCTTAGGCACATGAGAGCGAGCCATTGGATTAAGTCTCATTTCAACAAGATGACAATGCCTTTTCTCAACGACGTCGTTTTGTCCGAAAGTATGAGGACAAGATTCCCGATGAGATATGCTGCAATTCTGAAAATGATTTTTGAAATTATTGTTGAGGAACTCGCCACCACCATCGCTTTGAAAATATTTGATTTTCTTACCAAATAAATTTTCCACAAGTTTTTGAATGGCCACAAATATAGAAAAAAAATCAGACTTTCGATATAATGGAAAGAACCAAGTGAAGCGACAGTAGGCATCAACAAATATAACATAAAGACGGTAACCTTCAAAAGAAGGAATAGGAGTCGTTCCCAAAACATCACAATGTATAAGTTTCTATAAAGAAGAAACATCATCATAATGAGAAGGAAAAGGCAATCGGCTATTATTGCCTAATGGACAACTTTCACAAAAGTGTCGTGAAGAAATCTGATTATAACGAGGTAAAATCTTTCTTAAAGAGAGTAGTACTACATCCAACAAGTGACCTACGCGAGCATGCAAAGTATATGTTGGCATCTTTGCACAAAGGAGGCAAAGAGAAGAAACATCGATTGGCTTATTCTAATTGGTAGCACAGAGAGTATGGAAGATCATCATCAAGCGATCCCCTAGGAGACCTTTCCAGTCTTTGTATCCTTGATCAAGAAATCAGAATATGTAAATATGTGTTGGTGCTTTCTTTACATAGAGAGAGCTTGCTCTCAACATGCCTTGTAAAAGTTTAGTCCCACATCGGACATGCACCATGAGTTATCTCAACATATATACTTGGTTGTGTTGTTGAGAGATGCACATGGGGTGGTGACCCTAAGGAGGGAACCATGTGGATGATTTTACTAGGAGGTAAGAATAAGGCTCTAAGGATTAAGCATTAATGCTTTTGTCATTCTCTTGGATTAATTCCATTTGGAGCTAAGCCCCAAAGGGATTTAGCACCTCGGACTCGGACTCGGGCTCGGACTCGGGCTCATGGGCTCATAAGGCATAATGTGGCGTTTTGTTGGCGCACTTAGCACGTCAGCAGTCATGCGGCTCATATGCCGGCCTCAAGCGGTCTCATGCGGCTCAAGCGGCTCTCAGGCTCGGGCTCATGGGCTCATGAGGCATAATGTGGCGTTTTGTTGGCGCACTTTGCACTTAGCACGTCAGCAGTCATACGGCTCATATGCCGGCCTCATGCGGCTCATGCGGTCCATGCGGCCTCATGCGGCCTCATGCGGCTCATGTGGCCAGGCTGCTGCTGCTGCTGCCGCATGGAGGGCTCCGCTGACTGTGCAGGCTACAAGTCAGTTATGGAAAGACTGATTAAATGCGATTAATTCAGATCCACTTTTTGTGGGATTTGAATTAATTTCGTTGCTATCTTTGTGGGATTTGAATTAATTTCGTTGCTATCTTTGTGGGATTTGATTCAATCTTTCCATAACTGAAGAGGCGGCTAGGGTTTCTACCCTCTCTCTATATATACTCTCTTCTTGCCTCCTTTGTGAAGCACTACGAATTTTATAAGTCAGAAAAGAGAGAGAGAGAGAGCTGCTGCCGCCATTGCAAGTCCATCTGAGGAGTCAGAATAGAGGTGACTTCGAGCGTTCCATAAGTTCTTCAACTTGCTGGTTCCTGGAAGCAATTCGTGTGGGGCGAATCTTGCTTTGAGCAACGGTGTTTTGACACCCCAACAACTTTTCTTCATCTCATCTTTCTCTAGATTATTGTAACTCGTTCTGTCCCAATTGCAACACGTTTGCAAGGAAGAACGAGAGATCTTCTCTTCTCTATTTTTCTCTTTCATATTGTAATCTGGCTATTTGGCTTTTTGTATCATCGTAGAGCTTGAGTTTGATCACTACAAAGTTTTTGTGTGACTCTCAGATCTCGATTGCATCAGTTTTTCCATCTTTGGTCAAGCCCCGGGAATAACAATCTCAAAGCAAGATCCTTGTAGATGGAAAACATTAATGCTTCGCTCGTCCAATCAGACTACTGCAAGTTGGAAAAGTTCGATGGAGAGCATTATCAAGTCTGGAAGAGGAAGGTTTATCTAACTCTTCAACTCAAAGACGTTGATCATGTACTGTTGGAGGAAGAACTTTCTGTTCCAGACACTGGGTCTACTGCCGCAATCAATGCGGCTACCAAACTCCAGGCCAAATGGAGAAAGGAAAATAGCATCTGCAGGCTTCTCATCCTGAATGTTATGGAGGATTCCCTGGCAGAATCCTACTCGAAGAAGGAATTTGCCAGAGACATATGGGAGTCTGTGGAAAAACTGTATGAAGAAGACAGGAACAGGAGCAAGATGTTTGTGGTTGAAAAATATCACAAATTGCTCTTTGAGGACGAGAAGTCCATATTGCCACATGTGAAGGAATTTCTGAAGCTGCGTCAGATCTGGAAGACGAAGAGATGCCCCTTCCCGACAAGTTTGTCGTTGGAGGGATCGTCTCAAAACTTCCTGTTGGATGAAGTACCTTCTATGCAAGGATGCTCAGAAAGAAGCTAGACATTAGCTTGGGAGATCTACTTCAAGAGATCCATGTTGAGGACGAGATGCGTTCCCAACAGAAGATGGACACTATATCCAAACAGTTGGCTAGGGCCAATCTAGTGCAGATGAGAGATCCCAAGGAGAAGCAGGCGGCTTCTCATCACAAGAAGAAGGACTTCACTAATCTAAAAGTGAAGGGTCCTTCATTCAAGCAACTGAAGTCCTAGTCCCACGTGACTTGTTTCAATTGTGGCAAGAAAGGCCACTATAAGAGTGAATGCAGATCCAAGCCTAAACAATCAGAGAAAGGTGAGCCTAGTAAGGTTTCATTGGTTTCTAACATTGTTGCTATGATCGCATAGGTCACAACTGTGGGGGTTGACTCTGACTGGTGGATAGACACTGGTGCAACTTGCCATGTCTGTTCTGGCAAGGAATGGTTCGTCACGTACCAGCCGATATCTGAGAAGGTTGTCATGGCAAACCAGGCCCAAGCTGAAGTTCTGGGGATCGGGACTGTGGAGCTGAAACTCACTTCTGGGAACACTCTGACGCTTCAAGGTGTGAAGCATGTTCCGGTGATTGCCAAGAACCTGATCTCTGGGAGCCTGCTCTGCAACGCAGGCTTGAGGATGGACATCAATGCTGGTCAGATGGTGATGTCCAAGAAGGGAACATACTTCGGGAAGGCTTATCAAACCGAAGGAATGTTTAAAATTCAGCTTGTCAACCAGTTTAATGATATTAATGCAGTTGTATTTTCTGATTATTCTCTTGAGTTGTGGCATAATAGACTAGGACATGTTCATTGTAAAAGAATTAACAAAATATTTAGTCTAGACTTATCTCCAAATGTGGGGGTAAGGTGGAGAAGTGTGAAGTGTGTGCTCAGACGAAGATCACAAGGAAACCCTTTCATCGAGTCAATCGAAGCACAGATCTTCTGGAGTTGGTACACTCCGATATCTGTGACTTCAAACATTTCTCCACGAAGGCCGGGATAAAGTATTTCATAACCTTCATCAACGCCTTCTCAAAATACGCGTTCGTCTACTTGCTCAAGACTAAAGACGAAGCTTTCGAGAAGTTCAGAGAGTTCAGAGCCGAAGCTGAACGGCAGACTGGACAACAACTGAAGAGGTTGAGAAGTGATCAAGGTGGGGAGTACAGGTCTCATGACTTCGCATCGTTCTGCAAAGAACATGGAATCATATGCGAGACTACTGCTCCATATTCTCCTCAATCCAACGGAGTAGCAGAGAGGAAGAACCGAACATTAACAGAAATGATAAATTCAATACTGCTTACTACAGGTCTTCCAAAATGCTACTGGGGAGAAGCTGCATTAATGGCCACTTTCATTCTGAATAGAGTGCCATATGCAACTTCGGACGTAACTCCTTATGAACTCTGGTTCAAAGTCAGACCAAACTTAAATGTCATTCGAGTGTGGACAAGGACTATAAAGGCGATCTTCTCGGGGTATGCCGAGAAGAGTGATGCTCGGAGATTTTTTGATATTGAGTCAAATCATATCATCGAATCTCGCAATGCTGAATACTTTGAAGACAAGTTTGCAAAAGACAAAAACATTGTTCTTTCGGACATTCCGAAAAATGATGTAGGTGCAAATGAGACTGAAATCTCATATGGGCCAGTAGTCCAAGAAGAAGCTGTTGTTGATGAAACAACTCTTGTACCAGACAGAGTCGTCAGCAAAGCGAGCGAGGAGACCTAAAGACTTCGGAGATGACTTTGTCACCTATCATGTGGAAGCAGATCTGCTTACCTATGATAAGGCGATGAAGACCAGAGATGCTGTCTTCTGGAAGGAGGCAGTGAATGACGAGTTTGACTATATCACCTCCAATAACACATGGGTGTTGGTAGATCTACCTGAAGGAGAAAAGCCCATCGGATGTAAATGGATCTTCAAGAAGAAGATGAAGGCAGATGGAACTATTGACAAGTTCAAGGCCAGGCTGGTAGCCAAGGGATTTTCTCAGAAACAGGGGATAGACTACTTTGATACGTACGCTCCAGTAGCTCGGATGACCACCATCAGAATGTTAATCGCTCTAGCAGCTATACATAAGTTGGTGATACATCAGATGGATGTAAAGATAACATTCCTGAATGGGGAGCTGACCGAAGAGATTTACATGCAACAGCCAGATGGATTTGTCGTCAAAGATCTTGAAGACAAAGTCTGCAAGTTGGTGAAATAGAAATAAAATTTCGTTGTGTATTGACTGTCGTCATAATAGGATCGTACTCATATCCAAGGCTCCAGAGAAGCTAGAGAGAAAGATCATCCTTATCAACAGGTTTGTTAGCACTGGCAAGTGAAAGAGCCAAAGATTTGACATGCTCAATATAATCCTCCATGGAACGAAATCCTTTGGTTATGGTTTACAACTCGGTTTTGAGATGTTGAACACGAACCTGAGTTTGAGTAGCAAAGAGAGTTTCCAGATAGACCCATACGGAGTAAGCCATCTCCTTACCAGTAACAAAAGACAACACAATTCGGAGAAGGAAGAGGCAAGCCAACCAATGATCATTTAATCAAGACGATTCCATTGACACACGACATTAGAATTCGTTCATTAGCATTAAGAACAACTTAGGTATTGTCGCCAAGAACGAACCAGATCGTATCATAGCTCTTGAGAATAGGGATAACTTAAGTTCGCCAGAGAAGATAGTTGGTGCTAGAAGCTTCAAAGAGATGTCTTGTTTGATAGATTTAAAAGCAAATAATGGAGATTTAAAAGCAAATAATGGAGAGGATGAATTCAGAGAAGCACAGGTAACTTCAAGATTTGATGAAGAAACCATGGAAATAGAGAAGTGAATTATACACTCTGATACCATGTAAGATTTTTAATCTCTTCTTTGATTGATTTGTGAGTATTTCTCATGTGTATACATACAATAGTTGGCAAATCTCATATAATGGCAGATCTCCTATAATCATGTAGGTGATAATTATAATACAGATGGTAAATCTCCTATAATGGCAGGTTTCCTATAATCATAAAGGTGATAATTACAATATAGTTGACAATTGGCAAAACTTTTATAGTTGGCAGATTTCAAATCTCTTGGTTGCCATCTTTGTCATCTAACACACTTCACTCTTCTATCAAGTGACGTGAAAGTCTAAGTTTTTAGTATAATATTTGGAGGAGGTCTCCCCTCTAATGTTCAAATCTCATTAACCAAAAATCTGTGCATTCTTATGAAGTCGGCCATCCAATTGCATAAAAAAAATATGATATTCTGCAACATGTTATGCAACCTCCCTCTTTCACTTTTGAAAATATTCATTATTTGTGCCATATTATTTATATATTTCTAAAATATTGGACGTACCTGTAGAAGCATAGAAAATATGAGGTTCATTGGGATCACAATTTGCCGCATAAATACTTTGGACCAAACATGTCCGCATATAGGAGAGCCGCATAACAGATTTAACATCCTATACGGCCCGTCGACAACCAGACTGATTTGAGCCGCAGAAAAAAAAAGATATGCGGCCAAGTTGATCAGTTCGTTTGATAAAGCTGACAAGTTCTGTCAAAACTGACAAAAATGATAGCTCTGACACTCTGACAAAAAGATAAGACGTGAGACGTCACCAAAAACAGGGTTCATACGCTTTCATGCGGCCAGAAGGAGTGTTACCCAAGCCGCATGAACCTTATGCGGCTCAAACATATGCGGCCCCAAAGTCTCCGAATTTCATGCGGCCAAGGGCGACTGTAACCCAAGCCGCATGAGCTTTATGCAGCCAAAAAATGCAGAATCTATGCGGCTTAAAAGTCCTTAAGCTATATGCGAACTAAGGAAGATTGCGATTTAAGCCGCATGAGTCTCATGTGGCCCAACATGGTCGAAAACTGAGAAACTCATGCGGCTCAAAATGATTCCTATCCTGCGATAGGACACGTGGCAGGCTGACCAAGTCTCAACCACCCAGATTTGCTGCAACAAAATTCTAACAAATCGACAGCTGGCGGCCAAAGAGCGGGTCTTCATGTGCTGATTAGCCACGTGGCCACAGGCCATCTATGCGGCTCAAAATACATACCACTATAAATAGCAGGGTGCCACACCCCTGCAAAAGGCTGGCAACCTTCGAAAGGCAATTTCTTCAATAGCTAAGGACTGCGTCAGACAGTCCACGGAGTAAGGCAGAGTTGATATACTTTTCCGAACCTCCACCGTCACCCCCCAGAATCAAAAAATAAACAATTGTACTTAGATTGTTTCCTAGGATTTCTTTCTAGGATTTTCTTTGTACAAGCGAGTTTGCAATCAATTTCAGTGTTTCTGTAATACCTGTCTTTGATTTTTAATGGCAAACACAATGGCGACTCTGCTGGAGACGTCCTTCTCTTCTGATAAGAAGTTGGTGACGCAATCTGACGCGTCTAAGCTCGGCTCTACACAGCAGATGCTTGTGGTTCGTTTTGACCAACAAGCCTTCGAAGAATTGTCCTCTGAAGGGAGCGCCAGCCCGTCACAGAAGCGAGCCAACCCAAAGAGGACTCGCAGGACGTCGGCGTGCAAAACTGTTACCCCCGACCAAGTTCTCGAAGAAGCTCCTTCTGCAGCCCAAGACGGTAACCAAAGCTCTCCTGCGGCTTTGCTTCCGACCGCAGAGGATCCCGTTGTCCCCAAATCCAGTATAGAAAAATACTACGATACTAAGTTTTTGGGGGCACAAGGGAAATCCATGCGGACAAAGAAGAAGCCGCATAAGAGAGATGGGCAGTTTGTCCATGAGGCAGCCAACTTTGGCCGCAGGCAGACAACTCATGCGGCAGCCAACTCTGGCCGCAGGAAGACGGCCCATGCGGCAGCCAACTCTGGCCGCAGGAAGATGGCCTATGCGGCATCCAACCCTGGCCGCAGGAAAATAGCCATGCGGCAACCAATCCTGGCCTCAGACAGGATGTCTCATGCGGCCCTGTCAGAAGCTCTATGTTCAACCGTCTCTCATGCGGGCCCGACTCCATGCGGCCCATTAAGAATGTGGGATGTATCAATCTGGACTCTTTTTACTATGCACCTTCGGGTGCTAAGTCAAAGAAGTCTAGGGCAGTGCGGGCCGAACAAGCCCAGTCAACTGTTCAGGTTACTGACTGTCAGCGGGCCCCGTTAACTGTTACACGGGCTCTTGATGGAAAGTTGTACAGAACCACTCGCGTCCAGTTCCCCAGGGCTAACGGACAGGGTGGGTCTTTAAAGTCTCCCTCCAACGATCCAGAGCAAGTGCTTTTACTAGCCTCGGATCAGGGAGCAAACATGATACCTAAGCACTTGTGCGCTCGGGATACCCGAGTCCACAAGTTTGGTGCAAAGGTAGATCAGCTTGCTACCGACTTGCGTGAGGTGATTACTCACAAATGCAAGGTGGCAACATTGGCATGCGATGAGTCCCTCTCGGGACGTCGTTGCACCCAAGTCATCATCAACTGCTGCTACGACAAATCGACAGAACCTGAAGGTCGGCAGTCAGTTTTCCAACGACTGCAGCAGCCAGCACATATCCGACAACAACTCAAGAAACATGTGCAAATTCCGGGAGACGAGGAGTTTCCTTTCGCCTTCTGTAATTCAACTCAGAAGTTTCCTCCTGGCAAGAGAGAAAAGAAGACGGGCTCTTCCAGCACGGCAATCTTGGCCAGTATTGCAAGGAAACTCTCATCTGGAGGGCTACCGTCGACAGCCACAGGGGGTGTCTATTTAGGCACTCGATCCAAAAAGAAGCTTCCAACACCTGGGGGTGCATCCTCGACCCCCCTAGGGGTAGGTGAAGCCGGGGGTAGCAGTTCCCTCAATATATGCGACAACTTAGTGTACCAAGAGCACACACAGGGGGTAGAGAGCCCCCAGAACTGCATAACAGACTTAGACTCTCCTGAGGGCCACCACCTTCGCCAAGACGATGCGGCTTCCTACACAGGGGGTTGCACCCCTTCCGAGTCCGAGGAAGATGACATTCCGACATTCCGACATTCTCCGACGATTTCTCTGTACAAGTGTATGACACAAAGAGAACCTTTGCTACGATCCCTTCCACCTCTACCCACGTGAGGACAGTCTTTATGGCTGACGATGATCATGAAGCGCCTACTGACTGACAATGTCTAGAAATACTTGAAGTCATGCTCCTGTCCTTGGTCAAGTCTGTAGACGAAACCAAGCTGCCTTGCCAACTCAACCAGCAAGGACGTCCGGACAAACAAGCTTGGGACCAGCAGTCAACGCGGACTCTAACACAACCGCCCCTCCTTTGGGTGATGATCCTTTAGGAGCATCCGTTCCTTCAGCTGCGGACGAAGCCAAGGAGGCAAGGAGGGAAGTCCAGGAGCTTCGAGCAATGTTCAATGCCCGAGACTCCTCTCGGAACCTCAGAATACGGCAGCCGTATCCCGTTGCATGGAGAGATGTGCCTTTTCCACCATGGTACAAGCCGTTCCATATCGATTCGTATGACGGGAAGACCTCTGCTAGTCGGTACATGACTTACTTTGAAGTCACAACCGGCCACTTGCCGCATAGTGACGTCATCCTCACACGATTATTCATCGGAGCATTGGAGGGGATCGTGTTCGACTGGTACCGCAACCTTTCCGACAACTGCATCAATTCCTTTGACGGCTTCAAGCACATGTTCCTGGAGAGATTCTACGAAGTAGGATATGATGTGACGATGTCATCTCTCATGGACGTCGTTCAGGGAGAGAGGGAGCTAACAAGGAACTATATCGAGCGGTTCCGCCAAACCGCAATGAGATTGCCCCAAGACAATTCCGAGAGCTCCTTGATTGAAATCTGCCAGAAGAAGTTGCTCCCCGCAATTAGCCTCTGGATTGGTGACGATCAGTTCAGGGATTGGACGACCTTCATCATAAGTGCTACTAATGCGGAGGAAAAATTGAAGAAGGCTCGCCAGCTGGGATTACACATCCCAGATAGAGAAGATAAGGGTAAACGTCCTGGTTCTACCTCCAGCAACAACAACAGTGGTGGCACCTCCAACCGGGACAATAAAGGCAAACAGGCCATGGTCGCTGATGCGACCCAGAAGCCCGAACAAAATTAGGCAGAAGGTCAGTGGCCCAAGGTGAATTACTCATTTGAAGATAGTCATGTCAAACCTATCTTCGATATGCTCTTACAAGGGGTAGGATCCAGCTCCCTCCACCAAGGCGCGAACCCCGAGCGGCAGAAATGGAGGACCCAAAATATTGTCACTTCTACCGCTATGTCCATCATTCCACTCATGACTGCTTCCAATTATAACGGTACATCCAGAGTCTTATCGACTCCAAAGCTCTGTCGATAGACTTTGAAGAGGCCATCGTGGCGGCAAACATGGTGTCAATTCAGTTCGGCGACTTTCCTCCAACAAGCACTCCAGACGGGGTAATACCTGTCCCGCGGGCAACGATGGAGGTTACCAATCTTTCACCCGTCCGGAACCAGACATCTGGATTGGTACCTCTCACCACATCGTGAGGAGAGATCATGTGGTGCATCCGGACTTAGTGCCCGAAGTTACCCAGGAGGTGTCATCTCCTACCAACAAGAAAAAGGGTAAAAAATCTAGATCCTGCCATACAATTTCAGCCGAAGCTGAGGAAGTGATAGCCGTTGTTATCCGGTCTGGAGCACAAGTCCAACCCACACGGGACAGTTCAGTCGAAGATCCTCAGCCGGCAACGTTGCCTCCCTCTGATGTTCCAAGGTCATCTCAGCCTCCACTGGCGGGTAAGTCCAAGTCAAAGGAAACCCGCTTCGACAGGCCACTCCGTAACGATGCACCTCAGGGACTGGAAAGACCTTACAACTTTGACATATTAGCACAATTGGCTAATACGCCAGCAAAGTTGTCGTTATACGAGCTCCTAAGGCTCTCCAAGGATCTTCGTGTCGCATTGAGCGAAGCACTCCAAAATGCTGACGCCTACTTGGCTCAGGTCAAGCCTCCAGGGGAAGATCCGTCAGCAGATCTACAGGGCAGCAGTGGCACAGATGCAATGCCCAACATCATATTTACTCCACAGGACATGTTGATCAAGTCCAACTTGCATAATCGCCCCTTGTACTACACTGGATACATAGGCGACATCAAGGTGGATCGGATGCATATCGACCCTGGCTCGTCAATAAGCATCATCCCGAAAAGCTTGCTCCAACTTCTTGGCATCCCTATGCATCGGCTAGCGGCGACCAACACTGCCATTAGCGGTTTCAACTCGGTAAGAAGCTATCCCCTAGGGAAGATCCGATTGAAATGTCAGATTGGTGACCTGAAGACGAAGGTTACCTGCTACGTCATAGATGCAGACACCTCCTACAACATACTCCTGGGACGTCCGTGGATACATGACTATCGTGCCATCTACCCTTCACCAGTGCTTCAAGTATGTCAGTAAGCACGGCTTCATGAAGACTGAATTCGCCGACATCGATCCCTTCAAAGGGGTTGAATCTTATTACCCTTCGGAGGCTTGTCTATATGACGAATTCAGGAAACATATAACTGACGAATCGGAGGCCATCACAGGGCCAGAAGAACCCTTGAGAATTTATCTCTAGGTCCGCAAACCGGACAAGGCCGCACCCCTCGTCGCAACTTTGCATAAAGAGGTGCTCGGTTATCCTGCCTCACCTACGCAATTGGAACCAATGGTCATCCGGCTCCCGAGATCCAGCCAGGAGCCAAAACCTGTCATAGTGCCGATGGTGATCCGATTGCCGAAATCCAATCAAAGACAACAAGAAGATGCGAGGCCCTCTGTAACGTCGATGGTGATCCGATTGCCAAAATCCACTCAAAGGCAACCGGAATACACAGTCCCTTGCCGAGCCAATTGTCATCCATCTTCCCAAGACGAGACGGCAACCAAGTGTCGATCCAACACCCTCAGGCAAGTCAATGCCACAAGCTCAACCCTTGGTGGTCAAGTTGCCTAAGACAGCATCCCGACCTCTGAGCTCGCAGGGGGTAGCCGAAGAGGACGTAAAATCCGCCAAGTATCTGGTGGCACAGACGGATAGTCCCTCTCCTGATGATGTAATCTCCGGGGACAAAATTCCTTATTTCATCAATAAGAGGCTGTCGTTAGACTATTCCGAGTATGATAAGCCTAATCAAATATATGCTGCACGGGGCTGTCTAGACGTTAGCCTGTACACACGGGTAACAACTGTCTATACCCCAAATCAACTTGCTCCCATTAAAGGCGCTTACTTCCTGGTCCCAGACAGAAGAGGATGGGATCACACGATCATCTTTGGCCGAAAAGAAGGTCCTCAATCTTTCACGCCACAAGAGTTCGATCTCGGATCCGATGCTGGAAGATTACCGCTCTACCTGTATAGTCCTCAAGCCAAGTATTTCATGCAAAAGCAGGGGTATAACATGGAGGCTACCCCGGGTCTAAACCACGACAGCGGTCAGCGATTGCCTCTACAGCCGTCGGCACCGGCAGGGAAATCTCAGGACCATTATCACAAGTTCAAACAACGTAGCTAAATATAACGCTCTAGTCATCGGACTCCAACTCGCAAAAGAAGTGGGGATCAAGTACCTAGAAGCGTATGGCGACTCACAGTTGGTTGTTAACCAGATCTGAGGTTCATACGAGGTTCGCAACGAGGACCTGATTCCCTACTATCAGACAGCAATTTCCATCATTGCAACCTTGGAAGGATTCTTTATATAGCATGTTCCTAGGCTCCAAAATATCGAAGCCGATGCCCTAGCAGGCCTCGCCGCTTCCTTGGCACTTCTAAATGATACTCATCATCTAGTCGACGTGATAGGCCATGAGCTGGTCTGTCCCAAGAACAATGTTCAACTGGGTACAAGTTACTCTATCCAGATAACCGATGACATACAAGACTAGAGACGCCCGCTCGTCGACTTTGCAATCTACGGAATTCTGCCAGAGAATGTGAAGGAAGCAACTTCAATCAGAAGACGCTCTCTCAGATTCTTCTATGATACGGAGACGAAAATTTATATCGACAATCCTACGATGGGCTACTATTAAGATGTCTGTCAAATGCAGAAGCCTTACGTGAGGCTCACGACGACGCTTGCGGGGCTCACCAACCTGGCCCGAAATGCAAAATCGTCTCCGCCGGATGGGTTATTGCTGGCCCACAATGGTAGCAGATGCAGTTGATTATGCAAAGAAATGTAAGGCTTGTCAGATCCATACAGATTTCAAACATCTGCCATCCGAATTCTTGCACCCGATAGTGGCCTCTTGGCCATTTGAAGCATGGGAAATGAACATCATTGGGCCAATCACCCCACCGTCGTCTAGGGGGCATCGGTTCACACTTGCAATTACCAATTACTTCTCCAAATGGGCGAAAGCTGTTCCGCTGACAGAGGTGAAGACATCAAACGTGATTAGCTTCATAAAACATCACGTCATCTACCGTTTTGGACTACCCTGAAGGATTATTCACGATAATGGTCCACAGTTCGCAAGCCATGCTTTCTATCGATTTTGTGACAAGAATCGGATTCAGAACATGGCTTCGACAGCATATAACCCATCGGCTAACGGTCTAGCTGAAGCTTTCAACAAAACCATAATCAAGCTCCTCAAAAAGTTTATGTCTTCAAATAAATGCGACTGGAATGAAAAGCTTGGCAAGTGCTTATGGGCGAATCGCACCACGATTCGGACGGCTACAGGAAATACACCATTCTCCTTGGTTTACGGGAGCGAGGCAGTCCTCCCATTGGAGACTCAGATCCCTTCACTCCGAGTGGCCTTTACTTACCTGTTAACGTCGGACGATAACTACTGTCGACGGCTACAAGAATTGGAAGAGCTAGACGAGAAGCGTTTACAAGCTCAATAAAGCATAAAGCTCTACCAAGCGCGCATCTTTCGGGCTTTCAACAAGAAAGTCAAACAGAGAATATTCAAAGTCGATGATCTCGTCTTAGCCATTCACAGACCAATGGTCATGACTCACAAGACCCCCGGCAAATTCCAGCCCAAATGGGAGGGTCCGTTCGTCATCGAGACCATATTCTCCAACGATGCGTACCGTCTCGCAAAACAAAATGGAGACTTGCTCATAATGCCCATCAATGGCAAGTTTCTCAAGAAATATTATGTCTAAATGACATCTTCCAACTATCTCTCAGATTGTGAGTTATGTACCCTCTGGTATCGCTGAACTTACACTCTGACCTCAAATCTCCCAGATTGTTGAGTTATGTACCTTCAGGTACCACTGACTTTACTCTCTGACTACTCCGAGTGGATTCATATCTCATCTCTTGGTCATATCTATGAACTTCCATATTAAACACTTTTTTCCACCAGAGTTTGCCTCAAAATCTATTTACCCGCATCACCAGTGCGCAGAAGGGTAATAGGTCCATAAAACTTATCCTAATTTATTACTCGCACCATCGGTACACAAAAAGGGGAATAGGTCCACAAAATTCCCCAACGAAAAAAATAACCACGTCCATATTACCTCTGAGTTGTTTTCCCGTCCATCACAAACAAATCACCCAATACATAGAACTTCCACGTTGATAGCACCTCTGGGTTGTTCTGTGTATCCCCATTAGGCCTACTCCTACCACGTCCCTATTAGCTCTGAGTAGGGAGGCTCTACTTTAGACCCATATTTACCACGTTCTCATTACCTCTGAGTAAATATGTTGATTTTCTCTCCACTTATTATCAGTACTCGCATCGCCAGTACACAAAAAGGGTAATAAGTCCATAAAAGTTATCCTAATCTATTACTCACACCATCAGTGTACCAAAGAGTAGTAGGTCCACAAAATATTATTCAAATCTATTTGCTCGCATTTTCAGATGCACAAAAGGGCAATAGGTCCACAAAAAATCCTCCAGTGGGATGTCCTTTATCAAACATCAATGTTGTATTAGGCCTTCTAGTACAAGCACCACAAAATACTACAAATAAAGAATGGAGTGAACGTATTATGTTTATTCAAAATCAGTTACATTTATAGGACTACATCAACAGCAGAAAACAAAGAAAGAAAAATCTAGCAATATATAATTCGGTCAGTTTGACAGCACTTCGCCTTCATCAAAAAGCAGTTTCGTGCCCTCGAAAGAAGTCATGTTTTACTGCTGAGAAGCAAACAAGGCTGTTGAATCTCCAAGGAGCTGCCCGGAGGAGGACAAATATAGCATGCTATTCTCCCCTCCGTATTGCGGATACCTTAGCCCCGCTCCCTCGAAGGACCATATCTTCAAAACAGCATCCCTGATAGTGGTTTCGCCTACTTGGAGAGCCGTAAAGACAGGACGTTCATGATGACACCTGACCACCGTCCAACTCTCCGAGGTATAAAGGCTTTTCCTACCACCTGGGAAAAACTCTTCCGAAGCATGAAGAGTTCTGAGTTGTTTGATGTGTATGCCAAAATGGCGCGGGAAAAACTCTTCCAAAGCATGTGGAGTTTTGAGCTGTCTGATGTATGTGTCAGAATGGTGTATTTTCACTCTATCGCCGACACCGGTCATGTAGAAGTTTGCTAGCCAGATCCCTACAAAACATGGAAAAAGGGCTTAGCACCGAAAAAAAACAAAGGACTATGTTTTTTCAGTTATGCGGCCTAGCCAAACAAAACTCATGAGGCTCAGTCATGAGGCACTTATGCGGCCCAGTCATAAAATACTCATGCGGCTAGGTCATGAGGCAATTATGCGGCCCAGTCTTACAGCATTCATGCGGCCCAATCATGAAGTGCTCATGCGGCTCAGTCATGAGGCACTTATGCGGCTCAGTGATGAAGTGTTCATGCGGATCAGTCATGGGGCACTTATGCGGTTCACGTTCGAATAAGCAGCGCTCATGCGGCTCAGCCCATGCGGCCCTATCATACATAACACATGCGGTCCAAATGAGATAGAACATGCATCGACCAGGCTTGAAGCACAGAGACAGTATATGACAGACCCGCGCATAAAATATGCGATATGGCCATTCAAAATTTCAGTCGTCGCCTTCCCACCATCCTTACTCTTGATAGGGAGTTGCATGTCGGGATGAATGGAAGGAGAGTCTATCGCTCTCGACGGAGAAGCAAGTCCCTTCCCTTTGGCCGCCGCACCAGTCGACTTAGAAGCTTTTGGAGCCATAGATGAAAGTATAATGAAGTCGAAGGAGAAGAAGGTGAAAGAGAAAAATCTCTCTCCGAATGACCCCTATTTATAGGGTTTCTGAAAAGTACCTCTTCGATTCTCGAGATTATTTAAGATAACGACGACGTTTAGGGACTTTATCCCTAATAACTGTTGGCTTTATCTTGAAGAGTGCCTCTTCGATTTTCGAGATTATTAAAGATAATGACAACGTTTGGGGACTTTATCCCTAGTAACCGTCGGCTTTATCTCGAAAAGAGGTCCACAACAGAATCAAGAAAATTAAATGCAGCAGTGACAGCAGGCAGGATGGACGAGATCTCTCTGCGGCTCAAAATCTCCCTGCGGATAAAAGTCACTCCTGACTTGAAGATGCCCTGCGGCTCGAGATCTCTCTGCGGCTCGAAAATTTTCTGCGACTTGACATATCTCCATGCTTCTTATTCAAAGTATTCCAAATTTGCAATTTGAAAACTTTGAAGGAGGTCTTGTAGAAGCATGAAAAATATGATGTTCATGTGGATCACAATTTGCCGCATAAATACTTTGGGCCAACCAGGTCCGCATAAAGGAGAGCCGTATAACAGATTTAACACCCTATGCGGCCCGTCGACAACCAGACTGATTCGAGCCGCAGAAGAAAGATATGCGGCCAAGTTGATCAGTTCGTTTGATAAAGCTGACAAGTTCTGTCAAAAATGACAAAAATGACAGCTCTGACACTCCGACAAAAAGATAAGACGTGAGACGTCACCAAAAGCAGGGTTCATACGCTTTCATGCGGCCAGAAGGAGTGTTACCCAAGCCGCATGAACCTTATGTCGCTCAAACATATGCGGCCCCAAAGTCTCCGAACTTCATGCGGCCAAGGGCGACTGTAACCCAAGCCGCATGAGCTTTATACGGCCCAAAAATACAGAATATATGCGGCTTAAAAGTCCTTAAGCTATATGCTGACTAAGGAAGATTGTGATTTAAGCCGCATGAGTCTCATGCAGCCCAACATGGTCGAAAAATGAGAAACTCATACGGCTCAAAATGATTCCTATCCTGCGATAGGACACGTGGCAGGCTGACCAAGTCTCAACCACCCAGATTTGCTACAACAAAATTCCAACAAATCGGCAGCTGGCGGCCAAAGAGCGGGTCTTCACGTGCTGATTAGCCATGTGGCCACAGGCCATCTATGCGGCTCAAAATACATACCACTATAAATAGCAGGGTGCCACATCCCTACAAAAGGCTAGCAACCTTCGAAAGGCAATTTCTTCAAGAGCTAAAGACTGCGTTAGATAGTCCACGGAGTAAGGCAGAGTTGATACACTTTTTCGAGCCTCCACCGTCACCCTCCAGAATAAAAAACTAAATAATTGTACTTAGATTGTTTCCTAGGATTTCTTTCTAGGCTTTTCTTTGTACAAGCGAGTTTGCAATCAATTTCAGTGTTCCTGTAATACATGTCTTTGATTTTTAATGGCAAACAGTACCAACTTTTTGGCACAAGGTAATTATTTAATAAAATCCTTCATGGTTATCTCCTTAATATTGCATGTCCAAAATGCCTACACACATGCCTATAACTTAATCTTTCATCAGAAAATGATATGCTTTGGTTAAGAAACCATTATAAAAGGGTATAAATAGGGAGTCATTGGTGGGCTAGGGTGGGCTCCAGCCCACCCAATAATGAGAAATGTCTTTTAAGAATATAACGTTTTTGAAACTAGGAAAAAATTGGGCTAATATGAACAAATAAACCACAATTTCGACATAATTTTGGAGTTTTGGTCTTAGAAACAATTTTCCTTCTTCTACAAGAATCACACTAATTAAATGAATGCGTATATGTTGGGAATCAAGTGCGGAAACCATTCTCCCAAATCAAAGAAAGTGCAAGAGAACCGAAAAAAGAAGTAGAAAACCAAATTGTCAAAATCACACAATAACCAAAACGCAGACACACCAATTTTTGACGTGAAAAATCTTTCCAGAAAAATTACGGACGATCAAAGTCCAATCCTGAGAAAACCTTCACTAATGAATTAGAGAATTATACCCTCTACAAACTACTCCACCGATCAAACCAGATTACCACAACTACTAGGATGATGAAAATAGATTATAGACCTCCGAAGAACAAAAGAGTGAAAAGAATTATCCAAAACAATCTCCTTCAAAGTAGTTGACAATCTCACTCTCTCCAAAAATTACAAAGCCTTAATTAGGTTATAGATTACGGTTAAGAAAAAACTATATATATCCCCCAATCCCGCAATAGATCTGGACCGTCCAAACGATCCAACAATGTAGAAAAAAAAACAAATTTGGTTTTAGCCCGACAGACCGGTATATCGACGGTATACTTTATTGACGAATGTGAATCGACGAATTACGAATCTGGAATTTTCTACAACGACGGTATGACGATGGTATATCGTCTGTATACTGAATCGGTAAATATCGAAAAATGCGATGAATCAAATAGGAGCTAACTAGCTACAGATGCGGTATATTGTTGATGCTATGTTTTCAAAGTAACCAAAGTTTAGAACTCCGTTTTCGACGCCTCGAACTCTCTGAGTTTCTCCGACACGGATGAAGCTTGTCACACTCCGGATATTCTCTACATAGGTTGGAAACTCCACACAACTCCAATACCTCTCCCTTCCCAACTAGGTAGAGGAGCTTGTCATAACAACGATCCTCATGTAGTACTCAAACTTTTCTCTTGGTAGAACATTCATGAGCATATTTGCTCCATTGTCCTCCGTGTGAAGCTTCTTAAATGTCGCGTCCTATATTGTGAAAAGTGCGCTTAAGTGACATTGAAGCGCCGCTTAAGCGAAAATTGGAATTTGGAAACCTCGCTTAGGAAAATCTTGCCCCAGAAAAGCGATATTCGCTTAGGTGGCGGTTAATAGCGCCTCGCCTAGTGTTAGGCGTTGAAAAAAGCGCATTGGTTCAAAAAAAACAAACAAAAGAAATCTACCCTAAAAAAATAGTAACTTTGGAGACCGCTTTTATTTTTGATGGTATTTTAATGACTATGTAGTATGTATGTATGCATGTGTGGCTTGTTGACTAATTTGACCATGGTATTTTGATGACCTTACATTTTGATTCTAGTATTTATATCATTGCTTTGTTTGATTGATAATTGGTATTGTTATTCATGCATATACTAGCAAGAATGTATGAAAGAATATTAAAATTTATTTGTATATAGAGTATTTTAGATGAGGAGGCTCAGTAGGTAAAAATGGGTAAAGTGCTAACTATGCACTGCTTAAGCGCGCTTAAGCGAGGCATCAACTTCGTCGCCTCGCCTCGCCGCACGCTTAATATAACATAGGTCGCATCCTTCGCCTAAGCACATCCCGTATCCAATAAGACCGAGTTGCAATATGCTTCAACTGACTATGAAACATCAGAGTCTTTCCAAGATGGATTGCACTCTGACTATTGCAAGCAAAGCATATTGCAAGAATTGTCTTTTTTGTGCCCAAATCCTTCATAGAGAAGGTAGCGTCCAGTTGGCACTTCAACTCCGCTATCGTAGTATTGTGACCCACTAATAGCATATCATCCACATAGAGCAATAAAATGATTAAATCATCTCGACAAAATACTTCACAAATACACAATTATCCGATATCATTCGTGCATAGCCATGTTCCTCCATAAATGACTCGAATTTTTGTACCACTACCTCGGAGTCTGCTTCAGACCATACAAGCTCTTTTTCAACCGGCAGACTAAATATGACTTCCTCTATTCATAGAACCCTTTTGGCTCCTCCATGTATAATTCCTCTTCTAAATTACCGTAGAGAAATGTCTTTATGTCCATATGCTCAATCTCTAAGTCGAAACTGGCTACCAATGCTAGCACCATGCGAATATATGACAATTTGACGACTGACAAATTTTTTTTATCGAAATCCATGCCTTTTCGTTGACTGTAGCCTTTAACTACCAGTGTTGCTTTGTATCAAGGGTGAGTAGCATCTTCTGTCTGCTTCACTGTGAACACTCATCGATTTTTCAAAGCCTTCTTGTCATTTGGGAACCACACAAGCTCATAAGTAGAGTTTGTCTGTAAGGAACTAATCTCCTCCTACATAGCATGCATCTACTTCTGTCTGTATTTGTCTTTCATCGCCTTTGTAAAGCTTTTAGGCCTCACCCTCACTCAATAGCATATACTCATCTAGTGAGTACCTCATGGATGGTCGACGCTCTCTCGTGCTCCTCCTCAATGGAACTTTTGGTGTTGGATGTATACCGACACTCTCATTCCCTTCCGAAACAGCCTCCTCGGTATGCTCATCCTCCTGAGAGTCAACCTGACCACCATCAGCAGGCTGATGATCGAGGTTGGAAGCATCTCCATGTACTAGCTCCCCCATAATTGGATTCTCTGCAGTGCTCTCTGAAAACAACTCAAAGCGTGATAACGACTGAGACAATTCCTCATCCTTATGAGGCATCTTGGAATCCTGAGTATTGATCATGGTCTGATCCTCGACGAATACTACGTTCCTGTTTCCATAGAGCTTTCTTTCCACCGGATCGTAGAGTCTATAGTCAAACTCATCCCGACTATAGCCGACAAAGCAGCATTATCTCGTCTTCGGCTCAAGTTTGGATCATTCGTCCTTCGGTACATACATGAAGGCCTTACAACCTAACACTCGAAAGTGATTGTATGGCAGCTCTTCTCTTACCATACTCTATCAGGCATATCATCCTGCAAAGAAGCACTATGAGATAATTTAATAACATAAGCAAAAGTGTTGAGAGCATCACCCTAATAATTGTCCAGTAAGTTTGCTTCTGACAGCAAATATTGTACCCTCTTCATTTGTGTCCTGTTTATACTCTCAGCTACAACATTGAGCTGAGATGTCTTTGACGGAGTCTTCTGGTGTCGAATTTTTTGCTCCTTGCAGTAAGCATCAAAGGACCAATGTATTCGCCACCATTATCAAACCGAATACACTTCAACTTCTTTCCCGTCTCCTTTCAACAGAGGCCTCAAATTCTTTAAACGTAGCAAACACCTTATCCTTGATCTTTTAGCATAGACTCAAACTTTTCTGAAATAATCATTAATAGAAGTTACAAAATAAGAAGCACCACCAATAAATTTTACCTTTATTGGACCACAAACATTCAAGTGAGCTAACTCGAGCAACACCGACTTCCTTAAAGATTTGTGACTTTGAAAAGATTTGCTTTCCAACCAAACAGTGTCTGTACTTCTCCAATTTTGTAGACTTGAGCCCCAGAATTACTTTCTTGTTCAATAAGTAGCTCATTCCTTTCTCGTTGATGTGGCTAAGCCGCCTGTGCCACAACTCGATAGACGCATCACTGAGTGCGTTCACCTTATGTTCCCCCTGTGCGTTTCCTTCCATATAATAGAGACCGAACTTCTTGCTTCCTTTGGCAATCACCATCGAACCTCTTGAAAGCTTCCATTGACAGTTCCCAAATAGATTGAAGAACCCTTTATTATTCAACCTTTCAATCGATACCAAGTTGAAACGGATATCGGGAACATGACGAACATCTTTAAGAATAAGGGTTGCACACATCCTTCTTCTCAAATGCACATCTCCAACAATAATAACTTTTGACACATCACAGTTATCCAACTTCAATACTCCACGGTTTCTTGTTGTGTAAGTAGCAAACAGTGTCCTATTATGAGATACAAGCGCTGAAGCCCCTGAGTCCCTCAGCCAAGAATTGTCACTACAGACGAGGATCATGACTACCTTATCACGCACAATAATTACATCGCCGCCATGAGCTGAGGCGATCGTTGTTGTGTTCTCACTCAACTTTTGTTCCTGTCACCCTTCTTATCTTTTCCAAGCGAAATAATTTTGCTTGATGTGGCCATTCTTGCCACAATGGTAGCACTATGAGTCATATTACCAACCCTTGGACTTGCCTCTGCTCTTGTCTCAGCCACATCAGGACCCTTATTTTTACTTCTTCCACAGCTCTCAAAAACAAGTGCCTCCAAATAAGATGTAGATGAAGTGTTGTAGCACCCAGTTTTCCAAATGAGGGTAATTTTGAAATTTCGTGTTTATAATTATTTTATTAATGATATTTAATTCATGATATAATTTTTGTGATTTTAAATCATTTTAAAATTATTTAAATCAATGACTTATGGTTTTGACGTTTTGCTAGTGAAACCCTAGAGACTGTTTGACCTAGAGTCTAACCATGTGATTATGATATTTTAATATCATTTTTGGCCTAAGAATATTTTTTGCATTTGACCTCTTTGAATTATTTTGATATTATTTTATTATTTATGATATTGTTTTGGGATTATTTGAGTCGGGTTCGAATTTTATCTCAATCTGACTTGTAACGGGGACCCGGGAGTAGTTTGACTCTAGTGGGACCCACACACTAGTTAGGCATGGCCCACATGATATTAATTTTAGTCCACATGATAGAAATATTTTAGTTAGAGGTTAGACTAATTATTATGGATAAGGTTAGTGTGATTAGAGACTTTTGAATGACTAATTTAGCCCCAACCAATTAGCCCTTTCCTAATACTCATAGAATAGGTTAGTAGGGGCTTTTGGACTTTTTCTAATAGGACAAAACCACCTTTATGGCTAGCCACAATAAGGATAGGGTTGAGCCTCCCATTTGTCATTATCCATCTATTTTTCTCTCTCTTGTTCTTCCCCAAATTTCTAGAGAGCAATCCCTAGCAATTTTTCCACCAAATCCTTCCATTTCACCACCAAATCTTCTTCTTTCCTTCTCCATTCTAGCCAAGGAGGAAGCTACCCAAGTTTGGGAGGATTCGGAGCTCGTTCGTGTCCTTTTGGAATCTCAACGTGTCGGTGTCGCTCCGGAAAGGTGTTTCTTCGATTCGATCTACCGGGAGGTATAAATCCCTTCTCCTTTTCATTTCCTCATGCATATAGGTCTATTTTGAACCCATAGGAATGACCCCCATGGTTGTATCTCCATTTGTGTCCATTTTGTGTCCATTTGGAGGTCATAGGAGTGTCCTTTGTGTTGTGGATGTGTTCATGTTACATATATAGATTTATATATATATATATTGTAATGAGAGTGTATCTATATTTATATATGTAATAAATGGTTCATGATGATTATATAATCAAGTTTGTGAGTGTGGTTCCTCATATTATTATTGCTATTATTGTTGTGGATAATTAGGATATATATTGTGTATTCTTTTGGCTCAAACTACCAAATCCGTCATGATTTTTATCCACGTTTTTAATTTCAGCCCTAACTTAGAAATGTCATAACTTCTAGCTCAAAGCTCGGTTTAATTCCCGTTTTTTTTAAAAGAAGCGTATTGAAGTTAGCTTTCCAAAAACATGTATTAATAGGCCTAATTCTTTCTGTAACTTTCTGGAGATTTATTTGAGTGTCAGCTGTACGAAAGACAAACGCGTTCTCGGTGTTTTTGCGATTCCGGGAGTTTCCGGAAACGAAAACGCGATCCGTTTGAAGTTTCGGAAAGCTAACACATAGATCTATAACATACTTTAATCCTAGATTTTAATTCATGCTGAGATGGTACAGTATTGATTATTAGTAGGAGTTACTATTCGGCATATGCATTTTGTGCACCCTTGTGTGTAATATAATGTTCTATTTAATTTTAACCCATGTTAATGTATATATATTATGTAATTAAATAGAGAATGCAAGCATGAGTAAATGTTTAAATAAATGATGTATGAGGTGTAAGTATCCTATCTAATGTAAGCATGTATAAGTATGGCTTGTAATGAATATGTAGGTTCCATAGTATGTAATGTATGGTGCATATAGTGGTGCAAAAGAATAAATGAATGATAAATGAATGCAAGCATGAATGTAATGTAATAATAGATGTAATGTATGCAATATACAAGTTAATGAGATGTAATGTTCTATGTTAACACAAATCCTATATTACCTCATGTACCCCTTATACTATGTTGACACTATCACACTTGACACTTTGTTCACTTACACTTTGACACTCTTTGATATGTATACACTATGTATGCCCATTTAACCCTCACTTGCCCCTTTGCCATGTTCACATACACACACATAGCCTCTTACATAAGTATTTATGAATACAGTTAACTTAGCTATGTATGTATATTATATATATGTTAGCATATTGTGTTGTAATATATAAGTTTATATAACCATTTGAAATGCCATGATTATAGACCTAATGTTGAATACCAATATATGCATGTGTATATATGTGTAGGCATATATAGCTTAAAGTAATAGATTACCTAGTGTATATCCAATGTGAATTCTTGCCTATTTGAGTATTGAATAATTGCATGCTATATAGAGTTGGGTGTATATTGGCTTGTATAGCCTTGTATTGATGTGTGCTTGCTAGGATAGTCTTGGTTAGGCCTAGTAAGACTTGCTGGGTTAGGACATGACCTAGTTTGACCTAGTTTGACTAGTGCAGTTGACCAGAGTTGACCAAGGGGTTGACTTTGGCCTAGTTTGACCTAGATTCATGTAGAATGCATTGTAGTGCTTTATATTACCTTTCTGGACATGTCGTGACTTGTGCTGTTCTAATTAGGAGCCAGACACCTCTCCTCGGACAGTATCTTTACCTTGGACATTCAGATATCAGGCGAGTACATTCTCTGATCATTTCATATCCTGCTTAGAATTATATTCCTGCTTTAGATTACTATACTTGATGCTGTCACGACATTATCACGGATTAGTACTATATGGATCTTCTCATGCGATGTTATCCCCCTCGGGAGCATCGGGTACATTGTGTTATGTGCGTTTCACTTTCATCGTGTACTCCTGTGCTTTCATTACATGTGCACTCCTGTGAATCTTGTACTCTCATGTTCACGGAGCCCCATGTATACTATCATGTGCACCCTATATGGGCCCCCATGTGATATCCTGTGCAATAACATAACCTGTTTAGATCCTTGTGTATTGATTGGGGATACGGGGGTGTGCTAGTAGTCGTGTGAACAATTCCATTGTAGTGTAGATCCTGTGCACCTCGATATCCTGTACAAATCTGTCATGTTCACATGTGCTATCTCGTACTCTGACTCACTAGCCACTGTTAGTTCTCTATTTATAGTAGATATTTCTGTTACAGTTTTCTCTCTTGTTTACATACTGTATTTCTTCAGATCCTGTATTTTGCTCTACTGCATGTTTATATTTTCTAACCTGCTATGATCTGTTGAGATGTACTGTACTCGCTCCTGTCCTGACTGGACCTGTTGATAAATTTTACAGATAGCCTGGAGGTTGCCTGCAGCCTAGAGGAGACAGTAGAGGTTGCATAGATAGCTAGGGTTTTTGCTTATAGTTTATTTTCAGTCATCTTGAGTTGTATTTATGGATTACTGTATTGAGATGTATTCTGAGTTTGTATCTTAGACACTTAGACTTCTATCTGTTGTATCTCTTTTCGATTTCATGTTTTATCTATCTTCCTTTATGCTCTACCTTAGATGTGATTGAGTTTACATTCGGCTATGTCACCCCCATTCGGGGAGTATAAACTGTTTAGTCTTATACTGTTAGATGCATTGAAAGATTAGAATATATTTTGAAGGTACTCAATCACAGTTAGGAACCCTTGAGAGATTCCTGGGACGACCCTTGAGAATCTTATTTTAACTTCGATTTGAAAACTCTCTTTTTCCTTGATTGTTTTATCTTTATTTTCTGTTGTTGAATTTGATGGATTATTGTTGAATTTGGGTTTGTATTTATTGATTTTGATGGAAGATTGTTGAATTTTGAATCTTGACGATTAGCTGTAGCATCCGAGTTTGTATTTATATGATTGAAGGATTTTGTTCATTTTTGAGTTTGATGTTCGTTGATAAATTTGATTTGATTTTTGGGTATTTATTGTTGATTTAATTTAATTTTTGGCAAGATGAAATTATATGGGCTAGGTCATCTATGTTATGGAATCTAGTCTTCTATAGTCACATTAGCCAGCATGGTGAGGACATATAGTCTGACTCTGGATATTTCTCGGGTGTGGGAATTTAAGGTTTTCGCAGCCAAGCTAGCGGCACCGCGAAAATGTTAAATACCATGATTCTAGAGATATGTGCATAAGTCAAGGGCTCTGTGATTATCGTAGCCTTGCTTACTAGTATGACGAGGATTTAGAGTACCATGATTGTGGATAGACGCATATGATTATCAGATTGTACCTTAAATATTTTCGAACATGTTTTCTCTACTTTGTTTCAGTCCTTCAAAAAAAAAAGGAATTATTAATTGTTTTGTTTTGTTTTGCTTCTCATTATTTAGCTTAGGAGTAACTTTAGCTATTTTATAAACCTTTGTGTAACTTCTTCTATGAATTTCTTCTTAATACAATGAATCGATGATTTTGCTAGACTTTACCTTGGATTTGATATTTTAACTCTGGATTTCAAAATGGTTCCTTCTTTTAAACAGATAAGCAAAATAGATTTTATCGTTATTCCCTTCTTGCTATTATTCTTGTATTAAATAATAAAAAATCGTCTTGATTACACCAATCACCTGTTTTGTAATATTGGTAGGAATCTAATGTTGGTCTTGGTATAGAATCTGATTTTTATATTGGGACATGAGAATATATATATATATGAATATATATAGTGGATACTTTTCTGACACTTATGTATGCTACACTTGATTTTCACCTATCTAAATAAATATTAATATGTCGTTGATGTTAAATTTTCAAAACTCCAATATTTCTGGTTTTCTGCTTTTCTAGTTTAAATTCGTAAGTTAAATATAAATTTCATGTTATTAGTTATGTTTACATCACTGCACATGTATGTCATACCTAGAGTTTCATTTTTTAAAAAAAATTTTGTTGAGTTTTGTGTTTAATTTGTCAAATCTGAGACTATGTGCATATTAACCCTTAATACTGGATTTTAAATGTTAGTTCAAATTGTTGTTTTAAATGTAATATTTAGAGCTGTGTACATTGTTGTTGTAGGGATATAATGTTAGGTTTCATATTCTTACATGATAGGTTGTGATAAACATTGAGTTGGTTTTGATGTTCAAATTTCTCCAAAATCCTGAAAACTGAATATATGTTAACATTTTCACATTGATTTCAAATGTTCAATTTCAGATTTAACATGTAATATTGAACTGTATGCGTAGATAAATGTATGGATAGTATGTTAGGGTTTCATTTCTATCATGTTAGGATGTATTGGGACCATTGAGATTGGTTGCGATGTTCAAAACCCTAAAATCTGAAACTGTGTTATGTTAATATTGCACTGGTTTAAATGTTAGCATCTTTTCAGATTTTGTATGTAAATGCTGAACTAAAACTGGGTTTAACCTTTCAATACTAAGCTATAACCCTGTACAAGGACACACACACCCTAACTTAGTATACACTGTCATGTAACCTAACCCTTTTTCCCCTCTATGTTATGATTATATATCTAGATAGATATATATAGAGCTTAGGCATACATGTTATAATATATAAATACATAACTAAGTCTCTACCTTTTATATATATATATATATATATGGTTAGCCATGCAAGTTGTGATTAAATAGATTGTATATTGTAGATTGTTAACCCATATGCCATGATTAGTGTAACTTGATAGTTATTGTTTGAAATCCAAATCCTCATATACACTTTCATGTATATTCACGTACACACACGCCTACTATCTAACCATATGAACACGTCCCCATACACACAATGCTAGCTTTTCCCTCTCTAACGCTCTCTCTATATATATATTGTGATTGGATTTTAATGCAAGTGATTTTCAATTCCTTAATTTTTGAATTTGATTTTCTGTACTTTTTTTTTAAATAATTGGTAGTTGCCTTTATTTTATTTTGATAATGACCAATTTTTATATAGGATGGTAGACAGCCCTACAACCTTGATGATTGTTGTTCCCTTACCTTCCCAATTAAGACACCCTAGATTGTTTGTGTGTTGATACCATAGTACTATTTTGACCTAGAATGACCAGTGAACCTAGGTGAGACTTCCAACTGCTACGGTATGCCCTGACCTTGTATACTATTCCTTCAAATTGCATGATTTAGATAAAAAAATTTAGACCTTAATTGTTGGAAAATAGGGACGTCACTCCATTAGTATCAGTTGTAGATATATATGGGTTAGTCCTTGATGTGGGGATGTGTGTCTATAAACATGTAGCTTAGGAGATTTAGGAGAGATTATAATATCAGCCTTGATAGGATGTACTAGTCTTTTGGTGAGTATAAATGTGTTATGAGAGATAGGGGCCTATATGTCTTAGTAATGCATCATTCCTATGGTAATAGAATGTATTAATAGATGGTTAATAGGAAGATAATAGTTTGAGCATACCTATAGCCTATGATCAGTTCCTTTTTATCCTTAGTTAAGACCACTTTAAAATAGGTCCAGTCCCTTGGATATAGGTTCCAGTCCATATTTTATTGAAGTTCCATTACCGCCGTACAGCAGAGCAGTATTGGAGGTATTCCTAGATTGACACTATTTAGACGTCCGTTTATTATTCCAGTGTTAGGAAGTGTTACCTTAGATATTGGGTAGGTTAGAGGCTCTAGAAGGAGTACTATCGATCTTAAATTTCGAGGACGAAATTTTTCTAAGGTGGGTAGAGTTGTAGCACCCAGTTTTCCAAATGAGGGTAATTTTAAAATTTCGTGTTTATAATTATTTTATTAATGATATTTAATTCATGATATGATTTTTGGTGATTTTAAATCATTTTAAAATTATTTAAATCAATGACTTGTGGTTTTGACGTTTTGCTAGTGAAACCCTAGAGACTGTTTGACCTAGAGCCTAACCATGTGATTATGATATTTTAATGTCATTTTTGGCCTAAGGATATTTTTTGCATTTGACCTCTTTGAATTATTTTGATATTATTTTATTATTTATGATATTGTTTTGGGATTATTTGAGTCGGGTTCGAATTTCATCTCAATATGACTTGTAACGGGGACCCGGGGGTAGTTTGACTCTAGTGGGACCCACACACTAGTTAGGCATGACCCACATGATATTAATTTTAGTCCACATGATAGAAATATTTTAGTTAGAGGTTAGACTAATTATTATGGATAAGGTTAGTGTGATTAGAGACTTTAGAATGACTAATTTAGCCCTAACCAATTAGCCCTTTCCTAATACTCATAGAATAGGTTAGTAGGGGCTTTTGGACTTTTCCTAATAGGACAAAACCACCTTTATGGCCAGCCACAATAAGGATAGGGTTGAGCCTCCCATTTGTCATTATCCATCTATTTTTCTCTTTCTTGTTCTTCCCCAAATTCTTAGAGAGCAATCCCTAGCAATTTCTCCACCAAATCCTTTCATTTCACCACCAAATCTTCTTCTTTCCTTCTCCATTCTAGCCAAGGAGGAAGCCACCCAAGTTTGGGAGGATTCGGAGCTCGTTCGTGTCCTTTTGGAATCTCTATGTGTCGGTGTCGCTCCGGAAAGGTTTTTCTTCGATTCGATCTACCGGGAGGTATAAATCCCTTCTCCTTTTCATTTCCTCATGCATATAGGTCTATTTTGAACCCATGGTAATGACCCCCATGTTTGTATCTCCATTTGTGTCCATTTTGTGTCCATTTGGAGGTCATAGGAGTGTCCTTTGTGTTGTGGATGTGTTCATGTTACGTATATAGATTTATATATATATATTGTAATGAGAGTGTATCTATATTTATATATGTAATAAATGGTTCATGATGATTATATAATCAAGTTTGTGAGTGTGGTTCCTCATATTATTATTGCTATTATTGTTGTGGATAATTAGGATATATATTGTGTATTCTTTTGGCTCAAACTACCCAAATCCGTCATGATTTTTATCCACGTTTTTAATTTCAGCCCTAACTTAGAAATGTCATAACTTCTAGCTCAAAGCTCGGTTTAATCTCCCGTTTTTTTTAAAAGAAGCGTATTGAAGTTAGCTTTCCAAAAACATGTATTAATAGGCCTAATTCTTTCTGTAACTTTCTGGAGATTTATTTGAGTGTCAGCTGTACGAAAGACAAACGCGTTCTCGGTGTTTTCGCGATTCCGGGAGTTTCCGGAAACGAAAACGCGATCCGTTTGAAGTTTCGGAAAGCTAACACATAGATCTATAACATACTTTAATCCTAGATTTTAATTCATGCTGAGATGGTACAGTATTGATTATTAGTAGGAGTTACTATTCGGCATATGCATTTTGTGCACCCTTGTGTGTAATATAATGTTCTATTTAATTTTAACCCATGTTAATGTATATATATTATGTAATTAAATAGAGAATGCAAGCATGAGTAAATGTTTAAATAAATGATGTATGAGGTGTAAGTATCCTATCTAATGTAAGCATGTATAAGTATGGCTTGTAATGAATATGTAGGTTCCATAGTATGTAATGTATGGTGCATATAGTGGTGCAAAAGAATAAATGAATGATAAATGAATGCAAGCATGAATGTAATGTAATAATAGATGTAATGTATGCAATATACAAGTTAATGAGATGTAATGTTCTATGTTAACACAAATCCTATATAACCTCATGTACCCCTTATACTATGTTGACACTATCACACTTGACACTTTGTTCACTTACACTTTGACACTCTTTGATATGTATACACTATGTATGCCCATTTAACCCTCACTTGCCCCTTTGCCATGTTCACATACACACACATAGCCTCTTACATAAGTATTTATGAATACAGTTAACTTAGCTATATATGTATATTATATATATGTTAGCATATTGTGTTGTAATATATAAGTTTATATAACCATTTGAAATGCCATGATTATAGACCTAATGTTGAATACCAATATATGCATGTGTATATATGTGTAGGCATATATAGCTTAAAGTAATAGATTACCTAGTGTATATCCAATGTGAATTCTTGTCTATTTGAGTATTGAATAATTGCATGCTATATAGAGTTGGGTGTATATTGGCTTGTATAGCCTTGTATTGATGTGTGCTTGCTAGGATAGTCTTGGTTAGGCCTAGTAAGACTTGCTGGGTTAGGACATGACCTAGTTTGACCTAGTTTGACTAGTGCAGTTGACCAGAGTTGACCAAGGGTTGACTTTGGCCTAGTTTGACCTAGATTCATGTAGAATGCATTGTAGTGCTTTATATTACCCTTCTGGACATGTCGTGACTTATGCTGTTCTAATTAGGAGCCAGACACCTCTCCTCGGACAGTATCTTTACCTTGGACATTCAGATATCAGGCGAGTACATTCTCTGATCATTTCATATCCTGCTTAGAATTATATTCCTGCTTTAGATTACTATACTTGATGCTGTCACGACATTATCACGGATTAGTACTATATGGATCTTCTCATGCGATGTTATCCCCCTCGGAAGCATCGGGTACATTGTGTCATGTGCGTTTCACTTTCATCGTGTACTCCTGTGCTTTCATTACATGTGCACTCCTGTGAATCTTGTACTCTCATGTTCACGGAGCCCCATGTATACTATCATGTGCACCCTATATGGGCCCCCATGTGATATCCTGTGCAATAACATAACTTGTTTAGATCCTTGTGTATTGATTGGGGATACGGGGGAGTGCTAGTAGTCGTGTGAACAATTCCATTGTAGTGTAGATCCTGTGCACCTCGATATCCTGTACAAATCTGTCATGTTCACATGTGCTATCTCGTACTCTGACTCACTAGCCACTGTTAGTTCTCTATTTATAGTAGATATTTCTGTTACAGTTTTCTCTCTTGTTTACATACTGTATTTCTTCAGATCCTGTATTTTGCTCTACTGCATGTTTATATTTTCTAACCTGCTATGATCTGTTGAGATGTACTGTACTCGCTCCTGTCCTGACTGGACCTGTTGATAAATTTTACAGATAGCCTGGAGGTTGCCTGCAGCCTAGAGGAGACAGTAGAGGTTGCATAGATAGCTAGGGTTTTTGCTTATAGTTTATTTTCAGTCATCTTGAGTTGTATTTATGGATTACTGTATTTGAGTTTTGAGATGTATTCTGAGTTTGTATCTTAGACACTTAGACTTCTATCTGTTGTATCTCTTTTCGATTTTATGTTTTATCTATCTTCCTTTATGCTCTACCTTAGATGTGATTGAGTTTACATTCGGCTATGTCACCCCCATTCGGGGAGTATAAACTGTTTAGTCTTATACTATTAGATGCATTGAGACCTAGGACAGCGTTCTACCGCCGACACTGCGGCGTAGGCTGGGCGTTGTTACGTTCTCGTGCCCTAACTCTAGGGTGCGGGTCGCGACAAGTGTCCTGAGATTTTTTTTTACATCTCTTCATTTAACACTCCGCTTTTGGCGAACTCCAGAATAACCATGTCTTCTGGAGCAGAAGCGATCATAGACACTCGTACGGTCTCCCACGAGTCTGGCAACGTATAAAGTAGCCAGAGGCCCTGAACTTCGTCGTCAAACTTTACTTCCAAAGAGGATAATTGGTCAACCCCGACCTAAAACTCAATCAGGTGATCCGTAATGGACGTTCCATATTTATATCACAAACCCATCATATGTCAGATCAGGAACAACTTGTTTATCTCAATCTTCTTCGTGTATAAGGATTTCAGATTCTCCTAATGTGTTCTTGTGTGTTCAATATTGACAATATGATTGTACACATTCTCGTCAATGAACTGCCTGATAAAATACAAACACAATCATTTTTGATGTAGAAAACCCTTGCTAAAAAACATGAGACGATCGGAGTCCAACTCTGAAAAAACATTCACTAACGAATTAGAAAATTACACCCACTACAAACTGCTTCACTGATCCAACTGGATAACCACAACTACTTGGACGACGAAAATAGATTACAGATCTCCGAAGAACAAGAGACGACAAGAAGAATACCCAAAACAATCTCTCCTTCAAAGTAGCCGTCAATCTTGTTCTCTCTCTTCAAAAGTTGCAAAGTCTCAATTAAGTTATGGATTAGGGTTAGGAAAAAACTATATATATATATATATATATATATATATATATATATATATATATATATATATATATATATATATATATATATATATACCTCAATCTTGCAATAGATCTGGACAGTCCAAACGATCCAACGATGTAGAAAATCTACCAAATTCGGGTTCATCCCGACAGACCGGTATACCATCGGTATATCACGGTATACCGACGGTATACTTTATTAGCAAATGCAAATCGACGAATTGCGAATCTGGAATTTTCTACAGCGATAATATACCGAATGGTATACCGTCAATATACTGATCGATGAATATGAACGTGTAATCGGACAAGAGCTAATGAGCTACAACAACGATATATCGGCATTATACTGCGGTATACAATTGTTGCTCTATTTTCCAAAATAATCGCAGTTTTGAACTCCGCCATTGATGTCTCCAACTTCCCGAGCTTCTCTGACACACAAATGACGCTCGTCACACTCTCGAATATTCTCAACAAAGGTAGGGAACCCCACCCAACTTCAACAATATACTCCAATCTGGCTCTCCTCTTTCTGAATACAGGTTAGGTTTAATTAGCATGATGGTAGACTATACATGGAACAACAAAACTCAATACCAGGTGAAAAAGCTAAATCCTTGTCACATTTAGCTCAGCCGAAGGAGGAGCTACAGCTGCAACATCAAGTTTTGAACTCCGCCATCGATGCCCCCAACTTTCCGAGCTTCTCTGACACACAGATGACGCTCGTCAGACTCTCGGGTATTCTCAACAAAGGTAGGGAACCCCACCCAACTCCAACTATATACTCCAATCTGGCTCTCCTCTTTCTGAATACAGGTTAGGGTTAATTAGCATGATGGTAGACTATACATGGAACAACAAAACTCAATACAATACTAGGTGAAAAAGCTACATCCTTGTCACATTTAGCTCAGCCGAAGGAGGAGCTACAGCTGCAACGTCAAGTTCTGCTGCCGCACGTCCCTTCCCGTCTGAACTCCCGCATCATCAGTGAGTTATGTCACATCGTAGATCATTTCTTGATGATATCTGAAGTCCCGCATCATCAGTGACTTATGTCACATCGCAGATCATTTCTTGATGATGAGTGGATACCAAAGGCTCTTAGTATTTGAATTTATGCCTAAAAAAGTCCAACTGGTAAACTAAATATTATTTTGTTACGTTTCTAATTTTAGTATGTTGGACATGGTTCTACATTGGCCAGACATGGTACGATACGAACACGATGATATATGGACAAGATGATACTGACACAATATTTATTTTGTTAAAAAAATTCAGAACGTTTTAAGTTCATCCCGGATAACTGGTAAGGTACCATACCACATAAAATTGCGATACCATTCTTGAGTCGATATGTATAGTTTCATATAGCAAAAAGAGAATTAAATAGAGAAAATTTGAGTGGCACCCCACTTTTTTTACGCTTATTTAAGGTGCACCCCACAAGTTTACATGAATGTATGACACCCCCAACTTTTGACGGTTTCAGTCCAAAACGAACGGTCAACCCCGTTGACTAATTTTTTTGACGAAAATAGCCCCCTATCTGTTCTCTTCTTCCTTGTGTCAACTATTTGTCTCCCCCCTCCGCCGTGCTCGGCCCCCCTCCACGGTGTCGCCGCACTCCTCCCCCCCCCCCTCCCGACCTCGCCGCACCCCCATCCCCCGGCCATCACCACCACCACCATCACCAACATCATCACCATCATCATCATCATCATCACCACCACCATCCACCATCATCACCGTCTCCCCCCCCTCCCGCTCCGCCTCCTAGCCCCCACCGCCGCCGCGCGCTGCTGCCCTAGACGCCGCCGTGCGCTGCTGCCCTAGCCGCCGCCGCGCGCTGCTGCCCTAGCCGTCGCGCGCTGCTGCTGCCGCCCTAGCCGCCGTGCGCTGCTGCTGCTGCCCTAGCTGCCGCGCGCTGCTGCTGCTGCTGTGGCGACAGCGGCGGTGGCGGTGGCGGTCGGGGCTAGGGGGTGGAGCGGGAGGGGGGGCAGTGATGATGGTGGATGGTGGTGGTGATGATGATGATGGTGATGATGTTGGTGGTGGTGATGGCCGGGGGTGCGGCGAGGTCGGGGGGGGGGGGAGTGCGGCAACGCCGTGGAGGGGGGCCGAGCACGGCGGGGGAGGGGGCAGCCACGTGTGACGGGGAGGGGGGACATACAAAAGGAGACAAGGGCATTTTCGTCAAAAAAAAAATTGACCGTTCGTTTTAGACAGAAACCGTCCAAAGTGGGGGGTGTCATACATTCATGTAAACTTGTGGGGTGCACCTTAAATAAGCGTAAAAAAAAGTAGGGTGCCACTCAAATTTTCTCAATTAAATAAGACATTAAACACTGTGTCTTGAGAAAATGTGTTCTGATATCATGTCAACCACAACAAATAACAATAGAAATCTGTAACCAAACCAAATCTAGTGTAGGCCTAAAATTAAAAAAAAAAAAAACACACACACACACACATAGATGTTCAATATCTATAGAAACTACCAGCTAGCCATCATCTTCACCATCTATAAGAAAGTTTCAGGAATACTTCCCAAAGGCAAAGGGCACTAACCTTGGGAACCATGGGAGATGGCCTACTTATCCAAGGAGGAGAAGTAACAGAGACCATGTTGTAATATGATGGTGACGAGTAAGAAGCTCAAACTCTTAACGAAAACAAAAAAGAGGTCCAAACTGTTGAACTCCCAAAGGGCAGAGTAGCACTGTAGGACACATGGCAATAGGAGTGCAACTTTTTTCTTTTCTCCATTTGGATGTTCATGAACCGTGTATTGCTGGGTTCATGCATTTGGTTGTTGACAGATTAAATAGCTGCATGCATTCTTGCACTTTCATTTTGAATTTAGCCAGTGCCATTATTGTATAAATTAAAATAAAAATCTTAGTCATAGTGAGAAACAATCAATATCTATTCTACTATATAATAGGAAAACTTAGATGGTAAAACTTTTGAATTCCGAAAATACCGTTACATACTTATACTAATTAAAAATAGTTCATTAATTTTAATAAGGACAACATAGTAATTAGGAAGACTACCCTTTGGTCTTCCTAAAAAGTCTTCCTAAACTAATTAAAAAATGTTAAAATACGTACAAGGCACGTGCACATATGCTAGTTATTAATTAAAAAAAAAATCTAACTGACCTTGAAGATGGAAGCCATTTCATGAAATTAAAAATTATCCTCCACGCATGTCTCTCCCACAAGACTAATAGCCAAGATGTTATATTCTAAATTTTTTACACCATCCTATTATGGGATTAGGCATCCCAAATCACAAAGCAATTCTACAACTAGTTCACATTTTGACAACCAATAACAATGAAAGAAAATTTATTTTTTCCTTGTCCTTTACTTTTTTAAAATGAAAAATCTAACCAAATCTTTTTTAATAATCTTATTAAATACATAGTATATCTATGTACCATGATTTAATCTAATAAAATCCAGTTGACAGAGGTCCAAAATGTGATATTAAGAAGAGGTTTGGATTCCTCATGAGAAGTTCCCTTTGGACCCGGCTTTGGGCTGGTAGGGCCTAGCTCCAAAAAGTAAATTTATACTCAAAATGGAGAGCTAGGGTCGGTCTTGTCCATAAAATAAAAATAAAAATCTTAAACATATTGAGAAACAATCGATATTGTTGATTCACTACAAAAATTTGTCAGATTAGCGACGTTCCAAAACGTCGCTAAACTCGGCCAAAACGTCGCTAAACTAAATTAGCGACGTTTAATAAACGACGGAAAAAAGCGTGTCGCTAATCGAGAAAATGTCGCAAAACGTCGCTAGGGCGACGTTAGTTAGCGACGTTTATAACGTCGCTCATTTGCGACGTTATTTGCGACGTTTTCAAGTGGTCGCCGATTAGCGACACATTAGCGACGTTCTTGCGACGATGTGGTGGCAACAGATTGTTTGCCACGTCAATAATTTAGCGACGTTTTTAGCGACGTTTATATTCGTCGCTAATTGTTAGCGACGAATATAAACGTCGCTAAAAACGTCGCTAAATTGAATTTTTTTTTAAAAGAATCCAGAATGCAAATGTACAATACAAAATACAGAATCTAATCCCTGGGTTCGCCGACCCCTTCGGTGAAACACTCAACACCGGCCCGCACAATACAATCCAGAATAGACCAAAAATAATTGGTCGTCTCCTCAAGCCTCTCGGAACATCACAATATGCATCACACATCATACAAACAAATATACATCACAATATGCATCACACAGCAAGCTATACCAATATACTTCACACACAAGAAAACAAATATCCATCACAATATCCAAAATGAGCTATATCCATCAAAACAAATATCCATCACAATATCCAGATGAGATATATCTATCAAAACAAATGTCACGCCCCAGAACCAGAATACTGGAGAGCGGGGGGATGACTCAGCCAGCTACGTATTACGGGTAGATGAATACCGTATAATACGATCAATGCTGTCTAAAAGACGAGGGGGTGCATACTACATAAAAGTCTTACTATGGTCACTTCACAACTATTGTCTCAATCATTCAAACAAGAAACAGAAATAGAGAACATGTGAGATAAAGCAGTAAGGCGTCCCAAACGCTCAGTCAAAATGTTCTTGATATCTGGCTTTACAAAATACAGCCAGATGATGTAGTAAGTATACACAATTGTTAGCAGCTGCAGTCTGACTTAGTTACAATTATGTAAAAGTAGGTACAAGACAATCCGACTAACATGTCGGTGCCAAACAGCAAGGTTTAAAGTAGATAACAAAACGAGCGGGGAAGTAAGAAACCCACTCGAGTCCTTCTGCGATCATCCCTCTAGTGTTGACCATCTTGGAGGTAGAAGTAAGCTGGATCCTCGGGGACTGGCTCTAAATCTGGCCATGTAAAACCAGAGAGGTTAGACCCCTAATAGCAAGTACCACAAGGGAGCACGACATGAGAACTAAAACCAGTAATGAGAAATATAATAATAGATCTCTGCTTTCCACTAGGATTCACATCACATCACGACACTTCGAACCAACCTCCCAACCAAACAAGGACAGAAGTTGGTCCGTCATGTCCTGACATTCTGATCATCCCAGTTAGGTAACAGAGTAGGTACAGTGCACAAACAAATCATCTTGAACGGCCAATCAAATCCTACGGCTTGCTATTTTGAGTCCCAAGTTATCCTGGAATTATGCAATTAGGGATTCCTCAGTTCTTACTATGTGCAAGCAAGGCTAGTCTATCCAATCAATCAATTGTGCCAATCATGTAGTTAGACGAGTCCCAGCGGGACGCCCGTCGTTAATATAGCATGTACAATAATATAAGCAGATACTGTTCCCTGCCCGTGTGACAGATTTACAGCATCTGTGGGAACCAGCCGGCCCGTCGGGCACTTAATAGTCCCAAGGGGGCTGCCATGTAAGAACTCGGGAATCCATTCTCTCCATGCCATCATTATTTTATTTAACTTAATAGTCTCTACGTTGAGTGAAGTTCCATGCCGTGGATCATGGTCATTCAAATGAGTACTGTCGTACGGGGTACGATATGCGCAACTCTACAACGATACCCGTGCGGCTAGGTTGTAGGTTTTACATAGCGTGATGCAACAATCAAATCTGACCACGGAGTAATCATGCCTTGACCATAAAGTACACATGCTGTTTTTGTAAGATAGATAAATAACTAAATAAATAAATAATTTGAAGCCTGCATGTGCCTGTATGCCAATATTCGGGATTGGCTAATCGAGTACAATAGTTCATTACATGAACGTGTCTCATTCATTTCATTCAATAAGACGACTAGCCAGTCTCTTAGTTCCAACTAGGAACGCATGATCAATTTTAGTCAAGATAACCATTATCATCAATGGTGACAAGGCATGAAAGTCAAATAGTATTCAGTGGAGTCGAGTCTACGACTCTCAGGGTTTAATTCCAGTCAATCGGGGTATCTATAGCTCAATTCACGACACATGGTACATCTCACGTAACAATCTATATTTAACAGAAATATTAACATGTCATGATTATAACAAGTTTATGCAAAAAGGCGTAAGGATATAAAATGGACGTTAAACATCTAATAAGATATCAATATACAGGGCTATAGAAGATCCAGGGTAAGCAGGCTACTCTCCTGTCAGCCTACGCTCATGTCAGCGTACGCTCATGCCAGCGTACGCTCAGGTCAAGCTAGCGTATGAACTCCATACGACTCCTGACCATCCAAGTGAGCGTATGCAAGTCATACGCTCCCAAAAGGCAGCGTATGGACTCCATACGACTCCTGACCATTCAAGTCAGCGTATGCAAGTCATACGCTCCCAAAAGGTAGCGTATGAACTCCATACGACTCCTGACCATTCAAGTCAGCGTATGCAAGACATACGCTCCCAAAAGGTAGCGTATGAACTCCATACGACACACGCTTCCAAAAGGTAGCGTATGTAAGACACACGCTACCTAAAAAGGCAGCGTATGGACTCCATACTGTGCTGCGCTAAAGAGCGCGCTCAGCTCAGTGACGCAAGCTAAAAAGCTAGCGTACACTGCTCACTGTCTTCTCCAAACAGCAAGAACTCCATGGTTGCATCCCAAAGCTTCAAAAGTCCATAACTTGGTCAAAATAAGTCTGAATCCAACTTTTCAAAGGTCAAAATTGGGTAGGATAAACTTCTCTACAACATGGAACCATCAGAACTTGAAAACAAAGAAGTTTGATAGATCAAAACCACCAAACTCTGAAAGTAACTTATTTCTAGATCTACAAAAATTAAGACTTCGAAATGAAAAATGCCAAGTTCTAAACTTTCTTAGAATCCTGAGAGGAAGATAAATGAACTATAAAAACATGGGTTCTCATGTGGAGCAAGTTGTACTTGCCTACGGTTTGGTAGGTGGAGAGAGTAATGAAGAAGAAGAAGAGGAGTAATGGTGAGAATGTGAGTTTATGAGGAGAGAGAAAGAGAGGGTGGCTTTAAATAGAAAAGGGGGTGGTAGGTGGGAGTTGGGTCGGGTCCAATGGGTCCAATGGGTCCAATGGGTCGGGTTGTAGGGGATCCAACCAAAGCCAATCCGAACTCAAAGCCTAGCTAAAGAAGAAATAAAGCAGGAATTAAAGTGCAAAAATAAAATTGCAGAAATATAATTGCAGAAATATAATTGCAGGAAATAAATTAACATGAAAGTTTAAAGAGCAGATTAATTAATTAACATGAAATTAAAGGAATTTAAATACAGGATAATACATGATAAATATTAAATAAATACATGATAAATACTAAATAAATACACATGAGTTGTACATGTATAAAAATACGCATTCTGGGACGGGGAGTGACATCTCTACCCTCCTTAGAAAAATTCCGTCCTCGGAATTTCAAATCCAAGTAGGATAGGAGTATCAAAACTAAACTAATCTAGGTACAAGCAATTCAATCAAGTAATTATTTTACAATGTCCATAGCAAGTAACATATATGTAAATCTATCAATTTATGATATCAAGCAATTCTACCCATAAGGTAATAAGCATGAGGAATCAAGACAATCAAGGTACACAGAAAAAGATATACCTTGTGAGTCAAACAGATGTGGATACCGTGATCGGATATCATCCTCACGTTTCTACGTTGACTCTCCCAAAGAGTGATGACCCTAAGTGTGAAACCCGTAATTTTAGTTTGCACTTTTATTTTAATTCTAATTTTTAATTTGCTAAATAAAATTTTGTTAGATTAATGTTAGCAATAAATTTTTTTGAATAATGACAGAGGTTAATAATTAATTAAAATTGATAAATTGTTTTATAATTAGAATGAAAAGAATAAAATTTATTAGGAAAGGCAAATAGAGATTGTAACTAGTACGATTAGCTGGTTTGTAGCAATTTAATAAATAAGAGATGCTCCATTTGTAGGATTGCGAAGGCGTAACTAGCATTTTCGGAACCATCCATCGAAGTCCAGTTTAAATCAAGGCAAGTACGGTTGTGTTAATTGCAGTTTAATTAATATTAGAATTTTGCATGTTAAATACACAACTGTTACACGTACTCTCTCCTAGAGTTACATATTGAATCATTGCATCGGGATAATGGGGAGTAGCGTAGTTATCTATGATCAAAGCCCAATAGTTAATGAATGTGCGAGCTTACCCCTCTTCACACGGGGTTAGGCCGGACCGTATCAATAGGATACAATTGAATCATCCTAAACCGATCATAGATACTGCATACTCAATCACATTGTTTACTTCATAATTGAAAATTGTTGTTTCGAAATTATTTAATATTGCAAGTTTCTAATCATTATGCAAATTGTTATTTTCATAATTGTACTTGCTCCTTTCCTGACTGGATACCCCACCCCCAATAGGTTCTATTGATGAATCCGAGCTTCTGATTAATACTTACTATGACCCGGAGCTGTACCCTGCTGTGCTCCCAAAGGAGGTTCCTGATGATGATGATGACACTTCTGCTTGATGGAGTTTTAGTTTATCTTTTAAATAAAAAATAATGTTATGTTAAAATTGTGGACAAGCTTTGTAATGAACAAGTTTTATTTTATCGTTTAAATAAATGTTGTGGCAATTATTAGTATCAATTGTTGTTGATTGTACTTGCATATGGATTACAGCTTACTGCCGCCGTCTCAACAACGGTGCAGGCTGGGCATGATCCGAGTCGACCCAAGAAATTGGGATCGGGTCGTGACACTAAGCAACCCGGACAAGGTTAATTGTTCGGTTCTTGAGTATCTTCTCTCTTCGGTCCAAGATGGACACAGGCTGCTCCTCGTAAGACAAGTTGGTACCAACAACCAACTCAGAATGATCAAGGATATGGCTTGGGTCTGATACATACCTTCGCAACTGAGATACATGAAACACGTCATGCACCTCTCGTAACGAAGGTGGAAGGGACAAACGATAAGCAACATCGTCTACCCTATTAAGAATAACAAATGGGCCTACGTATCGTGGGCTCAACTTTCCACGAACGCCAAATCTAATGACCCCACGGGTAGGTGAGATCTGCAAGAACACGTGGTCCCCAACAGAAAACTCTAGCGGCCTACGATGCTGGTCCGCCCAATGACGATGCCGATCCTGCGCAACACGAAGTCGCTCTCTAATTCCCTTAATCACTTCAGCCGTCTGAACAATCATTTCTGGGCCTAGCATCTTCCTTTCCCCGATATCATCCCATGCTAGTGGCGATCTACACTTCTTACCATATAGTGCTTCAAATGGCGCCATCTGGATACTGGCTTGATAACTGTTGTTGTATGAGAACTCAACTAAGTGCAGGTGGCTTTCCCAAGATCCTCCAAAATCCAGAGTACAAGCTCGCAACATATCTTCCAAAGTCTGAATCTTCCTTTCTGATTGCCCGTCCGTCTGCAGATGGTAAGCCGTGCTAAATCTTAACTTGGTACCCAGACTATGATGTAAGCTCTTCCAGAAGTGTGACGTGAAACGGGTATCTCTGTCTGACACAATACTGACAGGGACTCCATATTGCCTGACTATCTGCTGCATGTACAACTCCGCCAACTTTTCTGTAGATTGCCCTACTCTGAAAGAAAGAAAATGTGCTACCTTTGTAAGTCGATCTACTATCACCCAAATAGCATCTTTACCACTTGGTGATCTCGGTAAACCGGTCACAAAGTCCATCGTAATGTGTTCCCACTTCCATTCCGGGATGGGAAGCGGTTGCAATAATCCAGCTGGCCTCTGCTGTTCTGCCTTTACTTGCTGACATATCAAGCAACGGGAAACAAACCTAGCTATCTCCCTCTTCATCCTGTTCCACCAGAAGTGCTGCTTGATATCTTGGTACATCTTGGTCCCTCCAGGATGTATAGAGTACTGAGAACTGTGAGCTTCTGTCATTACTTTCTATCTGATATCTCCACTAGGTACACATAGACGTGATCTAAACCTAAGCGTACCATCTTCATGAATTTGCATCTCTTTTCTGAGCCCTGACTCACATTCTGCCCTAAGCTTCTGAATCCTTGGGTCCTGTGCCTGAGCTGCCTTGATCATGCCTACCAAGTCGGATTGAACTTGTAGACTCGCCAGAATTCCTACATCACTAGGAAGTATAATTTCAATGCCCATCTCCTGAAGGTCTTCTAAGATGTGCTTCTGCGTTGTCAACATAAATGCGCCGCCTCTTCTGCTAAGAGCGTCTGCTACTACATTAGCCTTGCCTGGATGATACTGAAGCTCCACATCATAATCCTTGATCAACTCCAACCACCTTCTCTGCCTCATGTTCAGCTCCTTCTGAGTAAAGATGTACTTCAGACTTTTATGATCTGTGTACATCTCCACTCGATCACCATATAAGTAATGTCTCCAAAGCTTCAAAGCAAACACTACTGCTGCTAACTCCAAATCATGAGTTGGGTAATTCTTCTCGTGGTCCCGAAGCTGCCTAGATGCATACGCTATCACCTTCCCATGCTGCATAAGGACACATCCAAGTCCTTTACCTGATGCATCACAATATACAGTAAAACCTCCGGGTCCAACTGGCAATGTAAGAATGGGCGCTGATATCAACTTCTGCTTCAGATTCTCAAATGATGCCTGGCATTCTGCCGACCAGACGAATGGTACATCCTTCCGTGTCAAGCGGGTCATGGGTGCTGAAAGTCTTGCAAAATCTGACACAAACCTTCTGTAATATCCTGCCAATCCCAAGAAACTCCGTACATCAGCTACGGTCTTGGGTACTGGCCAACTCTCTACTGCTTCTACCTTCTTGGGATCCACTGCTACTCCAGCTCCTGATACAATATGACCCAAAAATGAAATATGATCCGTCCAGAACTCACACTTGCTGAGCTTGGCATACACCTGGTTCTCTCTCAAAACCTGCAACACTTTCCTGAGGTGGTCTTCATGCTCCTCTTCACTAGCAGAGTACACAAGAATGTCGTCGAGAAATACTACGACAAACTGATCTAAGTACGGCATAAAGATACGGTTCATCAAATCCATGAATATAGCTGGAGCATTGGTCAAACCAAACGGTATTACCAAGAATTCATAATGTCCATACTTCGACCTGAATGCTGTCTTGGGAATATCTTCCTTTCGAACCCTCACCTGATGGTACCCTGAACGAAGATCTATCTTGGAGAAGACTCTGGCCCTGCTCAACTGATCAAATAAGTCGTCGATCCTGGGTAGTGGGTACTTGTTCTTCACTGTCGCCGCGTTAAGCTTCCTGTAGTCGATGCACAATCTGGATGACCTATCCTTCTTCCCCATAAGTACCACTGGTGCTGTCCATGGTGATATGCTAGCTTGGATGAACTTCTTCTCCTTCAATTCCTCTATGTGCTGATATACCTTGGCCTGCTCCGAATCCGCCATTCTGTAAACTCGATCTGATATTGGTTTAGTTCCAGGTGCCAATTCTATGCTGAACTCAATATCTCTAACCGGTGGTAGACCTGGAAGTTCTTTGGGAAACACGTCTAGAAATTCTTCAACTACCTTCGGAACTTGAACTTCTTCCATTGCTGTTACTACTCCCTGCTCTTGCTGAGTTGCCTCTGACCTGACTAAGGTGAACCTCTTCATGCCTGGAATATCAAAAGATACACTCCCACTACGACAATCTATTGTCGCATGACTGTCTTTCAGCCAGTCCATGCCTAAGATAACGTCGAAATTTCCAACAGGAAATTCTATCAACTGGGCGGGTAAGGAATGCCCGCAAACTACAACACTACACGCTAGAATAACTCTACTAACTCCTATGAGCCCATTACCAGTGAGTATATTCAGCCTCCCTCGCAATGCCTCGAACTCCATTCCTAGCCGTGTCGCAAATTGTGCAGATATAAATGAGTGTGATGCTCCCGAATCAAACAATGCTACTGCGGGATATGAGGCGACGAGAATGTTACCTGCCACAATATCTCCCGATGCTAATGCCTCCTCCAAGGACAGTGTGAATGCTTGCCCTCGACCTCCTTGCTGGTTCCCATGTTGTGGCCTAGCCTGGTGCTGCTGCTGGCCCCTTCCTTGATGATGCTGGGGTGGTCTATGCTGGTGTTGCTGCATCGGTGGTCCCTGCTGTCGATACATCTGAGCCTGTGGATGCTGTGCCAACGGCCTTACTGCCACTGCTGGTCCTCGATACTGTCCTGTCCCTGGTGCTGGCAGAGCAGGAAACTGCTGCCCTGGTCCTTCTGACCTCGAATTCATGGGACATGTGGTAACCCGATGGTCTGGATTTCCACATATCAGACATAGTCCATTCAATGTCCGACACACATCTCTAGTGTGCCCCATTTTCCTACAATAAGTGCAGCCCGTCGGGGGTTGCTGGTTCTTCCTCTGTTGCTGTTGCTGCTGCTGTCTGGGTGGTGGTACTGGTCCTCGTATCGCCACATCGTAGATACGAATGCCAGTAGATGGTGCTGTTGTTTGGGGCGCTGCTCCCCCTCCTCCTTCAATCTGACTGTGGGATCTCTTCTGACCCCCAGTCCTTACTGCAAGCCTCTGAATGGTGATCTCATGCCTTCGAGTCATCGTCAATATCTCATCAAAAGTCTGGTAATTGTACCCTTCTATCAATTGCAAGAGCTCAAGATGAAACCCTTGCTGAAACCTCATAGCCCTCTTGCGCTCCGTCGTTACCATCTCTGGGGCAAATCTACTCAATCTGCAGAACTCCGCTGCATAAGCATCTACAGTCTTGCCAGCCTGCCTGAGGCTGATAAACTTCTGTTGTAGCTCAAACTGCGCCACAACTCCATAGTACTTCGTCTTGAATCTTGCGGTGAAATCGTCCCAAGCAACAGGATGTCTGATGCCTACTTCCTCTGATTCCCACCAATCACGTGCGAGATCCTGAAGTAACAACTTCACTAGATCCACACGTTCTTCTGCCGACACCTTAGCGGCTGTCATAATAGCCTCGATATCCTTAAGCCATGCATCTGCTGAGATGGCATCCTCCGTTCCTTCAAAACGACGGGGGTTGTACTTGCAAAACCTGGCTGACGCTCCTGAATCAGTCCTCGCTTCTCTTTCCAAAGCCGTCTGCAATCCTTCGTTGAGTAGCACATTCTGCTCTTGTAGCTGAGTGTGCATGCGTTGCTGGGCCAGCATCTGATGTTGCTGAGTAGCCATCATTCCTCTCATGATCTCCAGAAGGGCTGGTGTGTCCACTTGGGTAGGTGGAACTATCGGTGGGGGTGGAATGTCCGGATACTGCGACCCAGCTGCTGGTTCCACTATCACTTCTTCCTGGGTAGCCTCCTGAGGGGAGACTGGCCCTTGCTGCTGACCAACCTGGTCAGGTTGTCCATGTTGCTGTCCATATTGTTGCTGTCCAGTCCTGACAGATACGGACGAGGTGCCCCTAAGAAAAGGGACAAGAGAACAATCAAACGACCGGACATGAAGGATCAATGAAGTCAAAGGATACTGGAATGTCAAGCTAGAGTTGAGAGTAACGAATCATGAGATCAAGGGAAAACATGTGTGATTGAGACATCCTATAAATCAAAACACCCCACAAGTCTGAAATCAGACCTGCATGGGCCACCACTAAAACCTTGTCACGCCCCAGAACCAGAATACTAGAGAGCGGGGGGATGACTCAGCCAGCTACGTATTACGGCTAGATGAATACCGTATAATACGATCAATGCTGTCTAAAAGACGAGGGGGTGCATACTACATGAAAGTCTTACTATGGTCACTTCACAACTATTGTCTCAATCATTCAAATAAGAAACAGAAATAGAGAACATGTGAGATAAAGCAGTAAGGCATCCCAAATGCTCAGTCAAAATGTTCTTGATATCTGGCTTTACAAAATACAGCCAGATGATATAGTAAGTATACACAATTGTTAGCAGCTGCAGTCTGACTTAGTTACAATTATGTAAAAGTAGGTACAAGACAATCCGACTAACATATCGGTGCCAAATGGCAAGGTTTAAAGTAGATAACAAAATGAGCGGGGAAGTAAGAAACCCACTCGAGTCCTCCTGCGATCATCCTTCTAGTGTTGACCATCTTGGAGGTAGAAGTAAGCTGGATCCTCGGGGACTGGCTCTAAATCTGGCTACGCAAAACCAGAGAGGTTAGACCTCTAATAGCAAGTACCACAAGGGAGCACGACATGAGAACTAAAACCAGTAATGAGAAATATAATAATAGATCTCTGCTTTCCACTAGGATTCATATCACATCACGACACTTCGAACCAACCTTCCAACCAAACAAGGACAGAAGTTGGCCCGTCATGTCCTGACATTCTGATCATCCCAGTTAGGTAACAGAGTAGGTACAGTGCACAAATAAATCATCTTGAACGGCCAATCAAATCCTACGGCTTGCTATTTTGAGTCCCAAGTTATCCTGGAATTATGCAATTAGAGATTCCTCATTTCTTACTATGTGCAAGCAAGGCTAGTCTATCCAATCAATCAATTGCGCCAATCATGTAGTTAGACGAGTCCCAGCGGGACGCCCGTCGTTAATATAGCATGTACAATAATATAAGCAGATACTGTTCCCTGCCCGTGTGACAGATTTACAGCATCTGTGGGAACCAGCCGGCCCGTCGGGCACTTAATAGTCCCAAGGGGGCTGCCATGTAAGAACTCGGGAATCCATTCTCTCCATGCCATCATTATTTTATTTAACTTAATAGTCTCTACGTTGAGTGAAGTTCCATGCCGTGGATCATGGTCATTCAAATGAGTACTGTCGTACGGGGTACGATATGCGCAACTCTACAACGATACCCGTGCGGCTAGGTTGTAGGTTTTACATAGCGTGATGCAACAATCAAATCTGACCACAGAGTAATCATGCCTTGACCATAAAGTACACATGCTGTTTTTGTAAGATAGATAAATAACTAAATAAATAAATAATTTGAAGCCTGCATGTGCCTGTATGCCAATATTCGGGATTGGCTAATCGAGTACAATAGTTCATTACATGAACGTGTCTCATTCATTTCATTCAATAAGACGACTAGCCAGTCTCTTAGTTCCAACTAGGAACGCATGATCAATTTTAGTCAAGATAACCATTATCATCAATGGTGACAAGGCATGAAAGTCAAATAGTATTCAGTGGAGTCGAGTCTACGACTCTCAGGGTTTAATTCCAGTCAATCGGGGTATCTATAGCTCAATTCACGACACATGGTACATCTCACGTAATAATCTATATTTAACAGAAATATTAACATGTCATGATTATAACAAGTTTATGCAAAAAGGCGTAAGGATATAAAATGGACGTTAAACATCTAATAAGATATCAATATACAGGGCTATAGAAGATCCAGGGTAAGCAGGCTACTCTTCTGTCAGCCTACGCTCATGTCAGCGTACGCTCATGCCAGCGTACGCTCAGGTCAAGCTAGCGTATGAACTCCATACGACTCCTGACCATCCAAGTGAGCGTATGCAAGTCATACACTCCCAAAAGGCAGCGTATGGACTCCATACGACTCCTGACCATTCAAGTCAGCGTATGCAAGTCATACGCTCCCAAAAGGTAGCGTATGAACTCCATACGACTCCTGACCATTCAAGTCAGCGTATGCAAGACATACGCTCCCAAAAGGTAGCGTATGAACTCCATACGACACACGCTTCCAAAAGGTAGCGTATGCAAGACACACGCTACCTAAAAAGACAGCGTATAGACTCCATACTGTGCTGCGCTAAAGAGCGCACTCAGCTCAGTGACGCAAGCTAAAAAGCTAGCGTACACTGCTCACTGTCTTCTCCAAACAGCAAGAACTCCATGGTTGCATCCCAAAGCTTCAAAAGTCCATAACTTGGTCAAAATAAGTCCGAATCCAACTTTCCAAAGGTCAAAATTGGGTAGGATAAACTTCTATACAACATGGAACCATCAGAACTTGAAAACAAAGAAGTTTGATAGATCAAAACCACCAAACTCTGAAAGTAACTCATTTCTAGATCTACAAAAATTAAGACTTCGAAATGAAAAATGCCAAGTTCTAAACTTTCTTAGGATCTTGAGAGGAAGATAAATGAACTATAAAAACATGGGTTCTCATGTGGAGCAAGGTGTACTTGCCTACGGTTTGGTAGGTGGAGAGAGTAATGAAGAAGAAGAAGAGGAGTAATGGTGAGAATGTGAGTTTATGAGGAGAGAGAAAGAGAGGGTGGCTTTAAATAGAAAAGGGGGTGGTAGGTGGGAGTTGGGCCGGGTCCAATGGGTCCAATGGGTCCAATGGGTCGGGTTGTAGGGGATCCAACCAAAGCCAACCCGAACTCAAAGCCTAGCTAAAGCAGAAATAAAGCAGGAATTAAAGTACAAAAATAAAATTGCAGAAATATAATTGCAGGAAATAAATTAACATGAAAGTTTAAAGAGCAGATTAATTAATTAACATGAAATTAAAGAAATTTAAATACAGGATAATACATGATAAATATTAAATAAATACATGATAAATACTAAATAAATACACATGAGTTGTACATGTATAAAAATACGCATTCTAGGACGGGGAGTGACAACAAATCCAGTCAATATATGTATCTACTATCGTTTATGCTGGGGCAGATAGAACTCCCTCAGCCAGCGCGCATAAGTAGGATCCGCGGCAGCCAGATCAATATCCAGAGGAGATGGATGATTGGAACTCCCGGTGGAACTGTCATGTGGTGCCACCTCGTTTGAGTACATTTTTGAAAGCAGATAAAATACAAAAAAATTGATTTTTTTTGCCAAGTCTGAGAACAGATGGCTCAGAACACAACCCAAAATTCATTCTAGCATACATTAGTGTGAATCATCTATGTTCTGTACATATGGTGTAGTATATGTTCTTATCGTATCTAGTATCAGAATAATGTAACAGAATCAAGATGAACTCACATAATGTAATACTAAGACATCATCTACTACTATATAAGATATAGTGATAGGTTGTCATATCATCATTGCCGAGGGATGAGGGTCGAAGGACAGTCAACTTTATCTACGGCTACATAGTTTCTGCCTCACCAGTCGAATGGCTGCAGGAACTATGTCCTGATCACCATATCGTACCGTAGATTAATGCAAATGGAGTTGGAGCCAAAATACAGACTCCAAAATACAAAATACAGAATCCAATCCCTAGGTTCGCCAAAAATACAAAAACAAAGATTGACACACAGTACTAATTCATATGTGTTTTAAGTGTGAGAACGGATGACTCAGAACACAACTCAAAATTCATTCTAGCATACATTAGTGTGAATTATCTATGTTCTGTACATATGGTATAGTTGTCACGACCCGCACCCACTGTGAGGGTACGAGTACGTAACAACGCCCAGCCTACGCCGCAGTGTCGGCGGTAGAACGTTGTTCTAAGTCTCTAACTAACCATCAACTCATGTAGTATATAATGTACTCATCAAGATCAACTCCGAATGGAGAACAAGTATAAGATATGGTGTAACTCAATCACAGCCTAAGCACGATAAGATAACACAGAATATCACTAAGAAATTTAAGACAACAAAACTACTAATATAATAACAACAAACTCAAAATCTCAATACATCTCAAGTCTCAAATCTCTAAACAACAAGCTCTAAATGAAAAATAAATGCAAGTCTACTAGACTAAATCCTGATCACTCCTGAGTGTCGGGGCCATAGGTAGCTAAGCCATCTCCTCAGTAAAATGTAGGGCATGTGTCCTCAGGGCAATCATCTGTAAAATTTTCAATAGGTCCAGTCAGGACAGGAACGAGCACAATCTCATCTAGAAAACCCAAGTAAATGACAGAGAACTATAAAGCAGTTATAGGCAGTTGTATTGATGAAATTGGTAGTTTATATTCAGGTGATGGTAAGAAAGACAGATAAAATGCAAGAAAAGTAAATACTAAACAAGAGAAGAATCATAGCAATGAAGACTGTAAAAATAGAACTAGCTGAACCAGGATAATATGATATAAAGTCCAGGCAACAATGTAGACCAGTGTAACTCCTATGTAAGTCCAGTACATGATGAATCTCATACAAGATGAATCCAGCAAGGGACGATTCTAGTCATAGTGATCAATGATTCCAGGGTGAGTCCAGCCTATACTCTAGCAGTGTGTTTTAAAATACCGAGATCGACATGTAAACGGCTATGGATAATCCGACACATCACACACCTGGCCGGGTGTGAGATGGCTATCATTCCAGTAGATTCCAGTAGGGATGATTCCAGTAATGGGGTATGTCTACATGTCTTACTCTAGTATTTTCCCTCCCAGCAAGTGAATCCAGAATTTTGACACAATGATTCAAGATGAGTCCAGCCAAGTACAATGATACCAGTAAATGATTCCGGGGTGATTCCAGTAAATAATTTCAGTAATAGAAGCCAGGAATGATGATACCAGTAATAGAGGCCAGAAATAAATGTGTGTCGTATACATGAATCCAGAAATAACAGTACGTGTTGTAACAGAGAATCACATACAGCTAACTAGAACTGAAATACAGTAATTGACAAATAAATGAAAGAACTATCAGAGAATGTACTCGCCTGATACTCTGAAAATAGTAGTATAATGTCAGATGTCTGCACCAGAGTCACAATGTCCTAAATAGAGCAGTACAGGTTATAATATGCTTAAAATAAGACAATTGAAGTCTAAGATGCAATCTACATGTTTCTAAGTCAAATCTAGGTCAAAGTCAACTCTAAGTCAAACCTGGTCAATACTGGGTCAACTAGGTCCAATCAAGTCTCACTAGGCCTAACCAAGTCTAGACTAGCATCCAAGCACAATCACAAGGTTACAAAGCAACACATATTCATATGTATGCATATACCATATATATATATATATATATATATATATATATGTACACATAGGCTAAGGTATTTATACATGCATTCATTCATACATACATACATACATATATATTTAGCATACTAGCATTCTACATTACCCTTATTCATGCTTGTTCATGTCATCATGCATCCATACATATATAGGTGTGATAGGTTTAGGGATTAAAGCTAGTGTTCAACATATTTAATGTAGTGAAGTAGGCATGCATATAGAGGGGTATCTAGGTTAGCACAATGCTATCAACTAAACTCAAACTACTTCTAATGTAACACAAAGCCTATCTCTATATCAACCTATCAACCATACATGCTCTAACTGTTACCTAGAGAACTCATTCCCCACCCAAAACCTAATCTCTAATCTCTATATCCTAACACCAACACATGGCCAAAACTGAAACCAACTCACTCCCTTAACTTATCAACTCTCTCAACCTTAATCTAAACTCTATCTTCAAACCTATATTTGATACTAGCCCCAACTCTCAGGATACCTATAGATTCCCTCTACAAAACTATACTAGGACAATCAATTTAACTTACCTATTCCTCACCCTTCCTCTAAAACATTATTGTGACACATTAACCCTCATATCCCATTACCTAGGTACCAATCCTATTTCCATATTTACTCTATACTCTACCCTTGCCTATTCCCTGCCTAGCCCTCAATACCCTCATGGCTCTACCTAAAGGCACACACCAACTCAAACCCAACTCCCCAGGGAACCTGGAAACCCAAGCTTCCTGCAAGGGAGGATCACCTGCTGCCTAGTGCAGCAGGACAGATGCTGCTACTGTCTGTTGTGCAATGCTGCCCAGGCAAGCTGCTGCTGTGCAATGCAATGCAAAGCCAAAGCAATACAATGCAAACCAACTGCTGCCTAGCTGCATGCTGCAAATGCCACTGCTGCTATACAATGCATGGGCCTGCCTACTGCTGCTATGCAATGCATAAACCAGGCTGAGCCAAAACAGGGCAAGCCAAGGCAATGCCTTGCCTGTTCCTGCAAACTCAGCCAAGGCCAATGCCAAGTCAAACAGTGAGGAAAATGTCAGTCCAGTTTTGTGTGTGTGTGTGACTTAGAGTGTTCAGTGTGTGTGGTGGCAATGTGTGAGTGTATGGAATCAAATTGTGTGTTTGTGTGAGCATGTGAGTGCCCAAACCATATAAATTTCAGATTTCATGTGCTGGTCTAAATCTCAGGTTTATGTAACATTCAATTTCAGGAAATCAACTGTAATATCAAACTCAAGGTGACCCTAAGTACCTTACTGATATCACCATGAATATTTACACAGATGCATATATGAACTAAATGAACTTTACATCTATATTTATATGTGCAAGTCCCAAACAAAACACTAGCCTCTCCTATATATATGAAACCTGAAACCAAATCAGCATGCAAGGGGGGTGTGTGTTCATCTGTGAATTCCCAGGTTAATATCAGTGAATCAATACTTAACAGTGAAACAATACCTGAGTTATCTCAGGATTTAACCTACTTTCAAAACAATTCAAAAATAAACTTTTCAGTTCTCAGTGAACTAATCACTCAATTTCCAATAAAACAGTGCATAGACATCAAAACCATTCTCATTTGAACAAAACTTGAATCAATGCATGTCCTAGTTACTATCCAGCATGTAGGTAAGCTATCTACATATTTAAACACAATAATTTTCTTAATTTAAAACAGAAAAACCCATTTTCCTTCTCAGTATCAGTGTATCAGAGTAAGCTCAAAAACCCAAGGTCAAATTCAATTCAAAAACCTAATACAAGGTGTGTCAAGAGTGCGTAGGCATGGGGACATGTCACACGTGTCTAATAGAACACCCACGAGTCCAAAAATTAGGACACGAGGTGTCCAAAAGCCAACGTACACTGTGTCTGAGACAGTGCAATGTACTGTCTCGTGCACGTGTGTCGGGCCGCAAAGGACACGACACACACATCTAAGAGTGTCGTGCACATGTCCACAGCTAGGGTAGGTATATGTGTTCGTGTACACGTGTCTGTCTTGTGTCCACGTGAGTCGTGTCCAGAGAAAATAGCGCGTATCAGCACGCGTTTTAAACTGCGTGTCGTACAGTGCCAAATCGATGCGGATAGGATTTCTCCCAATCCGCTCGATAAAATGTCCTGAAATTTTATGTGCACTGTGTCAGTCAAAGCCCGCAGGTGTGTGCAAAATTTTGTGTCAGGACGTGCAGTGTCGTGTCCGCTACAGTGCCCGAGCAGCAGGACACTGCACGGTATCCTCGTGCACGCGTTCGTGTCCAATTTTGGATACGAAAGAGACACGAAAAACTAATCAGTCTTCATAAAATTTGATGTACATAATTAGAGCAACAAATTCATATAATTAGATTTACAAAAATCGAAAATAAATTCCTTAGAGGCATTTAATCAAACACCTACAAAACAATACGACACGTGTCCGATACGGACACCAAACGGACACGAATTCCACCCAAATTTCGGGAACACCTAGGGGACTCCTAGATCTAGCCCTATATGCAAAGAAAACTAAAATTTGAATCAATTTAAAGGGTTTTACCTATGTGTGCAAAAAGCTTGGAAAAGCCTCAAATGGGGGATTCTTCCTCTTGGTGCCACAAGCTCCAAATTGTCCCAAAGCTGGAATTAAACTCAGAAATCAGAAAATAGGAGAGTGTTAGGTTCTAATACAAGAAACTAGGATCAAAAAGGAATTAAAATGGATTTATGAGGATTTTTGCAAGAGGGACAATACCTTTCCTTCTCCAATGTTGAAATGAATGAAAGAAGGAGGCAAGCCCTAGAGAATAAGTATTTATATAGGGTAGGGATCCCTATGGCTGGTCATAAAGGAAGGAATTAGGGTTAGGGTTTCCTAAATTGGCCCATGGGCTTAAGTTATGGTTAATCAAGTCATGAAGTCATAAGCCATTTCATGAAACTATAAACCATGACTCAAATCCACTAAACCAAGTCCCCTCATTCTAAAATTAGTTTCTAATGACTAAATGTAGGTTAACCTAAGTTAGACTAGGGTCACCATGGCTAGGGTTAGCTTCTAGGCTAGTTCACTATGTCTCAACAGGTCAAGTCAAACTAGAACTCACCAAATCAACAAATCACCAAATAAATCAAATAAGTCAAAATGACCAAAATACCCCTAGGCTAAAAATGATAATTAAATCATCCTAATGACATGGTTAGGCTCTAGGTCATGCAGTCTCTACGGTTTCACTAGCTGCACACCAAAATCACAAGTCATGACTTAAAACAGTTTTTAAATAGTTTAAAAATAATTGAAAATCACCAAAAATCACCATGTGAAATAAATATCAATAAATAATAATTATAATTACAAAATTTCAAAAATACTCTCATCTGGAAAACTGGGTGTTACAATCCTACCCACCTTATAAAAATTTCGTCCTCGAAATTAAGATGATCGCACCTCTCCTAGGTCAAACCCCCAAGCAATCAAAGTCGAAGCAATACAATCCTACTGGTCGTGATTCTACAGTCTCGAACAGGGTAGCTACACTATCTAGCAATCACAAGCAATATCCTGGCAGGTACTAAGGGAAATCACACATGGAAGTGGGGAGGAAGAACAAGAAGGTCAAACCTGCTAATCCATCACCTGCGATGTCAGTCTCCTCAGCTGCCAACGCAAAAGCTCCACCCCTCTGGTGCTGAGCTACAGGTGGCCTAGCCCCCTCAAAAGGAGGTGCAATGGGACAATCTATCTTCTGGTGGGCAGCTGACCCACAGAAATAGCAAACCCTCAACCTCTTCCTGCACTGCTCCCAGATGTGTCCCGGCTTCTTGCAGTAGGAACAACTGATCGCCTTCGGGTCCTGACCCCGATACTGATGCTGCACCTACTGAACTCCTACTGGTGCCTGCGTCTGCTGAATCTGCACATGAGGCCTCTTGGCCTGGCCTCCGCTGCTGCTGGTACCGTGAGCGTCCCGTCCCCTCTTGAGCCTCAGCTCAAGATCATCCTCAGCCAGTAAAGCTCCCGTCAAAATCTCCTCGAAAGTGGCATCCCTGTTGCCCTTGGTCAGGGACTTGACTTCCTTGACCAGACCCTTCCGGAACCTCTGGGCCTTCGCCGCCTCGCTCAAACCCTCTACGAATCTGCTGAGGCGGCCGAACTCCCCAGCGTACTCCTCCACTGACAGGCTCCCCTGTACTAGGCTCTCGAACTGCGACTCCAAGGCTCTGAGCGCTGAATCTGGAAAGAACTTCTTCTTGAAGAAGCCCCTGAACTCCTCCCAAGTCTGTCCAGCTACCCCCACTCTGGGGTCAGACTGATACCAGGTGCGAGCAAGATCTCGCATCCGGCTATGTCACGCCCCAGAACCAGAATACTGGAGAGCGGGGGCAGACATAGCCAGCTACGTATATTGAAATGGATTCCATCTCGCTATACGGTCACGGCTGTCTAGGATACATGAGGGTTTATCTACAAGCCAACAATCTCTTAAGGTCATGAACAAGCCTAGTGTCTCAATCATAAGCAAGTAAGTAAGAGTCACAAGATGTATGATCATTAAATATACAATAATAAGGCATCCCAAATATTACATATTCAGCTGATCATGAAGCTAGTCGTTACAAAATGTTAGGACTAGCAAGAGTTTAGTCATACATGATCAACCCTAGGATTTGTCAATCATGTTACAGCCCGTAGGCAGACAGTAAGTAAGTGCAATCGAGCTAAACAGGTGCTCGTCGGCTAAACGCCTCAAAAAAATATTTTTACAATAGAGCGGGAGAGCCAAAAATAACCCACTCGTTGCCAGGGTTCCGTCTAGTGGCCACCATCTGGCTGGGAAGTCGGTAGATCCTCTGGAGTTGCTCCGAAATCTGGCCACACAAAACCAGCTGGGTCAGACCCCAGAAAGAGCAAGTGCCACAAAAGAGGCTTCACAAAAGAACTAAAACCAGCAATCAGCACAAGATATAAATATAAATAAAAATAAGGACTGGAATAAAAGGAAACATATCAGGATGATATACGACGAGATAACCATGGAACTATTCAGATAGCCAGGCTACAACCCGTAAACCAAACAAGGACCGGGGTTGTAACCCTTCGTCTGAACAGAACTTGGAATTCTCACCATTTATCGGTAAAATAAATACAAGCATTCTGGTCATTCAATAGTCTGGAACAGGGTAAGGGCAAGACTAGACTGGTTAGACTCCATCCAATCACTTCACGGCCAAGCAAGAATTACGGCTTGATACTTTAACTAACTAGGGTTGTCACAAGCCTAATTACTAACAAGATGCAGTGAGATTATTCCACAGCCACAAGCCCTGCAGACCATCCAGGTCACCCAGGTCGAGAGATTAGGGTTGAATTCAGGTGGGTACATCGTCCAGGAAACGCATGTACCCTTAAGCAGTTTGAAGGGTGCAACACATGACAGTGTACTGGAAATGTACCCTACTCGACGGCAGGCTACAGATCCCAAGCGCGCCCAGGTAACGAGATTGCCTGTAGCTGGAAAATCTCTTCATGACTAATGTATTAATCTAGTTGTTAACCTTAGTCCATTTTAGTAGGTACTCCTGACCGTGGTACTCAGGAGTCCCCTCCTCGACATGATGTAAGACAGGACTGGATTATTTGTACAAGCACAATCGCCCACGGTGTCCAGGTTATTTATACAGGTCATGTCATGTCAGGTAGCCGTCGCAACAGCTTATCAAGATATAACATGTCAGGTTTATCATGTCAAGTGTACTTGTCAGGAGTGCGCCACGACGGGCCACTATCAGGTCATGTCAGGTCATTATGTCAGGAGTGCACCACTACGGGTCACTATCGTGTCATGCTCAGGTATCATTTCCAAACATATTAAACAAATCCATGATTATCAAGTTCATGACAAAAGGCGTAAGGATATAAAATGGACGTTAAATATCTAATAAAATATCAATATACAGGGCTATAGAAGATCAAGGGTAATCAGGCTACGCTCAAGCCAGGCTACGCTCAGGCTAGCGTATGCTCAGGTCTGCGTACGCTCGAGCTAGCGTACCAAAGGTTCCATACACTTCCAATGGGGAGCGTACGCAAGGGTCAGCGTACACAAGGGCACGCTCAAGCTACAGGTCAGCGTACGCTCAAGCTACAGGTCAGCGTACGCTCAAGCTAGCGTACGCTCAAGACACGCTACCAACAGGCAACGTATCAAGGCTAGCGTACGCTCGCTAAAGAGCAGCGTACACAAGTCAGCGTACGCTCGCTAAAGAGCAGCGTACACAAGTCAGCGTATGCTCGCTAAAGAGCAGCGTACACAAGTCAGCGTACGCTCGCTAAAGAGCAGCGTACACAAGTTAGCGTACGCTCGCTAAAGAGCAGCGTACACAAGTTAGCGTACGCTCGCTAAAGAGCAGCGTACAGCTCAGTGGCGTAAGCTAAAAAGCTAGCTCACTGTTCACTGTCTTCTCCAAATGGCAAGAACAGCAAGAACTCTAAAGTTGAATCTAAGCTTCAATTGTCCAAATCTTGGTCAAAACAAGTCCGAATCCAACTTTCCAAAGGTCAAAATTGGGTAGAATGAAATTTCCTACAACATGGAACCATCAAAACTTGAAAACAAGGAAGTTTAATAGATCAAAACCACCAAAATCCGAAAGTAACTAATTTCTAGATCTACAAAAATTAAAGCCTAAAAAGGGAAAATGACAAGTTCTAATGTGGTTTAGAATCATGAGGAGAAGCTAATGAAACCATCAAAAGGAGTTCTCTTGTGGAAGCAAGTTGCACTTGCCTATGGTGTTCTTGGTTGGTGGAGAAGAGTAAGGGTATGGGAAGGAGAAGTAAATGAGAATTATGGAGGAGAGAGAAGGTTGGTGGGGATAATAAAGAGGGGGTTGTGGTGGAAATGAAGGAGAAGCATAGGCTAAGGTGTTCCACCCTTGGCCCATGATGAACCAAGTATTGGGCCGGCCGAACCAAGCCAACCCAAACCGAGAGTAAACAAGCCAAGCCAAACCAAAGAGATATGCAAATACAAGATAAAATACGTATACGTATTCCAAATACGTAATACGAACAACAGGCATTACAGGCTAGCTGCGGCCTCGATCTGAAGATCTGCTGGTATCCTGGCCAAGCGGAAGATCTCCTCTATATGCTCGATCCACTCGTCGGCATATAGGATCCCCTTTGTCCCCAGAAAGTCTCTGGGGCTCATCTTCTGAAACTGCTCGATCCCCGGTGTCCTCGGCTGCTGTATCACTGGTCGAGCTGCGACTGCCGTAAGGGCCAACTCCATGCCTCGGTCCTGTCGGGCCTGCTGTCGGTCCATAAACTGCTGGAAGTAGGCAAACATCTGTGCCGCATTCACGTGTCCTGTAGGCGGCGGCTGCTGGAACTGCATCTCTGGGATGACTGGGTCCTGCCCCCGAGCTGGTGAAGGCATATCCCTTACTGCTGCTGCTGAAGTCTCAATATGGGCAGAGGTGGCAGGAGTTGCAGCCTCCTGACCTTGCTGATCTGGCTGAGAGGTGGCAGTCCCCTCTACAACAACTGCTGCACCAGAGCGATGTGATCGTGTCTCCACCATCCTGAAGACAGATCGAACAAGGAAGTCAATACTGAGCAGAAATCGATATATCAAAGGAGGACAGTTATTTCAAAGAAAGCAAATCAGTAAGATATGTAGATGGCATGATTTAAGACAGAATTTTCCTAACTGTGATTGAGTACCTCTCCGTTTAAACCTATCTCTCAAATCCTATCGCAGGCTGTAGTGATACTCTAGTTCGAATACTACTACATAAACTCGACCTGTATGGGCCACCACTAAAAACGTGTCATGACCCGCACCCACTGTGAGGGTACGAGTACGTAACAACGCCCAGCCTACGCCGCAGTGTCGGCGGTAGAACGCTGTTCTAAGTCTCTAACTAACCATCAACTCATGCAGTATATAATGTACTCATCAAGATCAACTCCGAACGGAGGACAATTATAAGATATGGTGTAACTCAATCATAGCCTAAGCACGATAAGATAACACAGAATATCACTAAGAAATTTAAGACAACAAAACTACTAATATAATAACAACAAACTCAAAATCTCAATACATCTCAAGTCTCAAATCTCTATACAACAAGCTCTAAATGAAAAATAAATGCAAGTCTACTAGACTAAATCCTGATCACTCCTGAGTGTCGGGGCCATAGGTAGCTAAGCCATCTCCTTAGTAAAATATAGGGCATGTGTCCTCAGGGCAATCATCTGTAAAATTTTCAACAGGTCCAGTCAGGACAAGAACGAGCACAATCTTATCTAGAAAACTCAAGTAAATGACAGAGAACTATAAAGCAGTTATAGGCAGTTGTATTGATAAAATTGGCAGTTTATATTCAGGTAATGGTAAGAAAGACAGATAAAGTGTAAGGAAAGTAAATACTAAACAAGAGAAGAATCATAGCAATGAAGACTGTAAAAATAGAACTAGCTGAACCAGGGTAATATGATATAAAGTCCAGGCAACAATGTAGACCAGTGTAACTCCTATGTAAGTCCAGTACAGGATGAATCTCATACAAGATGAATCCAGCAAGGGACGATTCTAGTCATAGTGATCAATGATTCCAGGGTGAGTCCAGCCTATACTCTAGCAGTGTGTTTTAAAATACCGAGATCGACATGTAAACGGCTATGGGTAATCCGGCACATCACACACCTGGCCGGGTGTGAGATGGCTATCATTCCAGTAGATTCCAGTAGGGGTAATTCCAATAATGGGGTATGTCTACATGTCTTACTCTAGTATTTTCTCTCCCAGCAAGTGAATCCAGAATTTCGACACAATGATTCAAGATGAGTCCAGCCAAGTACAATGATACCAGTAAATGATTTCGGGGTGATTCCAGTAAATGATTCTAGTAATAGAAGCCAGGAATGATGATACCAGTAATAGAGGCCAGAAATAAATGTGTGTCGTATACATGAATCCAGAAATAACAGTACGTGTTATAACAGAGAATCACATACAGCTAACTAGAACTGAAATACAGTAATTGACAAATAAATGAGAGAACTATCAGAGAATGTACTCGCCTGATACTCTGAAAAGAGTAGTGTAATGTCAGATGTCTGCACCAGAGTCACAATATCCTAAATAGAGCAGTACAGGTTATAATATGCTTAAAATAAGACAATTGAAGTCTAAGATGCAATCTACATGTTTTTAAGTCAAATCTAGGTCAAAGTCAACTCTAAGTCAAACCTGGTCAATACTGGGTCAACTAGGTCCAATCAAGTCTCACTAGGCCTAACCAAGTCTAGACTAGCATCCAAGCACAATCATAAGGTTACAAAGCAACACACATTCATATGTATGCATATACCATATATATATATATTAGTACACATAGGCTAAGGTATTTATACATGCATTCATTCATACATACATACATACATATATATTTAGCATACTAGCATTCTACATTACCCTTATTTATGCTTGTTCATGTCATCATGCATCTATACATATATAGGTGTGATAGGTTTAGGGACTAAAGCTAGTGTTCAACATATTTAATGTAGTGAAGTAGGCATGCATATAGAGGGGTATCTTGGTTAGCACAATGCTATCAACTAAACTCAAACTACTTCTAATGTAACACAAAGCCTATCTCTATATCAACCTATCAACCATACATGCTCTAACTGTTACCTAGAGAACTCATTCCCCACCCAAAACCTAATCTCTAATCTCTATATCCTAACACCAACACATGGCCAAAACTGAAACCAACTCACTCCCTTAACTTATCAACTCTCTCAACCTTAATCTAAACTCTATCTTCAAACCTATATTTGATACTAGCCCCAACTCTCAGGATACCTATAGATTCCCTCTACAAAACTATACTAGGACAATCAATTTAACTTACATATTCCTCACCCTTCCTCTAAAACATTATTGTGACACATTAACCCTCATATCCCATTACCTAGGTACCAATCCTATTTCCATATTTACTCTATACTCTACCCTTGCCTATTCCCTGCCTAGCCCTCAATACCCTCATGGCTCTACCTAAAGGCACACACCAACTCAAACCCAACTCCCCAGGGAACCTGGAAACCCAAGCTTCCTGCAAGGGAGGATCCCCTGCTGCCTAGTGCAGCAGGGCAGATGCTGCTACTGTCTGTTGTGCAATGCTGCCCAGGCAAGCTGCTGCTGTGCAATGCAATGCAAAGCCAAAGCAATGCAATGCAAACCAACTGCTGCCTAGCTGCATGCTGCAAATGCCACTGCTGATATGCAATGCATGGGCCTGCCTACTGCTGCTATGCAATGCATAAACCAGGCTGAGCCAAAACAGGGCAAGCCAAGGCAATGTCTTGCCTGCTCCTGCAAACTCAGCCAAGGCCAATGCCAAGTCAAACAGTGAGGAAAATGTCAGTCCAGTTGTGTGTGTGTGTGTGTGTGACTTAGAGTGTTCAGTGTATGTGGTGGCAATGTGTGAGTGTATGGAATCAAATTGTGTGTTTGTGTGAGCATGTGAGTGCCCAAACCATATAAATTTCAGATTTCATGTGCTGGTCTAAATCTCAGGTTTATGTAACATTCAATTTCAGGAAATCAACTGTAATATCAAACTCAAGGTGACCCTAAGTACCTTACTGATATCACCATGAATATTTACACAGATGCATACATGAACTAAATGAACTTTACATCTATATTTATATGTGCAAGTCCCAAACAAAATACTAGCCTCTCCTATATATATGAAACCTAAAACCAAATCAGCATGCAAGGGGGGGGGGGGTGTTCATCTGTGAATTCCCAGGTTAATATCAGTGAATCAATACTTAACAGTGAAACAATACCTGAGTTATCTCAGGATTTAACCTACTTTCAAAACAATTCAAAAATAAACTTTTCAGTTCTCAGTAAACTAATCACTCAATTTCCAATAAAACAGTGCATAGACATCAAAACCATTCTCATTTGAACAAAACTTGAATCAATGCATGTCCCAGTTACTATCCAGCATGTAGGTAAGGTATCTACATATTTAAACACAATAATTTTCTTAATTTAAAACAGAAAAACCCATTTTCCTTCTCAGTATCAGTGTATCAGAGTAAGCTCAAAAACCCAAGGTCAAATTCAATTCAAAAACCTAATACAAGGTGTGTCAAGAGTGCGTAGGCATGGGGACATGTCACACATGTCTAATAGGACACCCACGAGTCCAAAAATTAGGACACGAGGTGTCCAAAAGCCAACGTACACTGTGTCTGAGACAGTGCAATGCACTGTCTCGTGCACGTGTGTCGGGCCGCAAAGGACACGACACACACATCTAAGAGTGTCGTGCACGTGTCCACAGCTAGGGTAGGTATATGTGTTCGTGTATACGTGTCTGTCTTGTGTCCACGTGAGTCGTGTCCAGAGAAAGCAGCGCGTATCAGCACGCGTTTTAAACCGCGTGTCGTGCAGTGCCAAATCGATGCGGATGGGATTTCTCCCAATCCGCTCGATAAAATGTCCTAAAATTTTATGTGCACTGTGTCAGTCAAAGCCCACAGGTGTGTGCAAAATTTCGTGTCAGGACGTGCAGTGTCGTGTCCGCTACAGTACCCGAGCAGCAGGACACTGCACGGTGTCCTCGTGCACGCGTTCGTGTCCAATTTTGGACACGAAAGAGACACGAAAAACCAATCAGTCTTCACAAAATTTGATGTACATAATTAGAGCAACAAATTCATATAATTAGATTTACAAAAATCGAAAATAAATTCCTTAGAGGCATTTAATCAAACACCTACAAAACAATACGACACGTGTCCGATACGGACACCAAACGGACAAGAATTCCACCCAAATTTTGGGAACACCTAGGGGACTCCTAGATCTAGCCCTGTATGCAAAGAAAACTAAAATTTGAATCAATTTAAAGGGTTTTACCTATGTGTGCAAAAAGCTTAAAAAAGCCTCAAATGGGGGATTCTTCCTCTTGGTGCCACAAGCTCCAAATTGTCCCAAAGCTGGGATTAAACTCAGAAATCAGAAAATAGGAGAGTGTTAGGTTCTAATGCAAGAAACTAGGATCAAAAAGGAATTAAAATAGATTTATGGGGATTTTTGCAAGAGGGACAATACATTTCCTTCTCCAATGTTGAAATGAATGAAAGAAGGAGGCAAGCCCTAGAGAATAAATGTTTTTATAGGGTGGGGATCCCTATGGCTGGTCATAAAGGAAGGAATTAGGGTTAGGGTTTCCTAAATTGGCCCATGGGCTTAAGTTATGGTTAATCAAGTCATGAAGTCATAAGCCATTTCATGAAACTATAAACCATGACTCAAATCCACTAAACCAAGTCCCCTCATTCTAAAATTAGTTTCTAATGACTAAATGTAGGTTAACCTAAGTTAGACTAGGGTCACCATGGCTAGGGTTAGCTTCTAGGCTAGTTCACTATGTCCCAACAGGTCAAGTCAAACTAGAACTCACCAAATCAACAAATCACCAAATAAATCAAATAAGTCAAAATGACCAAAATACTCCTAGGCTAAAAATGATAATTAAATCATCCTAATGACATGGTTAGGCTCTAGGTCATGCAGTCTCTACGGTTTCACTAGCTGCACACCAAAATCACAAGTCATGACTTAAAACAGTTTTTAAATAGTTTAAAAATAATTGAAAATCACCAAAAATCACCATGTGAAATAAATATCAATAAATAATAATTATAATTACAAAATTTCAAAAATACCCTCATCTGGAAAACTGGGTGTTACAGTAGTATATGTTCTTATCAAATCTAGTATCTAGTATCTGAAGAATGTAACAGAATCAAGATGAACTCACATAATGTAATACTAAAACATCATCTACTACTATATAAGATATAGTGATAGGTTGTAGTATCATCATTGCCGAGGGATGAGGATCGGAGGACAGTCAACTTCATCTACGGCTACATAGTTACATGAGCTAGTCGTCGCGAAACGTCGCTATGACGTCGCTAATAGCGACTAATTTAGCGACGTTCATATGAACGTCGCTAAATTCTAATTATATTTCCCCCACCAATTTATTTTCCCCCATTTTACTCTCTCTCTCTCTCTCCTCCCCCCCTCCGGCGCTCTCACTCTCTCCGGTGCTCTCACAGTACTAATTCATATCTGTTTTAAGTGTGAGAACGGATGGCTCAGAACACAATCCAAAATTTATTCTAGCATACATTAGTGTGGATCATTATGTTCTGTACATATGGTGTAGTATATGTTCTTATCGAATCTAGTATCTGAAGGATATAACAGAATCAAGATTAACCTACATAATGTAATACTAAGACATCATCTACTATAATAACAGAATCAAGATAGGTTGTCGTATCATCATTGCCAAGGGAGGTAGGTTAATTGGAGGAAGTTACTGCAGAAAGTGAAGACCGACATGAACTGACGCACGAAAATGAGGAGCTCTAAGCTGGAACAAGAAAAGTTATGCTTTGGAAAAAGAACTCTTGTAAACTCTTTGTTCACAAAGCAAGCTATAATTAAAGAATACAGAACAAGTATCGAGTTCCTAACACAAGTATAGAGCTTACAAGAGTTATAAACTCGATACTTGTTTTGTATTCATTGTATCTTACTTTGTGAACAAAGAGCTTACAAGAGTAGAACATCCAAAACACAACTTTACTTGTTCTCCTCCTTTTCGTGCGTCAGTTCATATCAGTCTGTACTTTCTGCAGTAACGACCACAAGTTTTATGTTCTTCAACGATATATTTCACATGCTTAATTGCCAAGTATGGGGACGAATGGCTCAGAACACAACCCAAAATTCATTCTAGCATACATTAGTGTGAATCATCTATGTTCTGTATATATGGTGTAGTATATGATCTTATCGTATCTAGTATCTGAAGAATGTAACAGAATCAAGATGAACTCACATAATGTAATACTAATACATCATCTACTACTATATAAGATATAGTGATAGGTTGTCATATCATCATTACCGAGAGATAAGGGTCGAAGGACAATCAATTTTATCTACGGCTACATAGTTTCTGCCTCGCCAGTCGAATGGCTGCAGGGACTATGTCCTGATCACCATGTCGTAGTCCAATACAATCCAGAGATTGACACAGTACTAATTCATATATATAGTCCAATACAAATAGTCTAATACAAAAATAACCCAATACAAATAGTCCAATACAAATAAGTACTAATAGCTAATGAGAACCACGCAGCTCACGCAAACGTTCAGTGATACGATCACGCAACCACCTCGAATAAGTGGGATCGACGATGGCATAGAGATGTAGTCCATTGCAAGTGTTGGATGAATAGAACTCCCGGTCTCACTAGCTACCGGTGCTGGATGAATAGAACTCCTGGTCTCACTTAGCTATCGGTGCTACTTCCTCCTTAACAGTAGGAGGAGCCACCTAAGCATTCACTATTTCCCTCAAACGACGTACCGCTCCTCGGATCATGGGTGCCATCTGGTAAGATCGATATTCACAAATAATATAATTGTAACATAAGCAAGCTAACTAAAGGAACCATCATCTCGTTTGAGTACATTTTCGAAAGCAGATAAAATACAGAAAATTTAATTTTTTGTCAAGTGTGAGAACGGATGGCTCAGAACACAACCCAAAATTCATTCTAGCATACATTAGTGTGAATCATCTATGTTCTGTACATATGGTGTAGTATATGTTCTTATCGTATCTAGTATCTGAAGAATGTAACAGAATCAAGATGAACTCACATAATGTAATACTAAGACATCATCTACTACTATATAAGATATAGTGATAGGTTGTCATATCATCATTATCGAGGGATGAGGGTCGGAGGACAGTCAACTTTATCTACGGCTACATAGTTTCTGTCTCGCCAGTCGAATGGCTGCAGGGACTATGTCCGGATCACCATGTCGTACCATAGTTTCTGCCTCGTCAGTCGAATGGCTGTAGGGACTATATGTCCCGATCACCATGTTACCAATTAAACAACCAACAAAACTACTTGTTACAAATATCTGCACTATTGGTACGTTCGAATCGGAGTATCACATTTTTTGGTATCGGAAAACAAATAATTATTACTAAATTATCATATTTTTTTGGCACTATCGGTGCCCCTGACCAAGCCCCCCTCCCCCCTGCTCCCTTCCCCCAGCCGCCCCCACCCCCTTGCTCCCCTCCCCCAGCCGCCCTCACCCCCACTGCTCCCCTCCCCCAGCCGCCCCGACCCCCCTGCTCCCCTCCCCCAGCCACCCCTACCCCCCTGCTCTCCTCCCCCCCCACCCACACATACCCACCCTTGACCCAAACCCTAATCCTAACCCTAGCTCCCCTCCCCCAGCCACCCTCGTCCCCCCGCCCCACCCCCCAGCCACCCTCCACTCACCCCCCAACCACCCGCATCCCCCTGCCCCTCCCTCCGAGCCACCCGCACCCGCCTAACCACCAACAACCAAAACAACGAGAGAGAGAGAGATAGAGAGAGCGAGAGAGAGAGAGGGGGAGAGTCACGTACCGGAGAGGGAGGAGAGTCGCCGGAGAGAGTGAGAGTCGCCGGAGAGAGTGAGAGCGCCGGAAGGGGAGGAAGAGAGAGAGAGAGAGAGTGTGAGAGAGTAAAATAGGGGAAATGAATCGTTGGAGGGAATATAATTAGAATTTAGCGACGCTAATACTACTGTCACTAAATTAGTCGCTATTAGCGACGTCAGAGCGATGTTCCGCGACGACTAGCTCATGTAATTAATATACGTCATTGTTATGTCGCTTATTTCGTTGCTAGTAGCGACTATTAGCGACGTTTCAATAAAACGTCGCTAATGAACATAATTTAGCGACGTTAATCGAACGTCGCTAAATTTATGTCGCCAATTGAGCAGATTTTAGTAGTGATTTACAAAAAAAAATGTAACTAACCTTGAAGATGGAAGCCATTACATAAAATATAAAATTATCCTCCACGCATGTCTCTTCCACAAGAGTAATCGCCAAGATATTATATTCTAATTTTTTTTAAACCATCCTATTATGGATTAGGCATCGAAAATCATAAAGCGTGAAATTCTATAACTAGTTTACATTTTTAACATTATGAAAGAATTTTTATTTTTCCTTTTCTTTTTTTAAAAAGGAAATCTATACTAATCTTTCTTATTTAATCTAATTGAATATATAGTCTATCTATGTAACATGATTTAATCTAATCAAATTCAGTTGATAGAGTTCCGAAAGGTGATATTAAGAAGAGGATTGGAGTCTACATGAGAGGCTCCCTTTGGACCCGACTTTGGGCTGGTAGGGTCCATCCCGAAAAAGTAGTTTATATCATAATGGGGAGCTAGGGTGGGTCCTTGTCCATAAAATTAAAATTAAAATCTTAACCGTATTGAAAAACAATCAATATTATTGATTTAAAAAAAAAAAAAAAAAACTAACCGACCTTGAAGATGGAAGCCATTACATAAAACATAAATTATCCTCCACGCATGTCTCTCCCACAAGAGTAATCGCCAAGATGTTATATTCTAATTTTTTAGACCATCCTATTACGGATTAGGCATCGAAAATCATAAAGCGTGAAATTCTATAACTAGTTTACATTATTAACATCCAGTAACAATGAAAGAATAATTTTATTTTTCCTTTTTTTTAAAAAGAAAATCTATAAAATCTTTCTTATTTAATCTAATTACATATATAGTCTATCTATGCATGGGCGGATCCACCCCAAAAAATAAAAATTTATATTTTTTTTCTATATAATTTTTTTTTGATTTTTTTTATATGGATTAATCTACTTCCAGCCCACCCAAATTTTTCGTAGCCCATCCCAAATATAGTTTCTGGATCCGCCCCTGTATCTATGTACCATGATTTAATCTAATCAAATCCAGTTGACAGAGTTCCGAAAGGTGATATTAAGAAGAGTTTGGATTCCACACGAAAAGCTTCCTTTGGACCAGGCTTTGGGCTAGTAGGGTCCAGACCCAAAAAAGTAAGTTTATACTAAAAATAGGGAGCTAGGGTGGGTCATTGTCCATAAAATAAAAATAAAAATCTTAATCACATTGAGAAACAAGCAATATTATTGATTTAAAAAAAATAAAATCTAACTGACCTTGAAAATGGAAGCCATTACATAAAATATAAAATTATCCTCTCCACGCATTTCTCTCCCCCAAGTGTAATCTCCAAGATGTTATATTCTAATTTCTTTAGACCATCCTATTATGGATTAGGCATCGAAAATCATAAAGCTTGAAATTCTATAGTTAGTTTACATTCTTAATCCAACAACAATGAATTTTTTTTAATTTTTCTTTTCATTTAAAAAAGAAAATCTATACAAATCTTTCTTATTTAATCTAATTACATATATATAGTCTATCTTTGTACCATGATATAATCTAATTAAATCCAGTTAACAGAGTTCCGAAAGGTGATATTAAGAAGATGTTTGGATTCCACACGAGAAGCTCCATTTGGACCAGGCTTTGGGCTTGTAGGGTACAACCCAAAAAAGTAAGTTTATAATCAAAATGGGGAGCTAGGGTGGGTCCCTGTCCATAAAATTTAAATTAATATCTTAATCATATTGAGAAACAATCAATATTATTGATTTACAACAAAAAAAAAAAAAAAAAAAAAATCAAACTGACCTTCAAGATGGAAGCCATTACATAAAATATAAAATTATCCTCCACGTATGTCTCTCCCACAAGAGTAATCGCCAAAATGTTCTATTCTAAATTTTTTAGACCATCCTATTATGAGTTAGGCATCGAAAATCCGTGAAATTCTATAACTAGTGTATATTTTTAACATCCAATAACAATGAAAGAATTTTTATTTTTCCTTTTCTTTTTTTAAAAAAAATATATACAAATTTTCTTATTTAATCTAATAGCATATATTGTCTATCTATGTATCATGATTTAATCTAATCAAACCCAGTTGACAGAGTTCCGCAAGGTGATATTAAGAAGAGGTTTTGATTCCACACGAGAGCTCCATTTGGACTGGTAGGGTCCAGCCCCAAAAAAGTAAGTTTATACTCAAAATGGGAAGCTAGGATGGGTCCTTGTCCAAAAAATTAAAATAGAAATCTAAATCATATTGAGAAAAAAAATCAATATTATTGATTTACAAAAAAAAGAAAAAGAAAAAATGTAACTGACGCTGAAGATGGAAGCCATTACATAAAATATAAAATTATCCTCCTTGCATGTTTCTCCCACGAGGGAAATCGACAAGATTTTATATTCAAATTTTTTTAGACCATCCTATTTTGGATTAGGCATCGAAAATCATAAAGCATGAAATTCTATAACTAGTTTACAGTTTTAACATCCAATAACAATGAAAGAATTTTTATTTTTCCTTTTCTTTTTTAAAAAGAAAATCTATACAAATCTTTCTTATTTAATCTAATTGCATATATTCTCTATCTATGTTCCATGATTTAATCTAATCAAATCCAGTTGACAGAGTTTCGAAAGGTGATACTAAGAAGAGGTTCGGATTCCACACAAGAAGCTCCCTTTGGACCCGGCTTTGGGCTGGTAGGGTCCAGCCCCAAAAAGTAAGTTTATCAAAATGGGGAGTTAGGATGGGTCCTTGTCCAAACAATTAAAATTAAAATCTTAATTATATTGAGAAACAATCAATATTATGTTTACAAGAAGAAACACATAAAATATAAAATTATCCTACGTGCAATGTCTATCCCACAAGAGTAATCGCCAAGATGTTATATTATAATTTTTTTAGATCATTTTATTATGGATTAGGCATCAAAAATCATAAAGCGTGAAATTCTATATCTAATTTACATTTTTAACATCCAGTAACAATAAAAGTATTTTTATTTTTCCATATCTTTTTAAAAAGAAAATATATGCAAATCTTTCTTATTTAATCTAATTACATATATAGACTATCGATGTACCATGATTTAATCTAATCATATCCAATTGACAGATTTCCTAACGGTGTGTTTGGGAACCTTTTTGAGGAGAGAAAAATTTGAGGGAAAGAAAAATGGAGGAGAGTAAGATGGAGGAAAAATTAATTTTTTCTTCACTTGTTTGGATAATAAAAAAGTAGGGGAAGAATTTTTAGACCATCCTATTATGGATTAGGCATCAAAAATCACAAAGCGTGACATTCTATAACAGTTTACATTTTTAACATCCAATAACAATGAAAGAATTTTTATTTTTTCCTTTTCTTTTTTAAAAAGAAAATATATACAAATCTTTTTTTATTTAATCTAATTACATATATAGTCTATCTATGTACCATGATTTAATCTAATCAAAACCATTTGACATAGTTCCGAAAGGTGACATTAAGAAGAGGTTTGAATTTCACATTAGAAGCTCCATTTGGACCCGGCTTTGAGCTAGTAGGGTCCAGCCCCCAAAATTAAGTTTATACTCAAAATGGGGTGTTAGGGTGGGTCATCATCCATAAAAATTCTTCCAACCCAAACTTGGTCATGATGTAAAAAAATAGAAATAAAATATAAAAAATATTAAAAAAATGTTATTCTTGAGAAATTTTAGTGAAATATTCTGATCCGGGTGACATGGTGAGTGGGTAGTGTATGATTTCTACATAAAGGTCCCAAGTTCGACCCAGAACTGATCCGTAACATGTATCGGTAGACTCGGTTCCCTGTGAAATTGAATCAAATAATTGGTAGCGTTAATGTTTTCACTTTCTAGCCACTAGAGCTAGGAGACTTTGACATGGTTACACGGACATAATTGTTGGAGTCCAGTCTGAATTTGGTAACAACATATTTGTGTAATCGAAATCTAGTTAAATATTTGATTTGATTATATTTGGATGTCCATAATTGGTGCTGTGCTATTTTAGGTATAATAGGATTCTTATTTTAGGAATTCCTATTATGATCTAAAATAGGATGTTGATAAAATATTTTAGGCATAATAGGATTCCTATTATGTTCATATTTAGAAAATTCTATTATGACTAGAATTTTTTTCTCATCCTATATATATGGGGGTGAGGGTGGAGGCACAAAGCACGACACAAAGTGGAGAATCGATGTGCTCGTCCACAAGAAAATCTAAAAGAAAGTCCGTACTTTGCTCTTAGGACTTCGTCTTCCAAGACAGAAGGAAGAAGAAGATCAAATCAAGGAGTCATCAACTTCGATTAGGAAGATTGCTATGGGTCAGTGAGTGATTTTAATTATAATATTCTATTTTTCTTCTTAAGAGTGGTGAGGGAGTTGAACCTATTAGGACAAATGATTCAACATGAGTTCTGTCAATCTTGTAATTCCATCTAGGTTATAAAGGTTAAGATTTATCCAAGTAACGTAGTCACCGTCATATACTTGTCTTTATCTTATGCTTGGTGTCCGTTAGACGGGAGTTGGTTTTGATCAGGTGGGTTGGCAAATGCTTCCGCATACGCCCAACAATTGGTATCAGATCTTTGGGGGTTCTGACAACCAAGTCTACGAAACAGATGAACACTCGTATGATCACCCTCACAGGACAATTGGGCGATTTGGAAGCCCAGGATGGAAGATCTATTTTGGTGCAAGGACTTGCATGGTCCGTTGGAGGGCGACAACGCAAAGCCATCGGACGAAGCTACTGAAGACTGAAAATGATTGGATCGGAAGGCCGTTGGATTCATCCGCCAATGGCTGGACGGCTCGATGTTTCACCACCTGTCCATGGAGAGTTCGACAAAAGCATTGTGGGAGAAGCTGCATTCGTTGTACGAAAGAAAGACGGCTGGCAACAAGGCATTTCTTATTCGATAACTCAAAGTACACGGAGGGTGCCTCGATGGCACAACATCTGAACAAGGTTCAGGGTATCATCAATCAGCTGTCTACGATGAAGATGGTGATTGATGATGAGCTTCAGGCCCTACTGCTCTTAAGTTCTCTGCCAGAAAGCTGAAAGATGTTGATGGTGTGGGTGAGCAACTCCGCACCTAATGGAGTTGTCGTAAGGAGGCAGTCAAAAGTAGCTTATTGAATGAGGAGGTCCGATGCAAGCAAGTGGAATCATCGCAGGAGTCCGCTCTGGTGGCTTCCTACGGGAGGGAAAGACCCAAGTCATTGGCTAGGACAGGGGAGCGTTCTCAGGATCTTGCGATTGTGGACCGCAAGGAAGGCTGCTATCACTGTGGTGAAAGGGGTCATATAAAGAGAAACTGCATGAAGCTCAAAGTTGAGAAGGCTAAAGGTAAAGACGATTAGGAGGATCTTACGGCGTTTGGAGATATCATCATCGCAGCGATCGACATAGAGGAACCTTGTGGCATGTGTCATGATGCCGACTGGGTTATGAACACGAGAGTGTCGTATCACGCCACTCCACATAGAAGGATCTTCACGTCATACCGCGATGACATGTTTGGACGTGTGAAGATGGACGACAAGGGGATGACTGCAGTTGTAGGCATCAGTGATGTGTACTTGACGATGAAGTTTGGTGAGAAGCTAGTCTTCAGGGGTGTGCGACATGTACCGAGTTTGCGCTACAGCTTGGTTTCGGTAGGGAGGCTGGCAGATGATGGCTGTCGCAGTCTGTTTGGGAGCAAATATTGGATGCTTGCGAAGGATTCCTAACAGCTGGCTCAAGAAGATTTGTGTTGTGGCATGTACAGACTCAAGCCGCTAAGCTATATAAGCAGGCCACAGACACCAAATAGAGGCTCGAGGGGTGTTCAACATGAGATGATCATCGGAAACTTACTGAGGAGGGACTTCGAGATGTTTTGAGGGATACAAAGGATTCGATTCACCGAGACAAAGCGACGGATGGTGATGAGTCAAAGATTGAGGATCAGTCTGTCGGTCCCATAACAGCTGGTCGATCTCCAGGTAGGAGTTGCTCTACGGATCCAGTTTTAGCGACAGGTGGTTTGCTAAAGCTTTATGGAACAACATCGGTTTCAACAGTTCGAAGCCAGGGAGGAGATCAAGGTTTGCAGCAAATTCAATCTGGGATGGAAGCATCATCATTTACACAATTCACGAGGAGCTGTGGGTCAATGACAACATGTACCATATGTGATATTCTGCTCGTAGACGCATGTGTATAGGGGAGCTTCAAGTTTGAACACGTAAGTGGGAAGGTTCAGGAGTTCAAATCTCAAGAGAACCACACCGTCCGCTTGATTGGGCCAACCAAGGGTGAAAAACCTCGTCGAAAAGTTAACACTTTTCAGTAAAAGAGGAAAGTCGGAGACAGGCGGCCGAAACTTACGGTGAGGCTGATCATCAGAGACTTCAGTCTTGGTCATGTCATTAATATCGGCAGGATTCGAGTGGTGCAGGAGGTGCTACGCATGACAGCTAGCGTCGACGTGACGGTCGAGGAGCTGGAGACAAAGAAAGATGCAAAACAGCTTGGGGGATCGGAGATTAGTGGCATGGGAGAGCAGGAACTCTATCGTGGGACAACAGGCATGGAGTCCAGTTGACGACCCATAGGGTCGATACCCTCTCATCAGACTAGAGGGGGAGATTGTTGGAGTCCAATCTGGATTTGTTAACAACATATTTGTGTAATCGAAATCTAGTTAAATATTTAATTTGATTCGATTTCGATGTCCATAGTTGGTGTTGTGCTATTTTAGGTATAATAGGATTCTTATTTTAGGAATTTCTGTTATGATTTAAAATAGAATATTGACGGAATATTTTAGGCATAATATGATTCCTGTTATGTTCATATTTAGGAATCCTATTATGACTAGAATATGTTTTTTCTCATCCTATATATATGGGTGAGGGTGGAGGCACAAAGCACGGCACAAAGTGAAGAATCGGGGTGCTCGTCCACAAGGAAATCTAAGAGAAAGTTCATACTTTGCCCTTAGGACTTCGTCATCCAAGACAGAAGGAAGAAGAATATCTAATCGAGGAGTCGTCAACTTTGGTTAGGGAGATTGCTACGGATTGGTGAGTGATCTCAATTGTAATCTTCTATTTTTTTCTTCGGAGTGGTGAGGGGGTTTGTAATCCCCCTAAATTTCTACTACGATTTGTTTTTTTTTATTTTTTCATATTTTTTATTTTTATCTTCGTATCTATACATCGCACAAAATTCGCTTTGTTGTATTTACGTAGTGTGCGAAATTCGCGTTTCGTAATTTCTCGACGAGTGCGAATATGTGTCGAGGTACATATTTTAGAAAAAAAACATTTTTATTATAAATTTTATTTTATATAGAAAAAGTATATTTGTGATAAATATGTTTATTTTGGATAAAAGAGTTATTTTATTTGTCACTTAAAATAAGTAGTAAGTTGAAAATTTGGTTTATATAAAATATTTTCAAATGTTTTGCGAAATGTGAAATTTGTTTATTAATGAATTTTGTTATTTACAAAAGCTACTTTATGATTTAATATTTAAATATTTATAGTAATTTTTGAAATTAATTATTTCCATATTTATTTAATTACGAAAATGATATTTGGGATTTGTTAATTTTAATATTTGATTAAATACGGTAATTTAAATTACAAAAGATTTTATTGACTGTATTTAAAATATTTTAAATTAAGTATAGAATTAATTTGGATTTGGATTTGATTTGAATTGGCTTTTAAACTATTTAAATTAATATTGAATTTATCTAATGGGGATTTAAACAATCCCAATCTTTATCCTAATGGGTATTCCCACGTCCTATAAATAGGCAGGTACTCCTCCATAAATTTTGGGCATCCACAAATTTCTCCACAACCCAATGTGCACCGTGTCTGTGCCTCCCATCCACTATACTTTTTCCCCTTATAAATAAAATATGTTTTCATCCTGTCCGACAAACCGGACATCCAAACCAGCCGTGTCGGACTCATCCCGACACGACACCTACACCTAAGCCATGCCCCTGTATCGCCTCGCTGCGTCGACAACAGCCTCTCATCGCCCCGTCGTTATCACTGCCACCACCAGATTATCTTTCCCCTGCCCGACACCAAGTCAACACCACCAACCCTGTCATCGACTCTGGCCAAATCGGCCGACAGCCATCACCAACATACCCACCACCTCCGGCCACCACAACCGCTACGACCAACTTCCCGACCCACCACCACCAGTATAATCATCGACATCCCAACCCAGAGAAAAGCAAAAGGAAGGAAAACCGTAACCTCCATTGCGACTTTCCCCGAGTGGCGTCGAACCAGCCGCCGGCTCCCGACTCTCCTGCGCTCCGCCCAGAGCCATCCGAACCGCGCCATCCGCCCTACTCCAGGCGCCCACCACCACGGATCAGCCAAACCTCGCCGTGTCTAGTCTTCCGCTCCGCCTCGAAGCCCCGGCCGCCGTCGTCGAGCACGCCGATCTCCTCGATTCGCCGTCCCTGTCTCGACCACCGATCGCCGAGCCCTAATCTCCTCCGCTCGCGTCTCCTCTCTCCTCCTTTCCAGCCCGGCGCCGCCGCCACTCTCCGCCTTTTCTTCCTCCGGCCGCCGTTGAGTCCCGCCGCCGCCTCCGGATCGACGAGGCCGCCCGCCGCTCCTCTTCCCGACGCCACGCCCCGCCACGAAACCCCAGTCGCCGCTTCTCTTCCCGCCCGGCGCCGCCACCTCTGCCGGCGTCGATCGCCGCCCTCCGCCGATCAAGGTGAGAAACCCCCTCTCGAGTTCATCTCTTCTCTCTCTCTCCCTCTTACTGTATGGTTGGGGGAAGGGATTAAAAAGGTTTAGGATTTTTTTTATTAATAACTTTATTATTGATGCTATTGTTACAGCTATTTTACTAATATATGGTTATTATATTTATTATTATTATTATTATTTGTATTATTATTATTATTAAGATTATCATTTATGTTATAAATATTATTATTATTATTATTATTATTATTATTATTATTATTATTATTATTATTATTATTATATTGATTAATCATTATTATTATAATTATTATTATTTTTATTATTCTTATCATTGTCATTCTTAGTATTATTTTTTATAACTATTATTATTATTTTATCATTATTTATTATTATTATTATTATGGTTATTGTTGTTGTTATATTAAGATTTATATTAGACAAAAATATGTTTTGTAAATAAAAGTCCTTATAATATTATCTTCATAATTATAGTTTTCACCAAAATAATGTATAAATAATAAAACTACGTTTACAAATAATTTCCTAGATTTTGTGATATTTTTACTAATAAAAATATATAGCTAGAAAAATCTACTTTAATGAACTTAGATTTTTCCTAAAAACGTATTCTTGAGTTTCATATATTTGTGTAAAATATTTTCTAATAAATTGGTCTTCAAAACAATAAGGGCAAAATTTCTAAACTAGTATAAATATTCAGTACTCCTAAAATTTCTCCTATTTTCGTCGTCGATCATGACTAATCACATTTTCCTATTCTCTCGCGAATTTGGACCCGTACGCAAGGACCATGGCTAATGGACAAGACTGGACTTGTCGGATTTTCGTACCACACCAAGCGTAACAACAGACAAGATACCTTGCTATTATTCTGTTTATATTCAGTCTGTATTTTATTTACATATCACTGTTCATTTATTTCTAGTTCTTGATTACTGCCTGCTCAGTGATATTAGTTGTACCTTGTTATTTACCCTTTGATTGCATATGGACTTAGAGTTAAGGGACTACCACTAGCTTAGTGCATTGCATAAACTTTGACACTGTTGTGCCACGAGATGTGTGAGATATGAGTAGCATATAGCCTACGGACTTGCGTGTTGGCTGATCACTGATGCGTGCAGGACGTGCGTTAGGTCTAACTGTCAATAGTTGTGTGTTAGAAGACTTGACGGTTAGTAGTGTTACAGGGTCGTGGATGCGACATGATAGGTACATTGGGTGGGGAGAACATTTCCTTATCGTATGGGCTTCTATTGCACTTCCCTTGTAACCCGGAAGCTCCGCTGGAGATACGGGTATGAGCCTCTCAGGTTGGCCACTATCGTTTTTGAACGTCATGCTCTCGGTCACTGGTGCCCAAGTGGGAACTATACCAGATCCCATTACAGCCAGGGCTCATGCGACGAAAGGTTTGTTCTCACTGCATGTTCACTTTACTTTGGTTAGATTACCTTATTAGTGTCTTGTCACTTTCTTTGATTGTGGCATATTTTATATTCAGTATTATATGGCATGTTGATATATCTTGTTACGTTCCTCTGAGGACCTGGTTATCTCGCCAGGTGTGTGTTTCGTGATTTCTTGCAAGTGCTCTAGCTAAGGCCATTCCTTCCTTCGTGGTGATTGCTTTTGGACTCGCCATTGCTCTTGCTTGCTAAATTCTTTCCTTGTATATTTTTCCATATTTAATTTGGTTGGTAGTGGACTTTGTCTCCGCCCAACTATTGTGTACATGACAAATTCAAAGTTACTTTTATATCATATTTATCTTTGTGGATGAGATTTAGTACTTTGGTTACTGTATTTTACAGCTTATGTATATATATGAGGGTCTATATACTTCGTATGTATACAGCTGGCATGATTACGTTCTAGTCCTACGTATTTTGGGACTGGGGTGTTACATATTTTTGTGGTGGCCCATGCAGGTCTAGTTTGCCGTTTCGGTTACATAACTGTACCGAACGGGCCTGCAATATAGGATTAGAGTTTAGAATCTCATCCACTTACTTGACATCCTCTCATGCCTTCAAATTTCGGAACTCTCGTTCGACCTCCTTGAAGTGCATCTTGCTTGACTCCTTCCACCGTAAATTCTTAGTTTTGTGTTTAGTAAGATGACTACACTAGTATATGCCCATAGGTTAAACACATGGCTAGATGGATTGCATTTGGCAATTAGTATGCATTAGAATTTTATTTGAGTTACAAAAGAATTTATTTTTCTAGAAAGTATGATTTTAAGGATTAGTTAATTTCAAGTTGGGTAGTAGCATATTACCGCCTTCAATGAATAGTTGGAATTTTATTTTGCAATTATAAGGTGGTATACACAAGAGGACAGAAAACAATTTTATGAATTATGATTTTTGGAAATAGCGAAATAGTTTATGATTTATTTGGGATATGAAACCGATTTGAGAAACATATTTAAATTGTGACACATGATTTACGGATTTGTTCGAGTTTGGATTGTTAAAGTTTATCTCGAATTTATTAAAGTGTTTAAATTTTATAAGTTATAATTTTGTAAACGACTAGAGAATATGAAGGTTATGATTTATAGTTTATTTGAGAGCTTTGTGGGAACCCTAGAGGGGGTGAATAGGGTCAAGCTAACTAATCAAGCACTTAGCACAAGCTAATTGGCAATTTAAAAATATAAGTGCAAGAGAAGAAGCAAACACAATACCGACACCCGATATATTCTGGTATCCTCCTAAGAGGCAGTCCAGTCCCGGAACTCTCTCCGGCTTTAATCCACTATTTGAGCAAATAGTTACACACGAGTTTGGATCCGAAGAACTCGCCAACTTCTTACACAAGAGCTTTAATCCGAAGGGCTCTCCGACTTCAACCGAGAGTTTGGATACGAAGACTCCCCAACTTCAACCGAGAGTTTGGATACGAAGACTCTCCAACTTCAACCTTTCGCAATAGGTTTTGATCTCCTTATATAATAGGATGAAGATCTCACTTTTCAACTCAACAACTCTAACACAATTTGTGAATGGCAAATGAAAGCTTTGTAGAGTTGTATGTGGATAAGCTTTGGTGGTTTAGGAATTTTTAGGCTCAAAGCATCAACCTTGAATGAAGGGGTTCAAGGCTATTTATAACCAAAGCTTGAAAAGAAGCCAAAGGCAACTTTTCAGTCACGAACCGGCATACCGCCGGTATGATCCGGCATGCCGGCGGTATACCGGTCTGGAATGCAACGGCTAGAAATATAGCCGTTGGGATCATTTATTGCTCAGAATTCGACCGTTGAAATTTGAACACTACTGAATCGGTATACCGTCGGTATGGACCGGTATGCCGTCGGTATGCCGGTTTTGTAGACAGAAACTTTCTGTGAACAAAAACCGGTATACCGTCGGTATACACCGGTATACCGTCGGTATGCCGTTTTTCAGCAGAAAACGATCCTAGGCTTATTTCTACCCTAGCTTTCGATTTTGCCATCCATTTCTTGTGTTTACAATTATTCCTAAGACTCATTACAGACTCCAGATATACTTAGGCAGGTGCAGGCTTCTTCAGAGTCTTGAAATGATGATGGCACGGCTTGGCTTCTTCCTTTGATAGGTGCTGGCTTTTTCCCTTGGCGGCAGCTGTCCAAAGATATCCAGTTTGTAAAAACTGAATACCTTTCGGGGGCTTTGCCCCCGAACCCCCGACGAGGGGCGCTGCCCCCTCGACCCCCGTCCGCTGACCGGGCAGCGGAACCCCCGGTGCGTGGCTCCAGAGATGTCGTCGGGTGGTTCAGAAAAATCTTGTAGGATCCATCGTCTTTGGTCCACCATGATTTCTTCATTACAATGCATATGTCCACATTGATCTTGCTAATTGCTTTTCTGTAAATACATGTTAGACGAACAAAGCAATATACATGTAGCAAGAATGATAAGATAAAAGCACATTAGGACTATGCGAAGTTTAAGTATCAATGCTATAGTGATAGCATAAATATTAGTGATATCATAATGCTAAACTTAATTGAATAACCATAATCAAAACATAGTTCTGATTTTGGCAACCCGATTAAATTTAAGATAGATAAGCTCATATCACTAATATGTAAACCAATAGGCACATATCACCAAAGATATAAGTATAAGTAGAAATGCTATAGCGATAGTATAAAGATTAGTGATAATGAAATGCTAAACTTAACATATTAACCATATTCAAAAACATGATACAATCATTGGGCTAACAAGCTTGAGGTTTTAAATTGATTCTACGATTTATGAATTATAAGTATTTAATTTTGAGCTTGAAGAGATAATGGTAAAAATTTTGAAATATTTTTGGAAGATATGAAATCGACTTTGAAGGAAAAATTTAAATATTTAAATTTGCTCACATGATCTATGATTTATAAAGTTATTTAGATTTCGAGTTTAAAAGCCTTGATTATGGATATTTAAGGTTTGGAAAAAAAATGATGATGATGAATTTATTTATTCGATTTGCGAATTACGAGGATTGTGCGAGATTGACTAGAGATTTAAAATTTTGATTAAAGTTGACAGCCTAAGATGATTGGAAATTTTGGTGGAGTATCTTCGAAATATTTATTAAACTTCGAGGAACTTAAAATTTTAGATTAGATCATATATTGGTAGAAGACCAAGAAGCAAGTAAGGTCACCCTAGTGAGATAGAAGTATTCCACATTAGATTGCCATGCCACCTATGACTATAATATTGCATATACACAAGTTTAGTTAGTCATCGACCAAACCAATGAACATATCCTTGACTTACTCGACCTTCCCTCAATTCTAGATCTTTATTCTTGACCATCTAATTGTTTGAAACTTAGAAATGATTAGATTCGTTCCCTTGACCATACCCTTATCTATGAACTTTTTCTAGAAATTGTCTCTCTAACTTATTTAGCCTTGACCTACGAGATTCCTAATTATCTTTATTTGTGCTTTAACCTTCATTTTGTGCATAAATTAGTACGTTATGAAAACCCACTTTCTATTTTTGATCATTTGGCGTCCCTATCGTGACTTTGATATTTGGAGCACAACACTAGATTTTTCCTTCCCACAAATTTTACATGCAAGACCTAGACGAGCTCACCTTCGTATATGTATATCATGTCCCACTAAAACACGTCCCCTTGTACTCTATTTTTATGGTACGACTTTCGGGCCATAAAGACTCAACCATAACCCTTACCATGGTACCAATATGGACTCCACCTCGATTCAAATTTTTTGACCTAATATGTGATGGTGATCTATTAAATGCTTAACTTGTGTTTTATCTTGACTGCTTAACCCTTGTCATTTTATTTTCTTGTATTATCCTGATTTACTTAGACCCATAACACCTTTTACTCTTCATGCAATATTAGCAACACTTACTTTTCTCCCTTCCAATTAAATTTCTTCCTCATACTTCGCTATGATTTCTCCATTGTTTACGCCACCTTATTCCTTGTATGATTCCCTTACGCGAAATGAAATTTGATCATGACAATCTTGAGTTAGTAGAAGTTAGATTGGAGAACCCCACAACATGGATAAATAAGGTAGTTGGTGGGACATAAATAAAAATGTGCGATAATTCTGAATAGATGAAATAAGGAATGATATACGGTGTTTTGATAAAACACTCAAGAGTAAATAGACTTCTCGAATTTCAAAAGCTGGTTTTGAGAAAACTAAATATCGAGTGAAGAATCTTCTAAAGTGTTGGTGGTTTAAGAATCCAAAATTATATAATAAATTTATGGATGCACATTTTTGATAAAGACAATGTTGACGTTGCCTTCGATAACATATAGCGTTATGATGATATTATTTTTCAAGGATAACCAATTTTTGAAGAAAGAAACCTTTATAATTTTGAAGTTCTAAAACGATTATGAATAAGAAGTTAAAATGAGTTTCATCTCTACCATCAAGAAGGTAAGATTGTTGAATTCAAATTTTCGAGAGAGTGACTAATAAGTATTTTAGAAAAATTTGCAATTACGATGATAGAAGATTGAGTTATGAAGGTATACGGATAGTTTTCGAGGTTTATCATTGAAGACGGATTTTTGATACCCATGGATGCATTGACCAACAAATACAAATCGTAGTAAGGAGATTTTAACTTTTACTTGAGCCAATTGGTTGAAAGTGTTAGAATTTTAATTTTAGAGGAAAATTTTAAAGATATATATAAGTGAGCTAGTATAACATAGATTATGAAATTCAAATTTTGAGATTATCGAAATTCTATGACGAGATAGAGGAAATTAGAGTACACTTATAACCATATTGGTTTGGTTTAAAAGGACGTGGAACGGAAGTAATTCTTGGGAAGAACGATTTATGATAAGTGAATATTGATGATATCAAAGAATTAAGGAGTTTATTACCTACTTGTGAGGTAGCCCCTTTTTGAGGTTAATGTTAGGGATGATCGAGCTTGGTCATTGATCGATTGTCATGTGCATAATCGTAATCTAAAACCATCAGAATTTTGTTCTAATCGATCGAATGACATATTTCCATTGAAATGTCGTTTCATTCTCGTCAAACAATTGATTGCCTTGTTGTTCAATATGAATCAAAATTCTTATCGATTATACTGCTTCTATCTCCTTCGTCCTACCTATCCTAAACTTTCCTAAATTTCGAGGACGAAATTCTTTTAAGTTGGGTAGGATGTAATCCCCCTAAATTTCTACTACGATTTGTTTTTTTATTTTTTCGTATTTTTTATTTTTATCTTCGTATCTATACGTCGCACAAAATTCGCTTTGTTGTATTTACGTAGTGTGCGAAATTCGCGTTTCGTAATTTCTCGACGAGTGCGAATATGTGTCGAGGTACATATTTTAGAAATTTTTTTTTATTATAAATTTTATTTTATATAGAAAAGTATATATGTGATAAACATGTTTATTTTGGATAAAAGAGTTATTTTATTTGTCACTTAAAAATAAGTATTAAGTTGGAAATTTGGTTTATATGAAATATTTTCAAATATTTTGCGAAATGTGAAATTTGTTTATTAATGAATTTTATTATTTACAAAAGCTACTTTATGATTTAATATTTAAATATTTATAGTGATTTTCGAAATTAATTATTTCCATATTTATTTAATTACGAAAATGATATTTGGGATTTGTTAATTTTAATATTTGATTAAATATGGTAATTTAAATTACAAAAGATTTTATTGACTGTATTTAAAATATTTTAAATTAAGTATAGAATTAATTTGGATTTGGATTTGATTTGAATTGGCTTTTAAACTATTTAAATTAATATTGAATTTATCTAATGGAGATTTAAACAATCTCAATCTTTATCCTAATGGGTATTCCCACGTCCTATAAATAGGCAGATACTCCTCCATAAATTTCGGGCATCCACAAATTTCTCCACAACCCAATGTGCACCGTGTCTGTGCCTCCCATCCACTATACTTTTTCTCCTTACAAATACAATATGTTTTCATCCTGTCCGACAAACCGGACGTCCAAACCAGTCGTGTCGGACTCATTCCGACACGATACCTACACCTAAGCCATGCCCCTGTATCGCCTCGCTGCGTCGACAACAGCACGTCTTCGCCCCGTCGTCATCACTGCCACCACCAGATTATCTTCCTCCTGCCCGACACCAAGTCAACACCACCAACCCTGTCATCGACTCTGGCCAAATCGGCCGACAGCCATCACCAACATACCCACCACCTCCGGCCACCACAACCGGTACGACCAACTTCCCGACCCACCACCACCAGTATAATCATCGACATCCCAAACCCAGAGAAAAGCAAAAGGAAGGAAAACCCTAACCTCCATTGCGACTTTCCCCGAGCGGCGTCGTACCAGCCGTCGGCGCCCGACTCTCCTGCGCTCCGCCCAGAACCATCCGAACCGCGCCATCCGCTCCACTCCAGGCGCCCACCACCACGGATCAGCCAAACCCCGTCGTGTCTAGTCTTCCACTCCGCCTCGAAGCCCCGGCCGCCGTCGTCGAGCACGCCGATCTCCTCGATCCGCCGCCCCTGTCTCGACCACCGATCGCCAAGCCCTAATCTCCTCCGCTCGCATCTCCTCTCTCCTCCTTTCTAGCCCGGCGCCGCCGCCACTCTCCGCCTCTTCTTCCTCCGGCCGCCGTTGAGTCCCGCTGCCGCCTCCGGATCGACGAGGCCGCCCGCCGCTCCTCTTCCCGACGCCACGCCCCGCCACGAAACCCCAGTCGCCGCTTCTCTTCCCGCACGGCGCCGCCACCTCCGCCGGCGTCGATCGCCGCCCTCCGCCGATCAAGGTGAGAAACCCCCTCTCGAGTTCATCTCTTCTCTCTCTCTCTCTCTCCCTCTCACTGTATGGTTGGGGGAAGGGATTAAAAAGGTTTAGGATTTTTTTTATTAATAACTTTATTATTGCTGCTACTGTTACAGCTATTTTACTAATATATGGTTATTATATTTATTATTATTATTATTATTATTATTAAGATTATCATTTCTGTTATAAATATTATTATTATTATTATTATTATTATATTGATTAATCATTATTATTATAATTATTATATTTTTTATTATTCTTATCATTGTCATTCTTAGTATTATTTTTTATAACTATTATTATTATTTTATCATTATTTATTATTATTGTTATGGTTATTGTTGTTGTTATATAAAGATTTATATTAGACAAAAATATGTTTTGTAAATAAAAGTCCGTATAATATTATCTTCATAATTATAGTTTTCACCAAAATAATGTATAAATAATAAAACTACGTTTACAAATAATTTCCTAGATTTTGTGATATTTTTACTAATAAAAATATATAGCTAGAAAAATCTACTTTAATGAACTTAGATTTTTCCTAAAAAACGTATTCTTGAGTTTCATATATTTGTGTAAAATATTTTCTAATAAATTGGTCTTCAAAACAATAAGGGCAAAATTTCTAAAACTAGTATAAATATTCAGTACTCCTAAAATTCCTCCTATTTTCGTCGTCGATCATGACTAATCACATTTTCCTATTCTCTCGCGAATTTGGACCCGTACGCAAGGACCATGGCTAATGGACAAGACTGGACTTGTCGAATTTTTGCACCACACCAGGCGTAACAACAGGCAAGATACCTTGCCATTATACTGTTTATATTCAGTCTGCATTTTATTTACATATCACTGTTCATTTATTTCTAGTTCTTGATTACTGTCTGCTCAGTGATATTAGTTGTACCTTGTTATTTACCCTTTGATTGCATATGGACTTAGAGTTAAGGGACTACCACTAGCTTAGTGCATTGCATAAACTTTGACACTGTTGTGCCACGAGATGTGTGAGATATGAGTAGCATATAGCCTACGGACTTGCGTGTTGGCTGATCACTGATGCGTGCAGGACGTGCATTAGGTCTAACTGTCAATAGTTGTGTGTTAGAAGACTTGACGGTTAGTAGTGTTACAGGGTCGTGGATGCGACATGATAGGTACATTGGGTGGGGAGAACATTTCCTTATCGTATGGGCTTCTATTGTACTTCCCTTGTAACCCGGAAGCTCCGCTGGAGATACGGGTATGAGCCTCTCAGGTTGGCCACTGTCGTTTTTGAACGTCATGCTCTCGGTCACTGGTGTCCAAGTGGGGACTATACCAGATCCCATTACAGCCAGGGCTCATGCGACGAAAGGTTTGTTCTCACTGCATGTTCACTTTAGTTTGGTTAGATTACCTTATAGTGTCTTGTCACTTTCTTTGATTGTGGCATATTTTATATTCAGTATTATATGGCATGTTGATGTATCGTGTCACGTCCCTCTGAGAACCTGGTTATCTCGCCAGGTGTGTGTTTCGTGATTTCTTGCAGGTGCTCTAGCTAAGGCCATTCCTTCCTTCGCGATGATTGCTTTTGGACTCGCCATTGCTCTTGCTTGCTAAATTCTTTCCTTGTATATTTTTCCATATTTAATTTGGTTGGTAGTGGACTTTGTCTCCGCCCAACTATTGTGTACATGACATATTCAAAGTTACTTTTATATCATATTTATCTTTGTGGATGAGATTTAGTACCTTGGTTACTGTATTTTACAGCTTATGTATATATACGAGGGTCTATATACTTCGTATGTATACAGCAGACATGATTACGTTAGTCCTACGTATTTTGGGACTGGGGTGTTACAGGGTTGAACCTATTAGGACAAAGGGTTCATGTGAGCACCCTAAATTTTGGGTTGATTTTTTTTCATTTTATTTTAATTTTCTGATTGAGGGTAATTTTGAAATTTCGTGTTTATAATTATTTTAATAATAATATTTAATTCATGATATGATTTTAGGTGATTTTAAATCATTTTAAAATTATTTAAATCAATGACTTGTGGTTTTAACGTTTTGCTAGTGAAATCCTAGAGATTGTTTGACCTAGAGCCTAACCATGTGATTATGATATTTTAATGTCATTTTTGGCCTAAGAATATTTTTGTATTTGATCTCTTTGAATTATTTTGATATTATTTTATTATTTATGATATTATTTTGGAGTTATTTGAGTCGGGTTCGAATTTCAACTCAATCCGACTTGAAACGGGGATCCGGGGATAGTTTAACTCTAGTGGGACCCACACACTAGTTAGGCATGGCCCACATGATATTAATTTTAGTTCACATGATAGAAATATTTTAGTTAGAGGTTAGACTATTTATTATGGATAAGGTTAGTGTAATTAGAGACTTTAGAATGACTAATTTAGCCCCAACCAATTAGCCATTTCCTAATACTCATAGAATAGGTTAGTAGGGGCTTTTGGACTTTTCCTAATAGGACAAAACCACCTTTATGGCCAGCCACAATAAGGATAGGGTTGAGCCTCCCATTTGTCATTATCCATCTATTTTTCTCTCTCTTGTTCTTTCCCAAATTCCTAGAGAGCAATCCCTAGCAATTTCTCCACCAAATCCTTCTATTTCACCACCAAATCTTCTTCTTTCCTTCTCCATTCTAGTCAAGGAGGAAGCTACCCAAGTTTGGGAGGATTCGGAGCTCGTTCGTGTCCTTTTGGAATCTCTACGTGTCGGTGTCGCTCCGGGAAGATTTTTCTTCGATTCGATCTACCGGGAGGTATAAATCCCTTCTCCTTTTCATTTCCTCATGCATATAGGTCTATTTTGAACCCATAGAAATGACCCCCATGGTTGTATCTCCATTTGTGTCTATTTTGTGTCCATTTGGAGGTCATAGGAGTGTCCTTTGTGTTGTGGATGTGTTCATGTTACATATATAGATTTATATATATATATATATATTGTAATGAGAGTGTATCTATATTTATATATGTAATAAATGGTTCATGATAATTATATAATCAAGTTTGTGAGTGTGGTTCCTCATATTATTATTGCTATTATTGTTGTGGATAATTAGGATATATATTGTGTATTCTTTTGGCTCAAACTATCTAAATCCGTCATAATTTTTATCCACGTGTTTAATTTCAGCCCTAACTTCGAAATGTCATAACTTCTATCTCAAAGCTCGGTTTAATCTTCCGTTTTTTTAAAAGAAGCGTATTAAAGTTAGCTTTCCAAAAACATGTATTAGTAGACCTAATTCTCTCTGTAACTTTCTGGAGAATTATTTGAGTGTCAGCTGTACGAAAGACAAACGCGTTCTCGGTGTTTTCGCGATTCCGGGAGTTTCCGAAAACGAAAACGCGATCCGTTTAAAGTTTCGAAAAGCTAACACATAGATCTATAACATACTTTAATCATAGAGTTTAATTCATGTTGAGATGGTACAGTATTCATTATTAGTAGGAGTTACTATTCGGCATATGCATTTTGTGCACCCTTGTGTGTAATATAATGTTCTATTTGATTTTAACCCATGTTAATGTATATACATTATGTAACTAAATAGAAAATACAAGCATGAGTAAATGTTTAAATAAATGATGTATGAGGTGTAAGTATCCTATCTAATGTAAGCATGTATAAGTATGGCTTGTAACTAATATGTAAGTTCCATAGTATGTAATGTATGATGCATATAGTAGTGCAAGAGAATAAATGAATGATGAATAAATGCAAGCATGAATGTAATGTAATAATAGATGTAATATATGCAATATACAAGTTAATGAGATGTAATGTTCTATGTTAACACAAATCCTATATTACCTCATGTACCCCCTTACACTATGTTGACACTATCACACTTGACACATTTTTCACTTATACTTTGACACTCGTTGATATGTATACACTATGTATGCCCATTTAACCCTCACTTGCCCCTTTGCCATGTTCACATACACACACATAGCCTCTTAAATAAGTATTTATGAATATAGTTAACTTAGCTATGTATGTATATTATATATATGTTAGCATATTGTGTTGTAATATATAAGTTTATATAACCATTTGAAATGCCATGATTATAGACCTAATGGTGAATACTAATATATGCATGTTTATATATGTGTAGACATATATAGCTTAAAGTAATAGATTACCTAGTATATATCCAATGTGAATTCTTGCCTATTTGAGTATTGAATAATTGCATGCTATATAGAGTTGGGTGTATGTTGGCTTGTATAGCCTTGTATTGATGTGTGCTTGCTAGGATAGTCTTGGTTAGGCCTAGTAAGACTTACTGGGTTAGGACATGACCTAGTTTGACTAGTGCAGATGACCAGAGTTGACCAAGGGTTGACTTTGGCCTAGTTTGACCTAGATTCATGTAGAATGCATTGTAGTGCTTTATATTACCCTTCTGGACATGTTGTGACTTGTGCTGTTCTAATTAGGAGCCAGACACCTCTCATCGGACAGTATATTTACTTTGGACATTCAGACATCAGGCGAGTACATTCTCTGACCGTTTTATACTTGTATGGATTTACATTCTTGCTCTAGATTACTGTACTTGATGCTGACACGACTGTTATCACGGATTGGTACTATATGGATCTTCTTTTGAGATGTTATCTCCTTGTATTCACTAAATACATATTGTGACGTGTGTTTCACTTCCATATTGTATTTATTGAATACCCATATCCTTGTATACTCATTGTGCATATTGTACTCTCATTATCACATGAGCCCCAGGGATAGACCATTGTACACTATTGTATAACATTGTACATCCATTGTATAACATTGTACACTATTGTATAAGATAACGTAACTGGAGTAGATCCTTGTGTATTGATTGGGGAGGGGGAGTAGAATTGGTTATGTACTCAAATCCTATTGTACAACATTGTATAACTATTATATATGTCTATTGTACACCCACGTATAATGGAGTTACCATTGTATTTTCCTAGTCCGTTTACATAACCAGATTGTACTCTAAATCACATGTTTCTTACAGTTCTTACTTATCATATTTAGATATTTTCTGTTATTAAATCTCTACTGTTTTCTATACATTCTTCTTTCAGCGTTTCATGTACTTTACTCTATTGCATGCTTTATATTTCCTAACTCGATATGAACTGCGTGAGATGTTTTGTGCTCGCTCCCGTCCTGACTGGACCTGTTGATAAATTTTACAGATAGCCTGGAGGTGCCTGCTAGCCTAGAGGAGACACATTAGAGGTTGTTTAGGTAGTTATTTTATTTTGTCTGGAGTTGTATTTTACTTTGTGGATTACTATATTGAGTTTTGAGATGTATTTATGGGTTTATGTATCATAGACACTTAGACTTCTATCTCCTGTATCTCTTTTGGATTTCATGTTTTATCTATCTTTATCATGCTCTACCTTAGATGTGATTGAGACTGTATCTGCTATGTCACCCCCATTCGGGGAGTATAAACTGTTTAGTCTTATACTGTTATATGCATTGAGACCTAGGACAGCGTTCTACCGCCGACACTGCGGCGTAGGCTGGGCGTTGTTACGTTCTCGTGCCCTAACTCTAGGGTGCGGGTCGTGACACGTTTTTAGTGGTGGCCCATGCAGGTCGAGTTTATGTAGTGGTATTCGAACTAGAGTACCACTACAGCCTGCAGTAGGATTAGGATATATTTTGAAGGTACTCAATCACAAATAGGAACCCTTGAGAGATTCCTGGGACGACCCTTGAGAATCTTGTTTAACTCCGATTTGAAAACTCTTTTCTTTTTTTCTTGATTTGATTTATCTTTACTTTCTGCTATTGAATTTGATTTTGATGGATTATTATTGAATTTGAGTTTGTATTTATTAATTTTGATGAAGATTGTTGAAATTTGAATCTTGATGTTAGCTATAGCATCCGAGTTTGTAGTTATATGATTTGAAGGATTTTGTTCATTTCTGAATTTTGATGTTCGTTGATAAATTTGATTTTTTTTTTGGTATTCATTGTTGATTTAATTTAATTTTTGGCAAGATAAAATTATATGGCCTAGGTCATCTAAGTTATAGAAATCTTGTCTTCTATAGTCACATTAGCCTGCATAGTGAGGACATATAGTCTGATTTTGGATATATTTCTCGGGTGTGGAAATTTAAGGTTTTCGCAGCCAAGCTAGCGGCATCACGAAAATGTTAAATACCATGATTCTAGAGGTATGTGCATAAGTCAAGGACTCTGTGATTATCGTAGCCTTGCTCACTAGTATGACGAGGATTTAGAGTACCATGATTTTGGATAGACGCATATGATTATCAGATTGTACCTTAAATGTTTTCGAACATATTTTTGCTACTTTTGTTTCAGTCATTCAAAAAAAAAAGAGAAGGAATTATTGTTGTTTTGTTTTGTTTTGTTTCTCATTGTTTACTTAGGATGTAGCTTTAGCTATTTTTATAAACCTTGTGTAACTTCTTACAAAAATTTATTTCTTCTTAATACAATAAACCAATGATTTTGCTAGGCCTTATTTTGGATTTGGTATTATAATTCTTGTTTCAAAAAAATGGGTCCCTCTTTTAAATAGATAAGCAGAACAGATTCTATTATCATTCTTTTCCTGCCAATATTTTTACTACCATCATTCCTTGTCTTATATACCTGTCCTGATTATATTAATTTCCTGTCTCATATATAATTCTGTCAGCTATACCTTGAAAACTCTTGAACCTTTATATCATTTTTATCTGAGAAATGTTGAGGAAGTGATATAAATCATCTAGTTCGAAAATGATGTAATTGGTTATCATATGATGATTTTATAGGAATCAGAGTGTTGGATGTCAAATATGAAAAATTTGAAATGGAGATGTGGTAAAGGTTTAAAATGAAATCGAGGGATAAATGTTATCAATTTAGAAACAATCACAGAAAGTGGGTTATGAATAATTCATGGATGTATTTCAAAACTAATGAGGATGTTTAAGGTCAACCTAGTTTTGAGAACTTAAAAATCTTTGTTATTGATTCTTGGGAACTATTACAAGGCTATGTAGAAATTTAGAGATGGAAAGGAGAATTTAATCAAATAAAATGATTATGCGAAATTGAACTAGATATTGTAAGATGGTGACTAGAGACAGAGAGAACACAAGAATTTTACGTTATAGAAATTATTTTAGATGATTGGAAGAAAATTGTAGAATTCAAAAAAAAATATTTGAAGGTGAACGTTGAAGAAAATATAAAGGTTAATTTATAAAAAAAAGAATAAATTTTGTGTGACATAGTGGTATTGGAGTTTAGTGAATACGAGACTCGATTTAAACAAGTCCAATGATTCCATAAACTGGATTTAGAGGTTTCGGATCTAATTTAAAACGAGGTGAAGGAATTTAAAATTTTGATTAAATGAATAAGTGTTGACTCCTAAAAAGAGGGGTATGTTTCGTAGAAAATGTTTTGGAACTTAAAGATTTTGTCTATGGTGATTGTGGTAAAGGTTTAGATAACTGAAGGTTATAAAATTTTGATGATAGTTATATAGAGGTTGATTTTCATATTGGAACTTGTGAGAAAAAAAAAGAATATGGTTTAGCAAATGATAAACTGATAGTATTAGAAAGGGATGATTTGCTGACTTCGTATGAAATCTTTTTCTGTTTTCTCTAAAAGGGGTTTTTCAATATCATTGAATCCTAGTTTCCTTAATCCGACCAAATCGACTTCGATTATCTTTTCTTATCATATTTATATCTTGGGTTGTACTTAATTGAATTAAATTTGATTGTCACCTGAATCTCTATCCTTGTATGCTCGATCTCAAACTTTGTTGAACCTGTCCTCCATATTGCCTAAATCTTGATTTCCCCCAATTTGATCAACTTAGATCGTATCAGGACTAAATATTCTTAATACGTATTATGATTGGAAATTTTCCATGGAATTGGCTTTCATTCCTTAACTTTGATTTTGATTTTCTTTTTTTTTCTGAACCCTTTAAAGATAATGGGTAGTTACTTTTCTTTATTTTTATGATAAGTATCAGTTTTCATATAGGATGGTAGACTGCCTTACAGTTTTGATGGTTTGTTGTTTCTGTAACTTCTCTTGTTTAGCACCCTAGATTGCTTGTATGTTTTGATACCCTATGACCGTTTTGGTTTAGCATGACTAGAATACCTAGATGAGCCTTTCACTACCACCGTATGCCATGACCCTGTATGTCGTCCTTTTGATGGTATAATTTATTTAAGTTCTGGGATTTGATTGTGGGGGTTTGACCTAGAAGGATTACGAATATTTTAATTTCGAGGACAAAATTTTTATAAGGTGGGTAGGATGTGAGCACCCTAAATTTTGGGTTGATTTTTTTTTTATTTTATTTTAATTTTCTGATTGAGGGTAATTTTAAAATTTCGTGTTTATAATTATTTTAATAATAATATTTAATTCATGATATGATTTTAGGTGATTTTAAATCATTTTAAAATTATTTAAATCAATGACTTGTGGTTTTGACGTTTTGCTAGTGAAATCCTAGAGATTGTTTGACCTAGAGCCTAACCATGTGATTATGATATTTTAATGTCATTTTTGGTCTAAGGATATTTTTGCATTTGACCTCTTTGAATTATTTTGATATTATTTTATTATTTATGATATTGTTTTGGGGTTATTTGAGTCGGGTTCGAATTTCAACTAAATCCGACTTGAAACGGGGACCCGGGGTAGTTTGACTCTAGTGGGACCCACACACTAGTTAGGCATGGCCCACATGATATTAATTTTAGTTCATATGATAGAAATATTTTAGTTAGAGGTTAGACTAATTATTATGGATAAGGTTAGTGTAATTAGAGACTTTAGAATGACTAATTTAGCCCCAACCAATTAGCCATTTCCTAATACTCATAGAATAGGTTAGTAGGGGCTTTTGGACTTTTCCTAATAGGACAAAACCACCTTTATGGCCAGCCACAATAAGGATAGGGTTGAGCCTCCCATTTGTCATTATCCATCTATTTTTCTCTCTCTTGTTCTTCCCCAAATTTCTAGAGAGCAATCCCTAGCAATTTCTCCACCAAATCCTTCTATTTTACCACCAAATCTTTCTCCATTCTAGTCAAGGAGGAAGCTAACCAAGTTTGGGAGGATTCGGAGCTCGTTCGTGTCCTTTTGGAATCTCTATGTGTCGGTGTCGCTCCGGGAAGGTTTTTCTTCGATTCGATCTACCGGGAGGTATAAATCCCTTCTCCTTTTCATTTCCTCATGCATATAGGTCTATTTTGAACCCATAGAAATGACCCCTATGGTTGTATCTCCATTTGTGTCTATTTTGTGTCCATTTGGAGGTCATAGGAGTGTCCTTTGTGTTGTTGATGTGTTCATGTTATATATATAGATTTATATATATATATATATTGTAATGAGAGTGTATCTATATTTATATATGTAATAAATGGTTCATGATGATTATATAATCAAGTTTGTGAGTGTGGTTCCTCATATTATTATTGTTGTGGATAATTAGGATATATATTGTGTATTCTTTTGGCTCAAACTATCTAAATCCGTCATAATTTTTATCCACGTTTTTAACTTCAGCCCTAACTTCGAAATGTCATAACTTCTAGCTCAAAGCTCGGTTTAATCTCCTATTTTTTTTAAAAGAAGCGTATTGAAGTTAGCTTTCCAAAAACATATATTAGTAGACCTAATTCTCTCTGTAACTTTCTTAAGAATTATTTGAGTGTCAGCTGTACGAAAGACAAATGCGTTCTCGGTGTTTTCGCGATTCCGGAAGTTTTCGGAAACGAAAACGCGATCCGTTTAAAGTTTCGGAAAGCTAACACATAGATCTATAACATACTTTAATCATAGAGTTTAATTCATGCTAAGATGGTACACTATTCATTATTAGTAGGAGTTGCTATTCGGCATATGCATTTTGTGCACCCTTGTGTGTAATATAATGTTCTATTTGATTTTAACCCATGTTAATGTATATACATTATGTAACTAAATAGAAAATGCAAGCATGAGTAAATGTTTAAATAAATGATGTATGAGGTATAAGTATCCTATCTAATTTAAGCATGTATAAGTATGGCTTGTAATGAATATGTAAGTTCTATAGTATGTAATGTATGGTGCATATAGTAGTGCAAGAGAATAAATGAGTGATAAATGAATGCAAGCATGAATGTAATGTAATAATAGATGTAATATATGCAATATACAAGTTAATGAGATGTAATGTTCTATGTTAACACAAATCCTATATTACCTCATGTACCCCCTTACACTATGTTGACACTATCACACTTGACACATTTTTCACTTATACTTTGACACTCGTTGATATGTATACACTATGTATGCCCATTTAACCCTCACTTGCCCCTTTGCCATGTTCACATACACACACATAGCCTCTTAAATAAGTATTTATGAATATAGTTAACTTAGCTATGTATGTATATTATATATATGTTAGCATATTGTGTTGTAATATATAAGTTTATATAACCATTTGAAATGCCATGATTATAGACCTAATGTTGAATACTAATATATGCATGTTTATATATGTGTAGACATATATAGCTTAAAGTAATAGATTACCTAGTGTATATCCAATGTGAATTCTTGCCTATTTGAGTATTGAATAATTGCATGCTATATAGAGTTGGGTGTATGTTGGCTTGTATAGCCTTGTATTGATGTGTGCTTGCTAGGATAGTCTTGGTTAGGCCTAGTAAGACTTACTGGGTTAGGACATGACCTAGTTTGACCTAGTTTGACTAGTACAGATGACCAGAGTTGACCAAGGGTTGACTTTGGCCTAGTTTGACCTAGATTCATGTAGAATGTATTGTAGTGCTTTATATTACCCTTCTGGACATGTTGTGACTTGTGCTGTTCTAATTAGGAGCCAGACACCTCTCCTCGGACAGTATATTTACTTTGGACATTCAGACATCAGGCGAGTACATTCTCTGACCGTTTCATACTTGTATGGATTTATATTCTTGCTCTAGATTACTGTACTTGATGCTGACACGACTGTTATCACGGATTGGTACTATATGGATCTTTTTTTGAGATGTTATCTCCTTGTATTCATTAAATACATATTGTGACGTGCGCTTCACTTCCATATTGTATTTATTGAATACCCATATCCTTGTATACTCATTGTGCATATTGTACTCTCATTATCACATGAGCCCCAGGGATAGACCATTGTACACTATTGTATAACATTGTACATCCATTGTATAACATTGTACACTATTGTATAAGATAACGTAACTGGAGTAGATCCTTGTGTATTGATTGGGGAGGGGGAGTAGAATTGGTTATGTACTCAAATCCTATTGTACAACATTGTATAACTATTGTATATGTCTATTGTACATCCACGTACAATGGAGTTACCATTGCATTTTCCTAGCCCGTTTACATAACCAGATTGTACTCTAAATCACATGTTCCTTATAGTTCTTACTTATCATATTTAGATATTTCCTGTTATTAAATCTCTACTATTTTCTATACATTCTTCTTTCAGCGTTTCATGTACTTTACTCTATTGCATGCTTTATATTTCCTAACTCGATATGAACTGCGTGAGATGTTTTGTGCTCGCTCCCGTCCTGACTGGACCTGTTGATAAATTTTACAGATAGCCTGGAGGTGCCTGCTAGCCTAGTGGAGACACATTAGAGGTTGTTTAGGTAGTTATTTCATTTTGTCTGGAGTTGTATTTTACTTTGTGGATTACTGTATTGAGTTTTGAGATGTATTTATGGGTTTATGTATCATAGACACTTAGACTTCTATCTCCTGTATCTCTTTTAGATTTCATGTTTTATCTATCTTTATCATGCTCTACCTTAGATGTGATTGAGACTGTATCTGCTATGTCACCCCCATTCGGGGAGTATAAACTGTTTAGTCTTATACTGTTATATGCATTGAGACCTAGGACAGCGTTCTACCGCCGACACTGCGGCGTAGGCTGGGTGTTGTTACGTTCTCGTGCCCTAACTCTAGGGTGCGGGTCGTGACAGTTCAACGTGAGTTCTGTCAATCTTGTAATTTTATCTGAGTTATAAAGGTTAAAATTTGTCCAAGTAACGTAGTCATTGCCATATACTTATCTTTATCTTGTGCTTGGTGTTCGTTAGATGGGGGTTGGTTTTGATCAGTTGTGTTGGCAAACGATTCCGCACGCGCCCAATAATAACACAACACGACATGTTACACGAACACGATATCAAATGGAATGCGTACAATAATATCGACCTGATACTATTTTTAGTTGTCATATTACATTTTGGATTGTCATTGTATCAAATGTGTAGTATACTAACATATTTGGTACTCCATTAGTATGTCTCTTCAAGCTCACGACAAACCAGTATCCTACTAGCGTAATAGGAAAGGGGGAGATGCAAAAGATCCTTTATGCTTTGGCGATTGACGGACTCATGTATGCCATGGTATGCATACGACCGGATATTAAACATGCAGTCGGTGTGGTTAACTGGTTTCTCTCGAACCCAGAAAAGCAACATTGGACAACGTTGAAGTAGATTATTAGGTATCTTAGGGGCACCTCTAAATTAAGTTTATGCTTATGGAAAATAGAGCCAATATTTGAAGGTTATATAGATTCTGATATGGCGGGAGATACGGACACTAGAAAGTCTACTTCATGGTACTTGGACATTTTTGTAGGGGGAGCTGTGTCATGGCAGTCCTGGCTACAAAACTGTGTTGCACTTTCATCTACAAAGGCTGAGTACATTGCTTCTTCAAAGACTTGTAAGGATATGTTTGGATGAATCGGTTCCTTAAGGAGTTGGGTAAAGATCAAAGTAGATACGTCATGTACTATGACAGTTATAGTGTTATACATCTTAGCAAAAGCCCTAGGTTTTATTCAAAGTCGAAGCACATTAATGTGCAGTATCACTAGATATGGGACATTATGGATGGAAAGCAATTGAAGTTGGAAAAGAACCATACCAACAAGAATGGTGTAGGCATTTTCACAAAGTGTTTATCGTGGGAGAAGCACAAGTTTTGACGGAAGGTGTTCAGTCTCGTAAGTTGTCGTGGAGATTATCATCCCTTATTGGGCCGGAAGGGGAGATTGTTGTAGGTCCAATCCAAATTTGAGCAACAAGAGAAGGTCCATAGCAAATCCACCTAAACTATGGCTAACTAAAATAGTAGTATTTTTAGCTCGTACTAGATTTATCTTATTCGTAGTAGAATAAAAATATAATCTGTATATGGAAATGAGAGCTAAGCTCCTATTCCTTATATGATTTATATAGTTGTTGTGAGAAACTATATATAAATATTGCTATAGCTCTAGGCCGGGATATATATAAAATTTGGCGGAGCATAAATAAATTAGAAGTTTTTGGAGAGCCAATCTTTATAGTAGTTCGTAGAATTGACTAGTTAGTTAAATTGTTGGGAACTCGATTTACAATGGATAGAGAGGCAAAAAAAGGTGTTGACAACGATCATAGATTCGACATCCCCTTCGAATTATGGTGAGTGTTTTATTGTATTAATTGGGAGTGTCAGTATTGTGATTTTTCTTTTTCTTTTTTTTCTTTTGTATCTATCAGAGTTGTAGGAATACCTAGCATATTTGAGTAAGGAATTGTGAGAAAGTTGTAACTAGAATTTATAATGGATTTATACTTTGCTCGCCCCGTGGTTTTTTATATCGTAATAATTTGTTCACGTTAATACTTTGTTTTTGTATTTGTGATTTTTTTTTTGCTTTGGTTGGTTAGTGGATTGAAATCCATGATTGTGCTCATTAATAAAATTTAGATGGACATACAATAACAAACAACAACAAGAAGAAAACTTTTATGTTAGAAATTTACTTGTTGATTCATGAGATGGAGATGATAAATAATTGCGGAAGCATACCTGAATCCATTGTTTGGCTTGATGGATCTTGTAACAAATGTCTCTTTATGTGGTTCGATCTTCTAACTTGATACGACCCTTAATAACAAACACGAATTCTTTGTCCATTTCTTTGTTGATGAAGATGCATATAAGAGGAAAAAAAACTCCTCTATTTGGTGGCTGTATATGTTGGGTACCATAACCCCTAATGAAAATACATTATATATATATATATATATATATATATATATATATATATATATATATATAAATTTGGCACCTCAACAAATTAGATTTATCTTCGGTATCGACACATTATTTCCTTAATAACAAACACAAATTCTTTGTTCATCTCTTTGTTGATGGGGATGCATAAGAGAAAAAAATTCCTCTCTTTGGTGGCAGTATATATATGTATATGTATATGTATATCTATATATGTATATCTATATATGTATATGTATATGTATATGTATATGTATATGTATATGTGTGTGTGTGTGTATATATATATATATATATATATATATATATATATATATATATATATAAGATGAAGAGCTCGGGCGATCTCGCGAGGGCGGCTAGGGTTTCCCGGACTTGGGACCCTGGCGCCCCTGAGCATGGGCTGACCAGGGGCGGCGCGGTCGGCGGCGGTCGATTGAAGGGCGGGCCGGCCTCAGGCAGGCCGACCAGGGACGGCGAGGCTAGCGGTGGCCGGCCTGGGGGCTCCGGCGAACTTGGTGGTAGCGGCCATGTGAGCGTGGTCGCAGCCAAGGGAGCGACCAAGGGCGCCAAGGTGGCCAGCAGTGGTGGGGTCGGCGACAGCAGCGGTAGGGTCGACGGCAACAGTGGTAGGGTCGGCGATCATGTCGGTGGTTAGGCGATGGGAGTGCTGGACGGATCCGACGATGGCAGTGTATTCCAGGGGTTCCAATCTGGATCTGGGTCCAATTCTCATGGCTGTCAGCAGAGGGAGGCGGATGGACGACGGTTTTGAGACGTCGGAGGAACAAGATGGGAGGCAAGGTAGGGGACACACAGAGCCTCCCAATGTCGTGACCCATAGCAGGGAGAAGGCCGGGGTAGGGATTGGGGCACAGAACTCCGTCCCGTGGATCGGGGGCGACTACTGGAAGATCAGTGGGTTGGTGCCCCAAGCCGACCGCGGTGGAAAAAGGAAAGGGCAAAGTGGTGGACACGGGAGGCCAGGGTACCGGGGTATCCAGCCCTGAAATTGGAGTCAACCAGGGAACGGCTATCCGGCCAGCGGGACGTTCCTGGGCAGATGTCTGTAAACCGGTGGGGACGAAAAGCCCAACATCTATGGAGTATATTTCGCTGAAGTAGGTAGGGAGCGGATTTCAGGCTTCGTTCTCGGCCGAGGAGATTGAGAAGGTGTCTACCTTCTGGAAGAACATGCTGGTCCTGTACGTTCTGGGGAGCAAGCCGTTCTACGGACAGATCCAGGGATATACGGCGCGAGTCTGGCAACCGAAAGGCAGCATGGAGTTCTTTGCTAGAGAAAATGGATTCTTCTATGTGAAGTTTGGGCTCACTGAAGATATCACCAGGATTCTGTAAGGTGGACCGTGGACGTTTGATGGCAGGCTGATCATTCTGAAGGAGTGGACCCCAGATCTGAGATGTGAACGGGAAGTCCTGAATTCCATCCCCGTTTGGATTCCCTTCTTGGAGTTTGTCGTTCGATTTTGGAGCATTCCTCTGTTGATGAGACTGGCCGGTTTGGTCGGCACCCCGATCAAGGCTGATAAAGCTACAGCCTTTCGATCCAGATTGATGTATGCCCGAATTTTCATCGAGATTCAGGCTGGCGGAGACTTATCGAGTCTACTGGAGTACGAGGTGCCTTCTGGAGAGGTTCTAACCCAGAAGGTGGAGTATGAATGGGTTCCCCCTGCTGTAGGAGCATAAAAAGTGCTTCATGGAATGAGTCAAAGAGATAGAAGCATTCCACTCAACATGATCTATTGTTACAGGCTAATTGCTTTACGCCAAGGTCAAGCCAATGGTTTTACAACAGGGTCAAGCCAATGGTTTTATGCCTAAGACAGGCTAACCACTTTACGCTGGACAAAGCTGTCGAGTCTTACATTTAATGCAAAGTCTGACATGAAGATTTAATGATGGCATATATCACAGAATTCGAAGGGATTTGTTTTACACAGAGACCAATGTTGTCGTTTAGTATGTGGACTGAGCTATTTTATGCTCACAGTATGGCTTCTTTTACGCATGGAGACTGTATGAGTTTTTACGCTCAAAAGTTGACGTATGCATAAAGTTTACTTGGGCTACTTTTACGCTCAAGGTTGTTTAACAACCACTTTACGCGGGAAGTCCATATCAGGGCTATTTTACGCGTAGTCTACTACTTTACGCTCAGAGTATTTTGGGTTGTTTTTACGCCCTATTCTTCTTCGCCAATTTGGAACATGGTTTGCCTACATGGCTTTCATGCCACACATTTCGAAGAACGTGTGTACGTGCATCCTATTTTTATTGAAATGATGGGACACGTGTCAACATATGCAGAGGATGACTTCAGTCATGGGTGGCAGTTATCAGCGTAAAGACAGAACTTTTGCTGAGTTTTTACGCACAAGAAGCCAAGTCTATAAATAGACTTATTTTTCTCATATAAAACAGACAGAGAGAGAGGAGAGAATACATAGAGATCAGAGCCCAGAGACTTTGATTTTTTTGGAGCATTCTTCTTCAACTTTTCTTCCAGAATAGAGTGAAGCAAAGCAGGAAAGCATTCGGCCTCGCCATCAGTGCCCAAGTACGTCGATACCTTTCTGGTGACTTAGTTCTTCCAATTGTTCATCTTCTAGAAGTGATCTTCATCATCATCGTATGGTCCAAGGAACAAAGTGATCATTTACATATCAGACTTCCATAGTAATACTTCCCAGAATCAAATTTGTACTTCTTGTACTTTTTCTCGTTTTATTTTTAAAATCCGATTTCCAGGCATTTTGTTAAGTAAAACAAAAATGGAGAATCTGCTGGGGACGACCTTCTCCTCTGACGAGGAGGCAATTGCTCAATATGATGATGTGTCGATTGGATCGACAAAGAAGACTCTGGTTGTACACTTCGACCAGACTGCTTATGAAGAGATGCTCCGAACTGGGGGTGGTTCTCACTGCTCCAATGTTCAAAAATCTCGCAAAGCATGAAAAGTTTAGATTCCTAAATCCAAAATAGCTTCTGATCTCTCTGTTGCTTCTGATGGCAAGGGAATTCTTCCCACTCCTGTCGTAGGGGCTCCCATTCGTAATGAGGCAGTCCTTACTTCAGCATTGCACTCTAAGTGTGGCAAGTTATCTCCCGTCTGTGACGGTAAAGATAATCAGATTTTACATCCGGTGCGTAAAAATGATGTTTTACGCCCAGTGGATAAAAACTGAATTTTACGCTCAGTGCATAAGAACGAGTCTCCCATTTGTAATAAGGCAGACTCTAATGCTTGTGCTTCCAAGTGTAAAAATAAGTCTCCCGTCTGTGACGTGGTAGACACACAAAAATTATGCTCTTCACGTAAAGGAAAATCTTCCATCTGTGACGTGGTAGATAATCAATTTTTACGCTCTACGCTTAAAGGTAAGTCTCCTGTCTGTGACAGTGTAGATAAAATTCGCAACGATGTTTTTACATCTATGTGAATGTACCTAAATGCATACAACGTAAAAATGTTGTTGGTAAAGCTTCAGTTCTACACCAACAACCTTCTTATACTGCTCTACGCAAAGTACCAAACCTACAAATCACACGCAATAAAAATGGAGTCCTTCGTGCTCAAAAATCTCAAGATTTGCGCATACAACTCCAAACGCATAGAAATGTACAGTTTGGTTCTGTGAATGCAGCCAGTAATCTTCTTTATACACAAGGGACTAAACATTTTGCTACCCCAAATGTAATAAAGAAGACTACTCCTTCTGATTTACGTGAATTGCTAATGCAAAAGCGTAAAAATAGACAATCTTCCGTGACACTCCCCCAAGAAAATTATCACTGTGAGTGTCACCAGATTGTGATCAAATGTAGTTGCTCGGCTTCCAGACGGTCAGTTTTTGATTGATTGAATTTTAATGCACCTCAACAACAAGCTGATGAGTTGTCATATGTATCAGTCAACATGGCATCTCACACCAACAGAGGACGATGTCCTAGACAGAACACATCCCAAACCCCAGGTCAACAATAATTCAACAGACTTCTTGATTCTTTTGAAGGAGTATATCAGAATACTCGATCAAGAAGAAAAGACAATTACAGACTTCTGATTCTGAAGCTGGGGGTACTCAATCTCTTGAGTCCGAAACTGATAGTGTCGATTCATACTTCTATACTAATCCCTCTGTATCTTCAAGAAAGGTTGAATCCTATGCTATTGGAGATGAACCAGAGACGTCATCTGTTAATACAGAACAACGTCTCACTGCCGTTGAGCAATCATTGAAAGACATGCTTAACATGATGCAAAGCATGCACCAGATAATAACGGCTCAGCTAACTGCTCAACCGGCAATAGTAACACCGATACAGGTAGCAGCACCAACTCAAGATAGCCAAGGGGTTGATATACCTTTGAATATTCAAGAGCCTGCTGTTAACCAAAATTCTGTATCTCCAGATCCCATCATTCCAGAAGATGTACCATCTCCGGTGGGGATTACGGTACAACCAACAACTTTTCAATCAAATATGCTTCCACAAACCAGCAAAGCCATTCAAGCAGTGCGTGAACTCAAAGCACAAGGATCAACTCCAGAGGTTAGGGATTAAGCAACCGTATCCTCCTCATTGGAATGATGTACCCTTTTCATCGAAATTCAAGCCACAGTCAATGGTATTGTTTGATGGAAAGGCTTCTCCTAGTGAGTATATCAATTACTTTGATATTATGACTGTACATTTGTAGAAAAATGATGCTCTTCTTACTCGAGTATTCATTAGGTGCTTGACGGGTTCAGCTTACGACTGGTACGTAGTTTACCCGACAATTGTATTTCGTCTTTTGACGAATTTAAGGCAATGTTTCTCTCCCGTTTCTATGAAGGAGGTATGGACATTAACATGTCCTCCTTAATAGAAATCAAGCAAAAGGAGAAAGAAGATACTCGGACGTTCATTGAACGTTTCCGACAGGCGAATCTAAAGATGCCCCCTGGTATGCCAGATTCAGCGCTGATTGATACATGCAAGATGAATCTGCGACCATCCATCGCTGTCTTCACGGGTTCCCAATTCACAGATTGGGCTTCGTTTATCATAGCAGCAGTTTCTGCCGAGACCAATGGTAGGTTGGCTCGTGAACATGGGATGATTTTTGCCTCTGAGGATAACGGAAAGAAAAGTAATCCTGGTAATAATTTTGGCAATCGTAATATGAAAGGAAAAGACACACTTATGGTCAATCTTTCCAAGAATAAAACCACGCCGAATAATCAGGAATCTTCCAGGCCGAAAGAAGAATACTCTTTTGACGAAAGTGATATTCTAGGGATATTCCAATATCTGGTGAAGAGTGGCAAACTCCAGATTCCGGAGCCAAAGAGGCCTAATGAGGTGAATCTGACTGACAATCCCAAATATTGTATCTATCATAGATACATTAATTATCCTACCAGTGCTTGCTATGTTTTGAAGAAGAAAATCCAAGAGCTGATAAATGGTGGTGCTATCGCTTTAACCAATGATGACCATACGGTTACAACTAATATGGTTTCTCTTCAATTTGGAGATTTTCCTCCACAACAAGTACTAGATAGAATTGTCCCAATTTCGAAGGCGACGATGAAGATTGTGAATATCCCGCCTGCCAGGAAAGAAAATGAAGGATTGTTGCCTCTTACATTAAAGAATGGTGAAATTATGTGGGTACATCCTGACTTAGTACCTGAAATAGAAGATGAAGGTAAATTTTCAAAATCCAAGAAAGGTAAGAAAGTCAAAACCTGCAACATGATTTCTCATGTTATTTCAGATCCTGATGATTTGGATCATCTATGGGATGGCATTCCTTTGGAAGATAGACTGAGAGGATTGAACATATGTCCTCTAAGTCTGGCTCCTCCTGCTAAGCTCAAGCTTACTCATCAGCAGTGGCTAGCCATGAATAGTGTTCCCTTATACAGGGCACAACAAGTCTTCGCTGCTTATGAAAAAGCTCCTATAGGGATTTTTCCTCGTATCCCGAATCCTTTTCCTCCCGTAGCTACAGAGACATTTATTCCTCATTCTCCTGTAGTTACAGAGATCTCTTCTTCTTCCTCTATGGAACCACCTGTTGAAAGTCCATTGCCTACTTACTTGTACAGTCAGCAATCTGTCCTTCTCATGAAGAAGATGGGTTATGACTTTCAAAAGGCAGAAGGTTTGAATAATGATAAAGGAATACGACTTCCTTTATAAATTCAAAGTCAAAAATCTACTGTTGGATTGGGTTCTGAGGTTCCTCATAATAATCCTCGTAAGAAGAAGGCTAAGGGAAGGAAGACTAAATCATGCAATATGGTACTTCCTTCTCCTGAGTCCGAAGAAGAAACTTTTGTTGGTACAAGATCTGGAAAAGAGTACCATAAAGATTATGAGGGATCCTCCAAAGAAGCTGAGAATGTTGAAACACCATCAACTCAACCGTCTCTTGTTTCTGCTGTGGTTGAAAAGGGGAAACAGAAGATGGTACGCTTCGACGTCCCGTTGAAGTCTACTTCCAGTCAGGGGGTGGTGATGAAACCCTATAAATTTGATATTCTAGCCCAGTTAGCTAATACTCCGGCTAGATTATCTATCTTCGAGTTGCTTCGCCTTTCTAAAGAAAGTCGCAAAACTTTGAGTGAAGCTTTTCTGCAAGCTGATTCTTGCTTAGCTCAACTTAAGACTCCTGACAATATACCAGTGTCATGCCCACAATGTCATAGTGTGATGGAAACAATTCCCAACATCAATTGAAAATGAACTCTACTAAGTCTTTCTTAGGGGTTTCCAGTGGCAAGTTTTTAGGATTTGTCATTACTTCTCAGGCGATTTATATCCAATCTCTCTGGAAGATGCCAGCCTTTCTTCCGTCTATTAAAGAAGGGTGTATCATTTGTTTGGGATGAAGCATGTCAGAAAGCCTTCAATGACATCAAGCAATACCTTACAAATCTACCTGTTTTGGTACCTTTAGTGATAGGAAGACCATTTTTGCTATATGTTCGAGCTTTGGATCATTCACTTGGTGCTCTTCTTACAGAAAAAAGTAATATAGGGCATGAACAAGCGATTTATTATCTTAGCCGAATGATGGTCGAAGCAGAACACAGGTATACTCCTGTAGAAAAGGAACGTCTGGCCTTGGTTTTTGCTGTCCAAAAGACAAGACATTATGTGATAGGACAGACTATCCATGTCATCTCCAGAATAAATCCCATTCGGGTATTGATGAGAAAATCGAGCATTCTTAACTCTAGGTTAGCTACCTGGGCGATGTTGCTCACTCCTTATGACATGGTTTATATACCTCAAAAATCAGTAAAGGGTCAAGCATTAGCTGATTTCTTAGCTGCTCATCCTATACCTGAAACATCAAAGTTATATGAGGACATTCCAGATGAAGTTGTGGATTGCAATATGACTTTGAAAAATGACATTTGGCAATTATATTTTGACGGAGCATCACGGGTTGGACCTAAAGGTAATATTGTCTCTGGAGTAGGAATCGTCTTGGTTTCTCCTGATAAAATGGTCATATACCGTGCCTATTCTCTCAATGAACCATGCTCCAATAATGTAGCAGAATATAATGCTCTATTGATTGGTCTCCAAGTCGTAAAACAATTAGATATTGAATTCCTGGAAGCCTATGGAGACTCTCAACTGATTGTTAATCAGGTTAGAGGGACTTATGAAGTCAGAAATCCTGATCTCATCCCTTATCATCAAGTGGTAGTCGAATTGGTCCTTTCATTCAAAGGATTTTTCATTGAATTCATACCACGTTCTCAGAATATGGAGGCTGATGCTCTTGCTAGCCTAGCTGCAGATTTGGCTGTTCCAATCCGAAGACAAAATACAATTACTTTGTTGGACCGAAATTTATTCTGTGTCAAGAATAATTTGTGTATTGAACAGAGTTATACTACAGAGTCAAGCTCTCAGCAGAGGGATTGGAGAACTCTATTTATTGATTATGCGGTTCATGGGATTTTACCTGAAGATCCAAAAGAAGCTGCATCAATTAAAAGACGATCATTTCGATTCTATTATAATTCATCTTTACATATGTTATATCATCGCTCATATGATGGACTCTTGCTGCGCTGTCTCTCAGAAAGTGAAGCTAAACAGATACTCCGTGAGGCTCATGATGGTGTCTGTGGTGCTCTTCAACCGGATCCGAAATTACAGGACCGCATTCGAAGAATGGGGTATTATTGGCCTTCCATGATAGCAGATGCTGTGGATTACGCCAGAAGATGTAAAGCATGTCAGATTCATGCTGACTTTATTCACCAACCTTCTGAATTTCTACATCCTACAGCAGCTTCTTGGCCCTTCGAAACTTGGGGTATGGATGTTATTGGTCCTATTAACCCTCCTTCTGTTAAAGGACATCGGTTCATATTAGCTATAACCGATTACTTTTCTAATTGGGCAGAAGCAGTCCCCCTTGCTGAAGTGAAAACATCTAATGTGATCAGCTTCATCAAACATCATGTCATTTATCGCTTCGGGATTCCTCGACGAATAATTCATGATAATGGTCCACAATTTGCCAGTCAGGCATTTTATCGGTTCTATGATAAGAATCAAATTCAAAATTTGGCTTCTACGACTTATAATCCAATTGCTAATGGTTTAGCCAAAGCCTTCAATAAGACGATCATTAAACTTCTCAAAAAGTTTGTCTCTTCTAATAAACGTGATTGGAATGAAAAACTTGGAGAATGTTTATGGGCTTATCGAACGACAGTCCAGACTCCTACTGATTTTACACCATTTTTATTGGTTTATGGATGTGAGGCTGTTCTTCCCTTGGAAATCCAGATTTCATCTCTATGAATAGCTATTGCTAATGAGCTAGCTATAGAGAACAATGATCGCTTACGACTCCAAGAACTTGAAGGATTGGACGAGAAGCGTCTTCAAGCACAACAGTATATTGAGCTATATCAAGCCCGTATATCTCGAACTTTCAATCGTAAAGTTAAAGAAAGGGTATTCAAGATTGGCGAGTTGGTATTAGCCATTCGAAGACCGATGATTATGACTCACAAAAGCAAAGGAAAATTCCAAGCGAAATGGGAAGGTCCTTATGTAATTGAGACCGTATTTTCTAATGGCGCCTATCGGTTATCAAAGCCCAATGGAGATCTACTCATGATGCCAATCAATGGCAAATTTCTTAAAAAGTACTATGTATAAAAAAAGAGAATGAAAATAAAATTTCTTTTATTATTATTTTTGTTCTGAATAAAGGATTAAGGATGAGGGCCACTGCCTTCCTTATTGAATACATAGTCAGCCAATGCTTCGAAGGCATCGTTGCCTGAGTTCATAAAAAACCTGCAGGCAGCCATCCTCAGCGCTTCTTCTTCAGGAGTTTTCCCTGGCTTTACTAAGAAAGCAAAGATGTCTTGTGGTGGCTTGGGAGTAGAAGAACTTTCGCCTACTTCGGTTGGGCCTGATACAGTTAGCTCAACGGGGTGCGTCTCGATGACGTCCTCAACCTTCTTGGAGACTTCATTCTTTTGCTGCACGCCCATGAAAGACATTTTCGATAGAAGAGTGGAAATAAGAATGAAATGTTACAAAGAGTTCTCACCTATTTATAGGAGAGATCTATAAATGAACCAGTCTTTTGAAAACAACTGTTCATTCCCGAAAAGGCCTGTCCGTTCATTATATCAGATTCATCCATTTAATTATGGAATTGAATTAACCTTTTTTTCCGAAAGATATGTCGGTTCATTTATTAATAATGGCATATATCCTCAAATGACATCTGTCTTCTTAATCCCCAGCTACCAAAGTTTGGTTAAGCTGATTACTCGTCTCTTCGGAGAGAAATTTTGATCTTCTATCTTACCAGTTGGTATAGAAAGTTGGATTTATTATTTATCACGTTTTTATGACCTCTGAATAAATATTAAATTTGTTTGTATTTCCTATCTATCATGTCCATTTGACCTCTGCATAGATATTAATCTACTTTTCTTTGAGTTCTTACATATTGTCATGTCCATACTACCTCTGATAGTATTGTATACTCTAAAAACAGAAAACAAGATTTTATTATCTGTCATGTCCATATTACCTCTGGATAGATATAAATCATTGAGCATAGAAGCCTTGTCATTTCCATTCTCATTTCATCATAAAAGTCTATTACATTTCTTAGACTTTCTTACAAATCATAATGGAAATCTATTACATCTTGGGTTTTCATTCTATACAACAACGATAACCTAATCGAGATCTATTTCTTCTTTGGATCTTCTTCGTCGGATTCGTTGTTGGTGTCAATTCCTTGCTGTCTGAGCCTCAGCGGCGACCAGAACAGTAGAAATCAAACTCTGGTCTTCTCTCTCAGACGAGAGGAGAATCCCAGAGTATGGCAGCCCGAAGACGTGTTGCTGCCAATACAATTGGTGGAGAAGTGGTGGCCTTTCAAAGGAGATAGGAATGTATCCAGTATTGGGATACGATTCCTAGTTCTGCCGTGAAAGGAACTCTACTACCCAATTTCTCGGGATAGAGTTGACTCCACCATCCAACTTTTCGTGTATAAGGGCTCTTCCTACCATCTAAGGAAGACCCTTTTATCCCACGAAAAGTTCTGAATTGTCTGGTTTGCGCATCAAAAGCGCATGAGCTCCCTGATGTTGATGTCAGAAGAATGCTCCTCACAGCGTCAAAATCGTCAATACCGGTTCTGGAAAAGTTCTTCAGCCAAGCTTCTGCAGAAAACAACAGAGAAAAATTTTCAACAGAAGTATCATCAGCCACTTACTGGTCAATTAAAGACTGATGCTCGCGCACCTTATTCAACAAGGCATTTTTTTACGCCAGTGATTCATGTGCATCTAATCTACGAGGTTTTACGCCAATGTTTTACGTGCAACAAGGCTTTTACGCCAGTGATTCATGTGCACTTAATCTAAAAGATTTTACGCCAATGTTTCACGTGCAACAAGGCTTTACACCTAAGGTTTTTATGCCAGGTTTTACGCCAATGTTTTACGTACAACGCTCCATATCTATTAAGGATTTACGCTCGTTTAAAGATCGGCATCTGTTTTCAACAAAAAGTTCAAAAGTAGACGATCGATTTACGAATCAAACTTACCATTAAGGTCAGATGATTCGGCTCTAAGAGTGGCTGAATCAACGTCTGGTGACCGGGCGTACAGAGAGACGGCATCGGAAAGCATCATCATTTGTTGGAGAATAAAATCTTGCAAAGAGCTACCGGGCGTACAGAGGAACGACATCGGAAAGCATTGCCATTATCAATCTCTTGTTGGAGAATAAAATATTGCAAAAAGCTATCTTCGGAAGAATGAGAATGAGAATGTATAAAACATTCTTTAACTCAGCTATTTATAAGGGTTGAAGAAACGTTTGGCGTGAGTCTATTTTGGGAAAGATCCTACTAGAAAGGCGCTCGTGACCACAAGACAGATGCCACGTGTTGTTTTGTTTCTCTTGGGAATGAACAACCATAGATGCAGTTAAAGAAGATATAGAACAATTCTATATACCAACAGATGAGATCAATATTAAGATTTTATTTATAAAAAAGGGAGTAGGCCCCTACAGATAAGTTGAAGAGTCGTAACACATAGACGACACTTCTACATAAAACATTATGTTTTCTCTCCTTCGTTGGGCTGACGAAGGGAGGCACCTAACTCGTGCATGTTGCGAATTCCGGAACGACGCATCAGATTAAGAAATGCTTCTGCATCACCTGATCCTTCATACGCAGTTGAGGGACCACCATTTATACGACCAAAGACTGTTGGAGTCAGGTCAAAGCACTCTATAAAGTTGCATGCCCGCTCAACCTCTGTCTCTATATCAACCCTGGAGCTCGGAGCCTCTTCCTTGTTAATCTCTTTCTTTGGTGCCATCATAGTATAAGGATGAAAAGCAAGAATGAAAATTTTCTCCTTATATATACAACCAAATCAACTCTTCATATTCCTTATGGAAAACTGATCATTATTAATGCAAACTCGGGAAAATAAAGAAGCATTCGAAAGTTTCGAGAGAAAATTCATTATGATGGTTAAGTATTGACCGGCACCATTTCCTGAATTTTTACGCTGACTGGTCAAATCTCGACTTTTACGCTTCTGTTCAAAGTGTTTCAAATTTTGAAGATATTTAAAAACTTTGAAGGGGGTCTTGTAGGAGCGTAAAAAGTGCTTCATGGAATGAGTCAAAGAGATAGAAGCATTCCACTCAACATGATCTATTGTTACAGGCTAATCGCTTTACGCCAAGGTCAAGCCAATGGTTTTACGCCAGGGTCAAGCCAATGGTTTTACGCCTAAGACAGGTTAACCACTTTACGCTGGACAAAGCTGTCGAGTCTTGCATTTAATGCAAAGTCTGACATGAAGATTTAATGATGGCATATATCACAGAATTCGAAGGGATTTGTTTTACACAGAGACCAATGTTGTCGTTTAGTATGTGGACTGAGCTATTTTATGCTCACAGTATGGCTTCTTTTACGCATGGAGACTGTATGAGTTTTTACGCTCAAAAGTTGACGTGTGCATAAAGTTTATTTGGGCTACTTTTACGCTCAAGGTTGTTTAACAACCACTTTACGTGGGAAGTCCATGTCAGGGCTATTTTACGCGTAGTCTACTACTTTACGCTCAGAGTATTTTGGGTTGTTTTTACGCCCTATTCTTCTTCGCCAATTTGGAACGTAGTTTGCCTATATGGCTTTCATGCCACACATCTCGAAGAACGTGTGTACGTGCATCATATTCTTATTGAAATGATGGGACATGTGTCAACATATGTAGAGGATGACTTCAATCATGGGTGGCAGTTATTAGCGTAAAGACGAAACTTTTGCTGAGTTTTTACGTACAAGAAGCCAAGTCTATAAATAGACTTATTTTTCTCATATAACACAGAGAGAGATGAGAGAATACATAGAGATAAGAGCCCAGAGACTTTGATTTTTTTGGAGCATTCTTCATCAACTTTTTTCCAGAACAGAGTGAAGCAAAGCAGGAAAGCATTCGGCCTCGCCATCAGTGCCCTAGTGCGTCGATATCTTTCTGGTGACTTAGTTCTTCCAATTGTTCATCTTCTAGCAGTGATCTTCATCATCATCGTATGGTCCAAGGAACAAAGTGATCATTTACAGATCAGACTTCCATAGCAATACTTCCCAGAATCAAATTTATACTTCTTGTACTTTTTTTTGTTTTATTTTCAAAATCTGATTTCCAGGCATTTTGTTAAGTGAAACACCTGCGTGTTCGAAGTGTGCTTGTTTTGGGCATCTAGACAGCACATGCCCGTCCAGAGGAGCACAGTCGGGGCCGATTACTCCCCCTATTGAGGTGCCGGGCCTATCTCGGGTGAGGGAGCCTCTTTCGGGGGAAGGTAGAACGAAGGATTATATGCAGGAGGGTGACAGACTGGGGGAGGAGGCCGGGGGACTGAGTCTCACTATTCTGCCTCAGCCGATCTCTCCTAGTGGGACTATGATCACCTTCTCGGCACAGAGGAGTATGGTTACTAGAGGCATGGCGGCCTTGGAGAGAGAGGAGAGGGGCGTTGGCGGGCATTTTGAGGAGCAGGTATACAGTAGGAAGAGGCGAGCTGGACCATTATGTGAGAGTCCTCCTAGTGAGGCGCTCTGTGTGAAGAACCCGACATGGGCACTTGTGTTCTCCCAGATAACTCCCCAGCTTGACCCCTCTGCGGGGAGGGAGGAGGATATAACAGCGACGAATGTGGTACTGCCTCCAGGTACCAATCCAGGTGGTGTTCAGGGGACCCTTTTCAGTAATATTTAATGGCGTTCATCGCCTGGAATGTGAGGGAGGCATGTTCGTTAGGGAGATGGAGGGAGATTTGTGCGGTCTTGCACAGATAGAGGTGAGACATCTCTATCCTGCTAGATACCAAGATTAAAGGGGAGAAGACTCTTACCCGCCTGACCCCATCTCACTGGGCTCAACTCTACAACTTGGCCATCTGTAATATGGCTCGGATCTAGGTCAGATGGAAAGCAAAGCCTTGGGATGGAGACTTGATCTTAATGACGGAAGAGTTGATAGCCGTCTCCTTCACTAATAAGGGTGGCTTTCGGTTCTTACTAGGAGCAGTGTATGGCCACAACGACAGATGGCGACGGAAGACCTTGTGGAGCGATATTTCCAGGGTAGCTGCTGCTGCTGATGCCTCGTATATGCTGCTTCTTTTGGAGGGCGACTTCAATGCCTTGCTTCACAGAGGGGAGAAGAAGGGTGGCAGACCAGTTCCTGATCCGATCCTTTATGACTTTCAGAGATGTTTTCTCCATGCGGGGCTCAAGGGGCTGTCTCGCTCGGGGTTCTTATGGACTTGGCATAACAAAGCAATCCGTAATAAGGTTGCTTGCCAGCTGGATAGAGCCCTAGGCAACGGAGAATAGTTCAGGCATTTCTCTAATTCGTTGGCTGAGGGTCTGGCCGCTGGAATGAGTGATCATTCCCCCATCAGGGTCGGCTTCACTATTCGGCCTCCCATGAAGTCTCGCCCCTTCAGGTACAACAACAGATGGTATCTTTCAGAGGGTTACTTGGAGGCTGTTACGGAGGGGCTCACTATCCATCAGGAGGGGACGGCCCAGTACCGCATGGCGCATCGGCTCATGGCTACGAAGAAGGCTTTACGGAGCTGGGTGAAGGGTGTGCCCAAGTCTACATTAGAAGATAAGGAGGCGGAGCTTCGGACCATCCAGCTAGACATGCAATCTGATATGCTGAACGGTGACCTGGCGGCGAGAGAGAAGGAGCTGATCAGAGAAGTCAACATCTTGCATTTGCAGAAGGAGATTAGCACAGCCCAGCATGCTAAATGCTCCTGGCTTAAGGATGGTAATCGATGTTCGAAGTTCTTCTATGACGTCATCCGGACCAGCCAACATAGGAACCATATTTCCCAGCTTCTTGATGTGGATGGCAATCTGGTGGAAGAGCCGGCTAAGGTACAAGGCGAGGCAGTCAGGTACTACTCTGAGTTATATTTCCAGATTGACTACCTGTCTGTGTTCCCAGATATAGTTACGAAGAGAGTGGTGACTCTGTATAGGAATAGCCTTCTACTTGCCCTAGTTACACTGGAGGAGGTGGAATCTATTGTCAAGACGGCGAATCCCAACAAGGCACCTGGGCCGGATGGGTTTAGCAGTGGATTCTACAAACGCCACTGGGACGCTCTGAAGTATCAGGTCCTTGAGATGGTGCAGGAGTTCTTCTCTAAAGGGAAACTGTTGAAGGAGCTGAACCACACCTTCCTGACACTTGTGCCAAAAAAGGAGGGAGGGGATTCAGTAAACCTGGCAGCTTTCATCAAGGGGAGGTCGATCGCGGAGCACAGTCTTCTGGCGCATGAGATGGTGAGGGGATTCAGTAAACCTGGCGGGGAGAAAGCTTGTGTGAAGTTGGATCTGAGGGAGGCCTATGACATGGTCAATAGGGATTTCCTCTGTCATCTGATGACTGCTATGGGTTTTGAGGACCGTTGGGTTGCAAGGATCTGGGAGTGTATCACGTCTTCCACTTTCTCTGTCCTCACCCAGGGCACCCGTATGGGTATTTCCAGAGCAAACGTGGGCTTAGGCAAGGTGATCCTCTCTCCCCTTACCTATTTACGCTTGTCATGGAATACTTCACATGCTTGAAGGATATAGCAGTACATCGGGGGAGACTAGTTCCATTGTTCAGACGGGTTGTCCCCCCGGTTACCCATCTTATCTATGCAGATGATCTCTTGGTGTTCATCCAGCCATCTATTAAGGGTATGCACATGATTGTTGAGATTATGGGAGAGCTGGAGTTCCTCTCAGGCCTTCAGATAAAAATAGAGAAGAGCAGGGTGTATTTCAGCTCCCTCTGCCCCCAGAAGGAGGAGCGGGCCGATGCGCTGGGAGTTGAGAGAAGTGAGCTCCAGGTAAAGTATTTAGGGGTTCTTCTCACAATCAACTATGCGCGGGATCAGGACTGTCATAGTCTGGTGGAGTACGTCCAGCGGAGGGTTGAAGGCTGGCAAGCCGCCAGTTTATCATTTGGAGGACGTATTGAGCTGGTTAGATCAATGATATCGGCTGTGGCCCATTTGACAAAATTATCCTTATTTTTGAAATATGGTAGTTATAATCCTACCCCCTAGAAAAATTTTGTTCTCGAAATTTAGTTAGTTGTACACTTCTCTAGGTCAAGCCCCCAACAATCAAAGTCTAGCAAAATCCTATTTGAAATTATACAACATACAATTTTATGGAATATAAACAAACATGCATGGTTATAGCCTCTACAGTGTCATGATATTGCAGTCTCTACTAAGGTTCACTACTACTCTAGCATAAAAATCACATATGCAAGCTAAGAAAGCAATCAAGCAATCAATAGAAAGAAAGGAATAGGAAGGAAGAAAGAACCTTACCTTCTAGTCCATCACCTACAATATTGGCCTCCTCAACCACCATCACAAATGCTCTGCCCTGATAGGGTGCCTCCCACTAGTGGTGCAGGACATAATGCGGTGCTACAGGTGGCCTAGCTGGACCCCTTTGGTTTGGAGCTGTACACTGTCCGGGAAGATAAGGAGCTAGGACACAATCCTTCATTCAAAGTCCCGTAATACCATAGTGCAAACAGAGACCTATTCTTAATCTATAACTATACCAAAGATGACCTGGCTTCTTACAGAAATGACACTACTGGGTTTGCCTCTGATGTTGTAGCTGATCCTGCTATACTGGAGCTCGTATTGGTACATAAAACTACTGAACCTGAGCCCTAGTTGGAGCTTAAAACTGTTGCTGTGGCAACTGGAATGATTGATCCAGAAGCTGGAGACGTTTAGCAGGCCCCACGCTACTAATAGCTCCCGAAAAGAAATCGTCATCTCTCTTGGGCTTCAAGCCCAACTCCCGCTCCACCTTGCATGCCTCCGCAAGGACCTCCACGTAGGACTCATAGAAGGAAGGGATAAGGATCTTCACATCCCAGTTCAGACCCTTCCTGAAGTGACTCGCTCTGATCTTCGGGTCCCGTACCATATACTTTGCGTATCAGCTCAGCCTACCAAACTCTGTAGCATACTCCTCAACTGACATACCTCCCTGTTGGAGGTTCTGCAACTGTCTGGCGATGTCCAATCTGTCAGTAGTAGAAAAGAATTTTGTCTTGAAGAGGTCCTTGAATTCATCCCAGGTATGACCCTCTTCAGCAAGAGCCGGCTCATTCCTGCCAGGTACAAGCGATATCAAGTAGCTGCAGCCCTACTGTCTCAATCTTAAAGTCATCAGCAATGCGGGATACCCTCAGAAGTTGCTCGATATCCTCGAGCCAGTCATCAGCGTAAATGATGTCCTCGGTCCTACTCAAGTCTTATGGTCCCAGCTTCATGAAATTCTGGATGCTACCCGACCTAAGCTGGGCCTTCTGCTGTTGGAACGGAACTCCTCGCTCTACTGCAGCTATAGCAAGCTGATGGGCACTCTCCAAGCACATCATGTTCGACTGCCTCTGGTGCACCTCAGACTGAGCCCTCTCTGCCTCTAGCATCTCCCTGAATAGCACAAATATTTGCCCCATATCGGTAGGTACTGGAGGCGTAGAAGGAAGATCTTCTGGAACAGATGGAGGAGTCCACTGTATAGGAGGAGGAAGGACACAAATGACAATCCCAGTTGTGGCCCTCTGTACTGGAGTAGGAGCACCCTCAACTACCTCAGAGACGGTCCTCTGTACCGGAGGAGGAGTACCCCCGAAGGTAGCTGTTGTCACTCTAACCCCAGGAGAAATAACTGGGATAGGATTGCAGGATGTCGCGGACCTCTCTGAAGCTGCTGGTCCCGAACACCGTGATCTGGTCTTAGGCGGCATCCTGAAGACAGATCGAAAGAAGAAAGTCAACATGGCATAAGATAGAATATATTCAAAGAATGACAGTTTCAATTTAAATAATCAAATATCAAGGAAAGGACAGTTACAATAATCAATAGATTGGAAGTTTTTTCTAATTATGATTGAGTATCCTTAGCCTACAACCTATATTTTCTATACCTATAACAGGCTCATAGCGGCACTCTTAAGTCAAGCACCACTACGACATCGTACTAATTGCGACTTCTAACCTATATAAGCCGCCACAGATTCACCTTTGAGTATATACCAGCTGGCCGTGTCACGTGCTTATCCTGTGACTTTTAGGACAGGGGCTTGATAGGATATGGCAGCCGAGTGTTTAGGACAACTAGGCTATATTACTTGCTTTATTTGGCTCCGCTTGGGATAGGATGCATCAAAAACCCATGCACCTTTGTTAGGCTCCACTGGGTTAAAGAAGTATATGCTATGACTATGCATAGTACTTTTTGAGAAACTTGCCATTGATTGACATCATTCGTAAATCTTTATTAGGATTCACGAGCCAGTAGGCGTTGTTAGAATACACAGACTCTACCATGTAAGGGCACTCCCACTTGGACTGGAACTTCTTGGATGTTTTGTGAGTCATGACTATTGGTCTTCTTACTGACAACACAAGGTCACCTACTTGAAATGCCATTTCCTTGACCTTTTTGTTGAAGGCTCCAAAAATTTGGACTTGGTATAGCTCGATGTGTTATTGGGCTAGAAGATGCTTTTCGTCCAGCACTTCCAACTCTTGTAATCGACGATGTTGGTTGTCTTCCTCCGTCAACTGGTTGGAGATGGCTACCCGTAGGGAGGGGATCTGGATTTCCAAGGGAAGGACTGCTTTGCTTCCGTAAGCCAGGAAGAATGGTGTATTGCCAGTTGGAGTCCGGGCAGTTGTACGATAAGCCCAAAGACATTCGCCAAACTTTTTATTCTAGTCGCATTTATTGACGACGACTTTCTTGAGTAGCTTAATAATTGTTTTGTTGAACGCTTCTGCCAATCCATTCGCTACTGGATTGTAGGTCGTCGAAGCTACATTTGTATTCAATTTTTATCGCAAAACTAATGGAAGGCATGGCTTACAAACTGAGGGGCGTTGAAATAGATGATCCTTCGAGTACCCTAAAGCAGTAGATAATGTGGTGCTAGATAAAGCTAATCATGTTTGAGGTTTTTACTTCAACAAGTGGGATCGCCTTTGCCTACTTAGAGAAGTAGTCAATAATGGCAAGGATGAATCAATGCCCTTTGGACGACGGAGGGCTGATCGGTCTAATGATGTCCATACCCCATGCTTCGAATGGCCAGGCCGCAGCTTGGGGTATAGAAACTCGGAGGGTTTATGGATGAAGTCGGCATGTAGCTGGCATGCTCTGCACTCCTTGGCATACTCAACCGCGTTTATCATCATTGTGGACCAATAGTAGCCTATACATCAGAGTTGGTCCTGTAACTTAGGACCGGGTTGGTGGGCTGTGTAAGTACCATCTTGCGCTTCCCAAAGTACTTCCTTTGCTTCGGCATTGGCATCGGAGTAGGAGTGCGTCATAAGATTGGCGGTACAGTATTTTGGTGGTTGTATAATAATAGAACCAGAGATAGCGTCTTCTAATGGAAGTGGCTTCCTTTGGGTCATCGGAGAGGATCCCTTATACTGCAAATAGGAATCGCCATTCCCTAACATCAGTATTGGTGTCTGCCGACAAAGAGTAGTTTAGACACATGCATAGGTTGTTATTGGGGCAAACCAATTTTCGATAAATCACTGTGATGGAGTATTGGGTCCCGACGGGAGCTGCCAAGGAAGTGGCGAGACCAACGAGAGCGTCGGCCTCTAGATTTTGCAGCTGAGGTACGTGTTTTATAAAGAACCTAGTAAAGGTAGAACTTATGTCGACCGTCGCCTGATGGTAGTGGAGTAGATCTTTATGTCGGACCATATATTGGCCCATGATTTGATTTACTATCATCATCGAGTCACCATAGGCCTCTATGTAGTCAACCCCCAACTGTTTAGCAAGTTGGAGTCCAATGATGAGGGCATTGTATTCTGCCACATTGTTGGTGCATGGTTCCATGAGAAAGTATGCACGGTGAATGATCAGACCCTCGTGGGTAACTATGACCATCCCCACTCCTGCGATAATTTTACCCTTGGGTCCTGTTCTTGAGGCATCGTCGAAGAACATTCACTAGATAGGCTCATCTATGACTGTATTGGATTCTAAGACCTTGTCCGAAATACCATTATAGAGTTTCGACATTTCTGGTACGGGGTGTGCCGCCAGGAAATCAGCCAGTGATTGACCTTTGACTGCCTTCTATGGGATGAACACCATGTCATATGGTGATAGAAAGACTGCCCATGTGGCTAGCCGTGAGTTCAGCGCTTCTGTCTTAGTCATGAGAACTCTAAGGGGATTAACCCAAGAAATAACGTAGATTGTCTGCCCTACCATATAATTATGGGTTTTTTGTATGATAAACACCAAAGCCAAGCATTCTTTCTCAATAGGATTATACCGATGTTCGACGCCAATCATCATCCTATTGAGGTAGTAGATGGCATGCTTGTGGCTTGCGACACTTTTTTAAGCTAGCAGGATACCAAGAGAATGGTCCATTGCATGGACATAAAGTAAAAAGGGTCTTTCTACGACTGGGACTACCAAAATAGAGGATTCGTAAGAAATTTCTTAATGTCGTCGAATGCTTGCTGGCATTCTTTGGTCCATACATAAGAAGCTCTCTTCTTTACTAGCTTAGTGAAGGGTTGGCATCGCCCGAAAAGATTTATTATGAATCTCCGAATATATCCCAAACGTCCTTGCAGGCCACGAAGCTCTCTAAGATTCTTCGACGGGGCCATGTCAAGGATGTCCTTGGTCTTCTTAGGGTCAATATGAATGCCCTTTGTCGTTACAATGAAACCCAGGAACTTGCCGCTGAAAACCTCCAAAAAAGACTTGGTTGGGTTCATCTTTAGTTGATGTACCCGCATTAGATCAAACACAGTCGCCAGGTCCTTCATATGGTCGCCCTTACTTCAACTTTTAACAGTAATGTCATCAACATAATATTCTGCTATTTTTCGAAGGTGTTTACAGAATATGGTGCTCATAGCCCGTTGATATGTCGCTATATTATTCTTTAAGTCGAAAGGCATTACTGTATAACAGTAGATTCCTTTTAGCATTCAGAATGACGTATGCTTTTCATCATATGGGAATATTTTGATTTGGTTGTAGCCTAAAAATCCATCCACGAAAGACATATGTTTGAAGCCACATTTATTGTCGATCATCACGTCGATGATCTGGAGGCAAATTCATCTTTCGGACAAACCAAATTAAGATCCCTGAAGTCTATGCAGACCCGAATCTTCCTGTTCTTTTTGGTGACAGAAATAAAGTTGGCTACCCAATCTGGATGTTGTTCCTTGTAGATAAAATCACTGGCTATGAGTTTGTTCACCTCGGCTTCGATGGCATCCATGACGTAGGAGCAGAAATGCCACTGTTGCTGTTTGATAGTCTTAGCATTTGGCAAGCTGTTGAGTTTGTGCATCACGACTTGTGGATCTAACCCATGCATATCTTCATAGCTCCAGGCAAAAACGTCGATACAATCCTGGATAAGTTGTACCAAGGATTCACGTTCTTCTTCTTATAGACTTTGTTGATGAAGATAGGTTTGGGCGAAGATTCATCTCCAAAGTCGATTTGCACGACCTTATCTTCGGTGGGAGGTTCTCATTGTTCGAAATGTAACTCTCACTGAGATCCTAGGCATTGAGCCTAAGGTTCTTCTTCGAAGAATTCCAGCGTCTGGTCCTCTTCCTCTGCTGGAGGGTATACAAAGGTCATATTGACAAATAATACTTTTTTGAATACTTGGCCAATACTAGTGTCAGAGTCTCTAGTAGAGGATTCGGATAAGTAGGAGTGCATCTCGGCTTTGACTTCCAAACTCTTTTGAGTTTTTGGGGGCGTTACATGGCCTAGCCTACGACGAGTACAATTATGGTAATCTTGAGGCTTCCTTTTTGGGGCGAGAAGACGTAAGGGTAAGTGTCGACCTTTACCATAATTTAAGCCATTACTGCTATTCAAGTCGTAACCCATATTTTGGATAAGGTGTTTGGCTTGAGAGGTATAACGGTAGGTTGTCGTTATCTGGCTCCGATTAATTGGGGCAAGGTTTTTGGTGGTGTTCCACTTTGTCGAAGATAATGGGCTTCTCTTTCTTCTTTTTGGCTGGAACCACAAAGTAAGCCACTCAAGATGGATGGACCCGGTTTACAACATTAGCGGGTGCTATTTGTGTTTGCAGTGAGCCTAGAGCGTTATCTAAGGCACACATGACATTCCATTGTGCAAGATCAGGATAATTCAAAGATAACCCTTTATTGATAAAATATAGAATTTGGTCACTGGAGATTATATTATTGAGTAATGGTACATCTATATGAGCAGCTATACGTTCATCTAACTCACTATCTACAACTGCTGTGTGTGGAGGTTTAGAAGATTTTCCCTGTAGTTTGACAACTAGGGGTACTGGGGTCCCTGCCGCTGACCGGCTCTCTTTTGATGGCGGTCGTGGGGCTCTTCTTGTGAGTTTGACCACAAGTGGTTCTTGTGGCTTTCCATAAAGTTAGCCATGAGGGGTTTTTGAGTCCTCCTCGAGAGTTCTACTACCAGAGGTGCTGATGTATTGGGAGCATGTCCCTTGAGGCAAACCCATACGGGCTCATCAGAAGTTATCTTTGCCTCCATCTTATCGTCGACGTCAACGTCTTGTTCCTTCTAACGACTGACTGTTAGAGATATGCGTCATCATAGGACCTCGATCCCTTTGAAGGGAACGATGTCAGCAAACTATGTTCTGACCTGCATGTTGCTGTCAACATATATCATGCATTGGTGGAGCGTGGATAGCACTACCATGTACTCATGTATCCATGGACGTCTAAGTAAGATGCTATAGGATACATCGACATCGATGATATAGCATGTCACCTCTGTTTGCAAGTCGTCTATTTGGCACTTAAGGCGAATATTGCCCCAAGGGGCTGCTTCTGCGGGCGTTGAAGTTGCTGATAGTCGTGCTAGAAGTAGACAGATGATGCATCAGTATGCCCAAAATCTTGAGCAGGCTCTGGAGGATGATGCTGAAAGATGATCCTGGATCGACATGCATCTGATCCACTTTGATGGCGCCAATATACCCTGTATAGTACAGAGGTCTATTGTTCCTGCTATTTTTCAACAACATATCTTGCTAAGAGAAAGTGATGTTGGGGATCGTTTTGACCACACTATGATAATATGGGCAAGCTGCAGGGTCTTCTTCAGGTTGCTGGATCTGACTGAGGAAGGAGTCGACATGTTGCAATGCCTCGCTCAAGGCATCCTGGGTCTCTTTAGAGAGATGGAGAATCTCGAGGAGTGACAACCTCGTCGGAGTATTGGCAAGTTGTGCTAATATGTCAAAGTTGTATGGCTTGATTGCCCCCACTACAAAATCTTTCTTCAGTGGTTTATCGAAGAAAGTCTCATTTTGTTTCTGTTTATCTGTCACATAAGGATAGTACGGACCTACTTTTGAAGTATCGGGTGCAGTAGTCGTAGCAGGTGGAGGTGCATCTTCCTCCGGAGCCGAGTTGTCTTTCCGCTGGTAGGATAGACCTGACTGGGTTTGGCCAACCAGTGCTTCATCGGTCGTGGCGGAAACCATGCGACACGATTTAAATTTTTTTCCTTAGCGAGACGTGTCGTTGGTTGCACCACGTTTGGAGCGAGATCGGGGTGGATCCGCATAACTTTACCTCACGGCATTGTAAGTGAAAATAGCCCTTTGGCGTTGTCACGGGCTGGTGGGAGGCTAACGACCTCCATTATTGCCTTGGGAATCAGGACAACATCGTCTTAGGCTTCTGTTGCCGAGAAGTTACCAAACTAGAGGGTAACCATCTTTGCAATCACCGTTTTGTCCTCATAGTCGAATGAGAGGATCTTTGCATTAATCACCCGTTGTATTTTCTTTTTCAACACGTAACAGTCACATGTTGAATGGTGAACGTATCGGTAGTAGTGACAATACTTGGGGATTGTCCACCTCGTCAGGACGCTTGGAGGAAGGAAGCTAGAGCTTGTTGCCCTTCATCAGCATGTTGAAGAGCTCTAGCACGTCCTCATCGTTGAAGGAATAATTTTCCTTTGGTATTGGTGCCTCTGTCGGCTTTAGGTTCACGGATGATGAACCCTTAGAAATGTTGATGGTTAAGGCTTGTTTCCCTTTTTTGTCTCTACTGGTGTTAGTAGGGTTGCTATCGGAGGGGCATTTTTCCTTATTGTCAAGTGTAGGAAAGTTTAACTCTAGTAGGCGTGCCTCCATGGTAGTCTTTTCAGCACCATCAGCACTGATAATGAATGTTTTCCATTCCATGCACTAAGGAGAGTTTTGCCACAGCTTAATTGCTGGGAGAATGTTCTTGCGACATGTGTCCATCAACACCGGCTCGGGAATACCATGAGGTAACCTCAAGGATGCCCGATGGAAGCATTCGATGTAGGCCCAGACCAGTTCTCTTTCTTTTTGTGCAATTTCCATGAGAGAGGACATTGTCATATCCATTCCTCCTTCGTAAAATTACGAAAGGAAGAGTCGCTTGAAGTCGTCAAAGGATGAAATGCAGTTATCAGGGAGGCTATAGAACCATTCGTATGCCACCCCCTACAATGCCATGTTGAATATATTTGTGAGCAGGGCATCGTTCTTTGGCAAGTGCCCCATCATGGAGGCGAAGTATGTCAAAAATTAATGGACGCGAAGTATGTCAAAAATTAATGATGGACTCATTCCCATCGAACGGGGTTAACGACTGTGGTTTGTACTTGGGAGGGTAAACCATATTGTTCCATTCATGAAGATATGGTTGTTAAATCCCAAGTTTTTGGAGTGCCTCCCGTCTGTCCTTAGAGTCAAAGCGAGCCTGTAACTCCTAAAAGCTTCATGTATGTCATCTGACACTGGAGGGACAGATGATTGTGGCAAAGTACAGTTCTCGGTCGTAGATGGAACCTGAGAGGGTGCATTGGATTCTCCATTAGTCCCCAGATCTTGGTTTGTTAGAGCAGGGGCCCTTGGTGGTAATCTATCCTTGAGCTCCAAGACTACCTGGTCAAAGCTTGCATGGACTCACTCAACGTCTGGAGACCTGCTTCGAGAATCTCTATACGTTGTTGATGATTTATCCTTCGCTACTTATCGCGTTCTCACCCCTGTCATGTACACTGACATCAAATGAGGGGAAGTGGATGGTGCAGTTGACCTCTCACTCTCTGGCTCAAATCCTTGAGCCTCATTATCTTGGAGGAAGACGGGCAAATTGGTGTCATTTTTAGAATCCAAGCGATAGCTACCGCCAGCCTGTTGATGACATGCACCCCCTTATATATGAGCATCCTTTCCTAGAGAAACCTCATCTGGTTGGAATGAAGGATTATCATGGAACATCGAGGATTTACTACCTCCAGCCTGTACAGCCGATGAAATAGTAGTCTCCCCTGAGGAAGACTTAGTTTTTGAATAGGTGTATTGGAACACCCCAATGCTAGGCACTGCTAACTTGCTGCCTCGGGACCGACCTTTTGATGCGTTGGCCGAGACCGGAGGATTATTGGATTTGAAACTCTTCTTCAGGGAAGACAAATTCAATGTAGCATGGCATGAGACAATAAGAAGCTCTTCCTCGTCTTCTATCGGCACCCTCATAACGATACATTGTCGGACCGATGCTGCTGGTTGTAGTCGTTGGAATACAGAATGCCTTGATGGTGGAGGGGCTACTGTTTTGCTACAACAGCAGTTAATGATAATGTTAGCACAAGTATGTCCTGAAACGGACATATTATGTGTAACAGTCATCTATCTCGCTTTGCATTTGTGACTAATCACGTCAGGCAAGTCGTACGAAGAGAGGTTCACTTTTACACCCACTTCATATACATGTCTAAGCCGAGCAATTAGGTGCGTATGTGAGGGTGGTGCTTCCTGACCCAGTTCTAGCGCATGATATGCGCCCAGGTCATTAGTGGAAGATTTGTGAGTCAAGCCCACCTCGTGCATACAGTCCATGTAGGCACATGGGTTTGATAACACAACGTTTGCTTCCATACTTAGTTATTGTGCATCAGATGCACCCAAGTATTTTAAAGTTTTTAAGAACTGACCCAGAGCTGGCGCAGAAGCGCATGGGTTGGTTCTATACAACTTGCCATCAGTTGTGCGCATAACAATTAGTGGCACAAGCCTCTGGCCGACTGTTGGCATAGAAGACTGGGAGCATACAATGCGCTCTGCCTTAGATTTCTTAGTACTAGCACTCACTGGTGCATAGTACACATAATCCAAGTTTTGGTCCCCTTCCTGTGCCTGGAGATTGGGTTCCACGTGGCAAGAAAGCTTGTTAAAGACACTGGCTTTGCCATGCGCAGAGAAGTTCCTACGCCTCTGAATAGAGGCATTCCTCATCAACTGTGCCTTAGTTCTGTTAGCCCAATGATTATATCATATTTTTGAATATGGCTAATCAATTAAGTTTACCATAATGACATCACTAATATTCACGTAATCACTATCATGTTATTACTTTAACTTAGCATTGTCCTAATGTTCTGTATCAGTTATATTGTTTTGTTTGCCTAACATGTATTTGTAGACATGCTGTAAGCATGATCAAACAAGATCAAACCAGGACATACGTAATAGAGAATTATTGATAGGCCAAAGATGGCGTTATATAAGAAGATTTCTCTGAACCACCTAACGACCTATCCGGGGCCTCGCATCGAGGGTTCTGCTGCCCGGTCAGCGGACAGGGGTCGAGGGAAACGCTCCCCCCATGGGGGTTCGGGGGCGAAACCTCCGAAAGGTATTCAGATTTCCAGATCTGTTTATCTTTGGACTACCGTCGTCAAGTGAAAAAGGCGTCTTCAAGTCTGCTCAAATATTTGAAAGAAGACGTCATCAAAGGGCTCTTAGTTTTCCTATTTTATCAATATAATTTTCATATTTATTGAGTCTAGGAATACGATGTAAACTGAATCATACTGGAAAATAGGCTATCCAAGAAACGTTTTCAAAAATACCCTTTCATTTTAAAAATAAGCCCACTTACAAAAGCCCAAACTACTTCCTAATTGTTTGACTTTTCAAAAAGCCTAAAAACCAATTTGCAAAAACCCTGACAGAAATCCAAGTAAATTCGGCCCGAGTTCGGCCCGAATTCGACCAGAGTTCGGTTAGTGAATGTTGCTTTTTGAACTTGGTCTTCCCGCAGTTACGGATCCCAACGAGATTTTCTCATAGAGTTCTGCCCGAATTCTGTCAGAATTCTGTCTTTGGAAAAACTATAAATATATAAGGATTTCGATCATTTCAATACACCAATTCACTTTCATATCTCTTCTCTATAAGCCTACTACTTCTTCCAAAGTGTTCTGAGCTATTCATTTTCAAATCCCAAGCCAGTTATAATCCTCTAGTCGATTTGCCAGTGCGGTACGGTCTAGAAGTTTCAGAGTGATTGTAATCAGAGGCTTGATTGAAGAAAGACACTTCACAATTGAAGTTGGTCGAGTACTTCGGATCAAAGCTCACGTTGTAGAAGTTGCAAAAACTTTGGATGAAAATTTGTAGTAATTTTCCATAGTGGATTCAACTGGAAGCTAGAGTTCTTCCAACTGGACTAGTCCTCACAAGAGGAAAACCAGTATACATCCTTGTGTTTGCGTTTGCTCTCTACTCTCTACTATATATATATATATAATGTGATCTTGTTACTAACATTTTTAAATAGTTAATTTCTGCTGTCTACTCTATTCACCCCCCTCTAGAGTATTGCGCTTTACAACTCGTTCCTACAATCGGTCCTACAATTGGTATCAGAGCCAGTGCTCCATCCAAAGGTATTATATTATGATCCCAATTGTTCCTATAATTGGTATCAGAGCGGGTTCTCTTTATATAGGTATTGCTATCATACCAATTGTTCCTACAATTGGTATCAGAGCAAGTGCTCTTTATAGAGATATTATTGCAGGTGCTCCTTATAAAGATATTATTGCTTATACCAATTGCTCCTTCAATTGGTATCAGAGCAAGGGCTCTATTATTTGGCTTAACATCCTTGGAGCAAATTTTTATTATCAGAGCGGATTATATAGGTAAAGCAAGATAACACTGCTATTATATTCTTATTTATTATAGCTGTTACATAGATCACAGTATCACATATGGCAAGTATGTACTTCACAACTGAAGAGCAATCCTCAAATAGACTCCTACTATTTGATGGAACAAACTATAGCTATTGGAAGACACGGATGAGCTTCTACCTGAAGTCTCTAGATTTTGACTTATGGTCAATTGTTGTCACCGGCTACAAGAAGCCTACTATTACTTCTATTCTCACATCCTCTATAATCAACAAGCCTTATTATAGTTACACGGAGGAGGAGAAGAAGTTAGCTAGCCTTGATGTAAAAGCTATGCATATCTTTTATTGTGCTGTAGACACAAATGTATTTAATCTTATTAATACTTGCGCAACATCTCATAGAATTTGGAAAGTTCTTAAAGCTACTTATGAGTGCAGGTATGAAAGCAAAGCTAGCAACTCCAGAGAGAAGGATAGTCTTCATAATAATGCAAATATATGCATGATGAAATTAGGATTTAAGGTACAACACAATCCTTCATACGAAGAAGAGCTTGTATGTGACAACTGTAAGAAGATAGGCCACATCCAAGAAGATTGTACTACTGCTACAAAGGAGAGTCACTACGAACGATCAAAAGAAGAAAGATCATCATCTCACAAGTACACTAGCACGAGCATATGGTGTGAAAGCGAAGCAAGAGATTTTGATGAAGAAGAAGAAGAAGAAGAGAGACCTCATAAAGCTGCAAATTTATGCTCAATGGCATTATCTAACGAGGTACAAAATAATTCCCTTCTTGAAGAGAATGAATTTTCTTATGATGAGTTATCTGATGCTTTCAGTGATCTATTAGAAGAACACAAGAAAGTATTAGATAAGTATAAGCAAGCTAGAAAGGATATTCTATCCTATAAGCGTGAGAATGAAAAACTTACTTGCTTATTGAATGATGCTAGAAATAGTTCTCCTTCTGATAATTCTACTGAGATTTCCACACTAAAGTTTAGATTACATGAGGCACTTGATTGCATTGAGAAAAGCACTCAAGAAAATGCTAAATTAAGGAGGAATTAGAATCAGAAAAGAAGAAGTATTCTATTGCTTCATGTAGAATTGATGCTTTTTCTGCTAAGTATGATGAGATCTGTGCTAACTCTAAAAAGTTAGAGATTAGACTGGGAAAACTGGTAATACAACCTACGACTCAGTCTAACACAAGACACGTAACACATCACAAAGTCACACACATCAGATCCTTTACAAAGGAAGCAAGCAAAGCTAAAGCTTCACACAACCATGCTTTCTATTACAAGTATCCACGCACATCATGTCATCCCACTGCACGTTCTCATACTGCTGCACATAGCACTATTAATACTTTCTGTCATTATTGTGGTTTGAATGGACACGTTTCTAATCGTTGTCAGATTAGAAAACTAGTTGATATGAACTTGTGCAAATGGATTCCCAAAGCTAACAAATATGGATCCAAGTATTGGATACCAAAGTCTTCACCTAATATTGCAGGTGAAGCTTCTCATATCAAATAGAACCATGGAACATGTTGGTGATTGCAAAGCTACAAAGGTCATCTTCCAAGCAATTATACCAACAGAAGTTTGGTCACTAGAACCACTTCGGTAACATACTTCCTAAATAGTTTTTAATATCTAGTATGTTCTTATTGACTTCTTGCTATTAGCTTTCATTGATATCTTTAAATTGTTTATTGTTTGAATCAATGTGAGACATAATCCTAGCATGACTAGATGTTTAGCTTAAATGTTTAGTTTACACTATATAGTATTTTATTAGTGTGACACATTTATCTATGTATGCTCTTTATTTTATCTTTATTCTTGAAGCATGCATAGGAGCTTTTTTTTGGTGAATATGTTTTTGACTCTTCGCCTTTAATATTTTTAATGGTCACTTCTTACCGATTTGTCTTTAACATGTCATATTTACTTTGATTGGTATTTTGTGAGTATGTATGTTTAGCATAAGTCTTCTATTTACTTGAAAAGTATATACATATACATTTATGTTAACCTCGTGCTTGCATAATATATTCACTATTGATTCTCAAATTTTATTGCGATTAACTTCTTATGAATCAATTAAATATTTGTCTGACAAAGCATATTTATGCATGTTTTTGATCTTGTGATATTTTTTTATGCTTATTAAGGATACATGAATAATTTATTTTTATTTATATATTGCTCATGTTTCTTATATTTTTGTATAAATATCTTTATGGGGATATATGAGTTAAGCTCAAGTTCTATATTATTTAAAAAGTAGTTTTTAAACTTGTGCTTATCTCATACTTAAGCTATTGATTTTTTTTTCAAATTTATGTTCTTATCTCTTATTAGCTTCTTGAAAAGTAGTTTTTAAAATGTATTTTCCATATTTATTGAGTCTAGAAATACGATATAAACTGTATCATACTGGCAAATAGGCTACCCAAGAAACGTTTTCAAAATACCCTTTCATTTTGAAAACAAGCCCACTTACAAAAGCCCAAACTACTTCCTAACTACTTGATATTTTCAAAAAGCCCAAAACCAAATTTGCAAAAACCCTGACAGAACTCGAACAGAACTCGGCCAGAGTTCGGCTTTCGGTTAGTGAACGTTGCTTTTTGAACTTGGTCTTCTTGCAGTTATGGATCCCAACGAGATTTTCTCATAGAGTTCTGCCCAAATTCTGTCAGAATTATGTCTTTGGAAAAACTATAAATAGAGAAGGATTTCGATCATTTCAAACCACCAATTCACTTTCATATCTCTTCTCTATAAGCCTACTACTTCTTCCAAAGTGTTCTGAGCTATTTATTTTCAAATCCCAAGCCAGTTACAATCCTCTAGTCGATTTGTCAGTGCGGTACGGTCTAGAAGTTTCAGAGTGATTGTAATCAGAGGCTTGATTGAAGAAAGACACTTCACAATTGATGTGATCGAGTACTTCGGATCAAAGCTCGCGTTGTAGAAGTTGCAAGAACTTCGGATGAAAACTTGTGGTGATTTTCCATAGTAGATTCAACTGGAAGCTAGAGTTCTTCCGACTGGACTAGTCCTCACAAGAGGGAAACCAGTATACATCCTTGTGTTTGTGTTTGCGTTTGTTCTCTACTCTCTACTTTTTATTTACATATCTGTGATATATATATATATATATATATATATATATATATATATATATATATATATATATATATATATATATATATAATGTGATCTTGTTACTAACATTTTTAAATAGTTAATTTCCGCTGCCTACTCTATTCACCCCCCCCCCCCCTCCCTCTAGAGTATTTTACTTTACAACTCGTTCCTACAATCGATCCTACAAGTTCGTGGGTACGTGGCTTGGGACTGGCAGTCAGCACTGCACTTTCCAATATCACGTGCTAGCTTGGAGGCGACTTTGACTCTTTTGCTGGAGCTAGAGAGTTGAGCTTGTTGCGCCACAAAGGCGGCTTATGTAGTCGCATGAGGCACGTCTTCAAAGGCGAGCAGTGCCTCATCAATAGAAGGTTAGTGCTGTATACAGGCTTTAGGCACCCACGTCTTGCACATCTTCTTAGGCTTTGCTAGCCTTAGAGAGGAGCCTGTGCCAGTATATCTTCAAAAGCCTGTTGGTCGAAACGTACGATCAACATCTTTTGAGAAGACCCGAGCAAGTTGTCGTAGGATTGTGTCACTACCTTCTCCTCAGAGGAGAAGAAAGTCCCCAACAGAGTATCCATTTTGTTTGCCATGGACAAAAGTTGTATGAACTTTTTGTGTTTCTCAAATGAGAAAAGTATAGAGGAGTCCTAAATAGGAACTCTAAGTACAAATTGATTTTAGAAAAGTATGACGGTGGAGATCGAATGTTGTAGTGGTTCCTTTAATCCATTGACGATCTGACGACGAGAAGAGATTGCTCGGATTATCTGCATGTCTTTTTGTGGATAATCTGGACCGAGGAGACGAAAGGAAGGCTCCTTCTGTTTATAGGTTTTTGAAATGAGCAACCCATGCGCACATATGTGATGCGCGCATGTGTTTTTCTTGGCACAGGAACACTGTGCGCATAGTTTGTAATGAAATTTTGTTGCAACTACGGTATGGGCTGCGAAGGAGCTGACATGTGGCATCTCTGAACAGAATGTAGTTACAACTTTGCGCATGTGGCACAACCAACTACCATGTAGCCGCAGTTAGGAATTGGACAATTGCTGAGATCTTAGGTTGTTAGAGCCTGCTCATAGGTATGAATGAGTCAATGACACGTGGCGCGTGCACATTGCTCAAAGATCTTTATCTGTTGGTACAACATAGATTGCTACGCCACGGAGGAACGTATACTAGGGGTATAGAGTTTTAGGCGTATGGGGATTTCCTACGCCTAAGTGATCTTTGGCATGTGGAATGCTTTGGCGTGGGAGAATTCCTTTGCCTGGCCACGTGGCACTGTTCAACTGTTATTTACAGGAACTTAATCATTATGCTGATGCAAATGCTGACGTATGCTGTTAGCTTACTATTCGAAGTGTCTTGTCTTGTCTTTTAGCAAAGGCAGCTTAGCTATGCCCATATTATCCTGCGCCTTCAACTGGGCGCATGGGTTAGTAAGGAGAATGACTCCTTGATTCATGTGCTGCCATCGTCTGCGTGCACTGCGGGACGCGTGTTGCACGGTATTCGAAGCGTTTAGTTGTCGTCTGTGTGCACCGCGGGACGCATGTTGCACGGTATTCGAAGCGTTTGGCTGACAACTAGCACATCTGTAAACGAAGCATTAAATGCCCTCGGTTGAAGGGGCGCCTAGGCATATGACTTCCTAGGCCCAGCTATAGTTTTGGCACATATAGATCTAGGCGCATGATCCTTCAGTTGTTGTATAGGAGCATGCTCAATTAGGTGTAGTAGTTGCACTACACCATATCCGGCGCATGATTTTTGCATTTTCCATGCTTCTACACACAATCGTCAGTACCACCGTGGAATTTTGTCGTCTTACCAGAAATCTCAAAGTTGACTACCTTGTCAAAGCAGTGGCCTCCGCCATGGCCGATTTTGAGGACATCACCAAGAGTACAATTTTCAAATTTCAAGCTTACATGATTCACTGGGAGGTGAATTTGTAGAAGTCGGGGAGAATGATTAAAAATCAGTTTATATTTTATGTAATCTTTCAATTATGTTAGTTAATCTAAGAATATTTTAGATATCCATTAGAAATTTAAGTTGGTTTTGAAAAGTTTAACTTAATTTGTATTGATCCATAAATATAGCTTTATAATGCTATATATATAGGTCATGTGCTCTTGGTATTGTAAATAGAAGAATTGAAGGATGAGTAATTTATTTTGTATGATGAGATGCCAAAATTCTAAAGTTGATCTCTTTATCTTATTTTATTCTCCCCATTCGACATTGACGTCTAGTAATCCGACGTCACCCATATGCTATTGTAAAATTGGATACTTCTAATTATTATTTTCGTTTTCTATTAAAATTATTTGTGATAAATTAACAATAGTCAATTGTTCACATTTTATTTTAGCTTTCGCGTCAATTTTTTTTCCAAATTCCTAATCCCATACTACTCTTATTTCCTTTAGGTTTTCGTTCCGCATCAGATGGCATGACACTCATTGCAAAATTTGCATTTTGTGACAAGATTTGCATTTTAAGAACTTTCCTCAAAATCATGCTGGGGGAGTCCATAATCAATTTTAATATACATATTCAAGAAAAAAAAATTGAGGTGTCCTTTCTCCAAGTTGGACAGCGGCTCAAAACCACCTAGCCGTCCAAGGGAAAATTTGAACCCAAGACATGCTTAGAAGGTCCCCCACACTACCACTAGGCTAGTGCATTACGGACATATTCAAGAAAATATAAATATATGAATTACTACAAAGTCGAAATTTTGTTTAAATGTGAGAGGATCTTAGCATTTAGGCCTTCTCCGAACGCGCGCTCTTTGGAATTGTGACGAGACGTGCCATTGGGATGTCATAGTTGTCCCTATGACGTAAGTTTGTCCAGCTATGAAACTGTCGACCATATCGTCATTTTGCGTCGTGCCCCCTAAATCGCCATTTTGTGTAACGAAAATCTTGGCTATGCCACTGGTGAAGGATACTGGCAATGTGTGTATCAATGTATCATGTAAAGTGTGCTACCTGAGAAATGGTTATAGGAATTGTCACCATCCTCTTAGGATTATCAGATAAAATCTGATAACAGAAGTATATATGTGGTACTCTCTGCTCGGGTTGTATAGGACCCAAAAAAGAAGATGGAAGACCATATTAGACTTATTTTATTTTTGTTAACACACAAGACCATATCAAGCAGATTCAACCAAATAAATTTGATTAATATAAAGATAAAATACTAGTAGTACATAATCAAGAAGCTCATTGACATAGTATTTGTCAGATAAGAGCACAAGATAATCGTAGGAAAGAACAAAGAAACTTTCCTGGAAATGAATTTAAGACACCAACACCAATGGCTGACTCAAGACTGAAAGAATACCATAGTGACGCCCAAAAAACTTCATGAAAGTCCATAGAACACCATGGTGAAGCCCAAAACCCTTGCAACCCAAAGGAGAATCAAGAAGCAGAGCTGAGATCTATACAGTTGGATCACATAATGAGCAAGACCATCTCTCAGAGGCTTCTCCGGACCAAAAGGGATGGGGATATTCAAATTATTTTGACAAAAGTCCCTTCATCAGTAGAGATGTTTTTAAAGGCACTTGTTTTGGAAGAACAGCCACAAAGGAGTTTATAATCCTTAATGAACATACTAATTGATGCATGATCTATTTAAGTAACAATTTATGTGCAATTCAAGGTAACACATTTTCATAGAAAACTTCAGTAGCTGGAGGTTTGGGTCTCTGATTCAAAACCTTTGATGTCGTGCTTTCAAAAAGAAAGGATCGACAACATTTATTACAAGAACCATAGTGAATATCTGCAGCATTACTTCAGTACTTGTGCTGGAGGAGAGACCTGGGAGGGCTTCATGTCCATTGTCAGTATAGATTCATATGATAGCACTAGTATAAGTACGTAAAACCAGAAGGTTGCTACAATTGGCAGGATATGGAAGAATGACCAGTGTTTCATACCCAGAACAACTATAGACATTGTATCCAGAGAACATGCACCATCTAAGAGAATCAAATTGCCATTTAGGGCACGACCAAGTTGACCAGTATGGCCTGAAATAGACCGTCCAGTATTCGGATCTCAATGCCACTGTGGTCTCAGTGCTTTTGATCCCTTCCCTCCATTTCCCCCGTTCTCTTCTGAGGACAGTGTCCGTCGCTTCCTTCCACTTTTCTCTCGAGCTGGATCCGTCGAGGTGTTCTTGTTTGTTCCAAGAGAATTACCCCCACAACTTTCCTTTCCCCCGTTCGCATCTGACAAGGGCACCGTACGTCGCCTCCTTCCATTTTTTCGTTGAACTGTACTACATGAGTTGTTTCTGTTTTGCCCAAGAGATTCATCTCCATAATTGCTTTTGTTCTCTTCACTGGTCTCAAGAGCCAACTCAGAAAGCTTGGTAGAAAGAACTTTATCTACTTCCCCACTAGTTTCTGGCTGATGCATGGCTGCTTCATCAACTTTGGATCCATCAACTTGAACAAGCCCGTCTGATATAGCAGATATTTTATCCATATCCGGCCCGGGTATTTCAAGAAAACTCTCGGATGGATTGTTATCAATATCAGCAGACATTTCTGCACATGAGACATCAGATTGCATTACAGAGACCTCTGATTGATCAGAAACCTGCTTCCTCTGCTGTCCGTGATTTTCATTTTTGGCAATATCTTGTTGCTCATCTGTTGCTGTTTGAGGGAACTCGACTGTTGTGTCAGAACCATTCTCTGTATCATGCCTAGGAGCTTCAACCAGATTATCAGATGTAATGTTATATACCCCAGCAAAATTATTTGCACCTGAATCGTTTGAGTGAGTCACAGTGATATCCAGATTTTCGATAACTCCTACAAGCTTCCTCTTCGGTCCATGAGCGCAACTTATGGCAATATCTTGTTGTCTGCCTGCTGCTGGTTGAGCTGCAATGGCATCACTGTCATCCAAATATGTAGCAAGCCTTTCTACTTCCAGCACTTTCACGGTGTTTATCTCTGTTAACCTGTCAGGTTCAGGAAGCTCAAACTCCAAAAAGATATTTTCTTTTCCGGCTATATATAGTGGTTCTTCCTTTGCCGGTTGAGCTGCAATAGCATCACGTTCTTGTAAGTTGCTGACAGATCCCACATGTGATAGTGAATCTGGGGCGAGTCCTTCTAGTTTCAGCTCTCTAATGCCCTCCATTACTCTCAGACTGTCAGCTTCAAGAAAGCTCACCTCCGAAGCAAGATTAACGGATTCCACTTCAAGAGTTGTGGCAAGCCATTCTAACTCCAGGTCTTCTATAGCCTCTCTCTCTCTAAAGTTTTCCACTTCAAGAAGTTCAGCCCCCCACACCAGGTTTCCTTTTACAACATTTTTCTGCACGTCTTCCTTCACATCATTTTCATCCAAATTATCAATAGTTTTGACTTCTGCCTTCATTATACGCCCTTGTACTTTTATCTCCTTTATTTCCTGGGTCTCACTTACCCCGTGGGCCTCATCATCAGTACTTGTTGCATCTTCCCTATCTTCCTTGTCAGCATACTGTATTCTTGAAGTCCTAGATTCACTGTCATCATACTCATTCTTCGTATGGCCACAAGCCTGTTCCTTGTAAGAGTCTGCATCTTCTATAGCAATTAACCTTGCGATATCACCATCAATTGCAGTTGCTATTTCATCCACTATGCGTGTTGGGTCATCTGAGGTACCTACAGAGTCCTCCGTATCAGTTTCCCATTTTTCAGTGCTCAGTTCTTCTTCAGAAGTAGCCTCAGGTTCTTCCTCAAGCTCCGAATTCGCAACCTCAGCTTCCAGAAGCTTTCTAATTGCTAGCCGCGCAGCATCTGCGCCCCACCTTTCATCAGGCACAGCACTGAAAAAGAACCTCTAAAATAATTACACAACCAAAAATATTGAACTGATAGGATTGTCTACTTATCATGAGAAGCTGAATATTATGAGCCAAGATCAATAGTAACACTAACGCATCTTTAATGTTTAAAAGACAATATCTAACCTTATGAGCCAATTTGCAAGGCCGGTAGTGGTAGGCTGGTAGCAAAGACAACCAGAAGTGATTGGGTAGCTAATTGCTCCTACAGTCATGTGTCTGCGCCAGTGATTCTTCATGATGAAAGAACAAAAATAGATCCTACTCTGGATACGGATTTTCTTTTTCTTTTTTTATTCTAGCTATTACTCCCTTAATATTTATTATGTCATTGTTCAAGTTATGCTTTATGATTTGGTATGACCCAAAGGTCTTAATTAGTGTCGGAAGTATGATAATTTAGCAAATATGCATACTTGCTATATTAAAAGAATTAGGCACCATAATGTTTAACAGCCTTGTGTTGAAGATGATCTTAGGCCTAGTAATATCTCACCATGGTGTACCTATGGGTGCAACATACTAGTGGCTTCCAGGAAAACTTGAGGAAACTATTTCAAAACATTACCATTTTATTTTCAAAAATTATAAAATATCAGCATTTGCATGTTTCAAGATTCCACATTTAGTTGAACTACATTTCTCATTAGCACAACGCATTACCCATTTGGATCTGATTCACTGATAGCGAATGCTGCATCTAGTTGTGTTATTAAATCCAATGCTGCCCCCATTAAATCATCTGAAAAGTATTCTCCAATCCTCGTGATTTCCATGAGAAAATGAATATCTAGTCGAACCTGTACCACATGGTAAATTCAGAGTATATAAACAGCTTTCATATGTAACAAACCAATGAGTCAATACATACAAGTATAAGTCTTCAATAATACATACAAGTTCTATATATAGGGAAAACAGGAGCTTAACCAAGACAATTCATACAGTTCTCCATCTATCTAACTTTCTTTCAGATGCATCTATGTTCTTTAGCTCAAACTGATTAGAGGAATCTCTACTACAAGTTATAGCCGACATGCCAACAAGCGAAACATACTACACAATTTAAGTCTAAACTAACATAACATGTTTATAAATTGGCCTGGACTACAATCTATGTTGCAGGGACACATGCCAAATCGACGCCCGTGCCAGTGCTATGTCCAGTAAGTACTGGACACGGATACGGCACTGGATATGGTCTAGACACATGTTAGACCCGGTTCAAAAGTGAACCCAAAAGAAAAAAAGGGGTCCGGATTCAGCTCAAGTATTGTTTAGACACGTGTTGGTTTTTCTTTTAAAAGTGGGTTAACTTTTACCCGTAGTCGAACCTATAACACAACCCCAACTTTTAAACCCAAACTCTTTCCCTTTAGCTGATCGACAGAACAAAAAGAAAACACAGCAGCAACAGTCAGAGAGGAAGAAAAGGAGAGGAGAAAGAAATGCATGTGCTGGAATGTCACTTTATATATATATATATATATATAGCAAATGACCTCTAGCCTAGTGGTTAAGAGAGATGCATGCGGCCCAGGCGGTCGGAGTTCGAGTCCCAGTGGAGGCGAGTTTGCCACAATTGCCCATTGCTTCAAATATATATATATATATATATATATATATATATATATATATAGCACAACCTACTTGCACATGAGATGGTGAGAGAGTTCAGCAAACCTGGGGGGATGAAGGCTTGTGTGAAGCTTGATCTACGGAAAGCCTATGATACGGTCAACCGGGACTTCCTGTGTCACTTGATGCTCGCCATGGGATTTGACGAGAGGTGGGTTGCAAGAGTGAGGGAGTGCATTTGCTCCCCTACTTTCTCAGTCCTCATCCAGGGCACGCCACATGGCTACTTCAAGAGCAACAGGGGGTTGAGGCAGGATGACCCCCTCTCACCGTACTTGTTTACCTTAGTGATGGAGTATTTCACATGCATGATTGACACGACGGTGCATAGCAAGAGGATCGTCTCCCTATTCCGGTTGGACATCTGATTTATGCTGACGACTTATTGGTGCTCCTCCAGCCTTCCATGTAGGGAATGAGAGCGCTATCAGACATTATGGAGGAGTTCGGGAGACTTTCTGGACTTCAGTTAAATAGGGAGAAAAGCAGAGTCTACTTCAGTTCCCGATGCACGCTTAAGGAGGAGAGAGCCTTCGCTCTGGGAGTGGAAAAAGGTAAGCTCCCAGTGAAATACTTGGGGGTCCCGCTGACGGTCAACTACGCCAGAGAGCAGGATTGTCACAGCTTGGTGAATTTTGCTCAAAGGAGAGTGGAAGGCTGGCAGGCTGCGGGTCTATCATTTGGCAGACGGATTGAGTTGGTGAGATCGGTTATTGCTGGCATCACGATGTTCTGGCTCCAGTCTATCCAGATCCCGACGGCCACTATTCGGAAAGTGGAGTCTATCTGTGCTGACTTCATCTGGAGGGGAGGAATGCATGCGATCTCTTGGGACCAGCTATATCGTCCTCAGGAGGAAGGTGGAGTGGGGCTGAGGCCTCTACATGAGGTCAGGAAGGCAGCTTGTGTGAAGATGGCCTGGAGATTCATCAAGGGGGGGTCGCTTTGGGAGGAATTGATGGCGAACAGATACCTAAGGCGGACTAACTTCTGGGCCTGCAGAATAGACAATAATTTCTCGGTCACGTTTAAGGCCATTCTGAGGTGTCGGACGATGCTTAAGACCGCTATCTGCAGGAACATGAAAGATGGGACGACCACTGATCTCTGGCTTGATCCTTGGTTGGGTTCCAGATCCTTGCTAGAGATATTGGGAGGACAGCTGGACAGAGAGGCGAACAGGAGGCTCACATGCAGTCGGATCATCCGAGATGGGATATGGAGGCAAGAAGGATATCCTTATACAGCTCAGCTAGCCGAGGAGATCCGTCTTATTACTATTGACGATAGCCAGCATGAGGACTCCTGGAGCTGGGCCGGCCCAGGTTCGGGGGGAGGGTCAGGACTATTCTGCTTTCGCAGCTGCTATGACATGGTTCGAACTCACCACGACCGGGCTGAAGAGGTGGACTTCATTTGGGGTAAGAGGATTGTCCGAAAAATGCAACTATGTGCCTACCGACTTCTGCGGGGTAGATTGATGACGAGAGACAGACTCCTCAGGTTTGGGATGCAGATTCCAGTTGCCAAGTGTGTGCTATGTAACGGGGAGGACGAATCTATGGGGCATCTCTTCTTTGAATGTCCGACGACCTGGCACATATGGACTGAGCAGTGCGTGCAGCTGAGAGAAGATGGTGTGGATAGAGACATCAGGAGCATTCTTAGCTGGATCCGAGATCAAAGAGACGGGAATCCGGGGTGGACCAGAAGAGCCAGAGTTCGTCTCGCCACTTCCGTTTGGCACATCTGGAAGGAGCAGAACAGACGTGTTTTCGAAGGCCTGACTACCCCTCCAATTGGAATTCTACATAATATAGAATTCGATGTATCAGTAATAGCCCCATAACATTAAATTTGGGGCATAAAAAGTTGTGATATTAGTGTATTGTAATACCTTTACCGCTATGTGCGAGGAATAAAATTTACCCTTATTCCATATATATATATATATATATTGGTGAGGTTTGGTGTGCAGATTCCATCACCATTGTGTGAGCTGTGCAAACTTGATCACAAATCCATGGCGCACATCTTCTTTAGATGCTCCTTCTCCTCATCCGTTTGGCAGCATCAGGGTTCCCAGCTTAGCATACAGTTCCATGGCTCTCGAAGTTGGTGCGAGGAGGTGACAGATATCATAGCAGGAAGGAACCGGGGTTCCCAATGGTACAAGACAACAAGAATTCGGTTGGCGGCCGCGGTCTGGCATATTTGGATGGAAAGAAACAATAGAGTTTTCGAGCTGGTGACTACGCTTATTATTGGGATGATTCACAATATAGAATTTGATATAAAAGTAATGGAGAACTTCAAGTCTCCCCCAAGATCTGATTTGTAAACTCCTTAAATTTTTTAATATATACAAGTACATTTTTCCTATATATATATATATATATATATATATATATATATATTGGAAGAGGTAATTGTTCATGTTCACTTCCACCAGGATTGGAACACCACCCACTCGTCTTATGTCTCCACTCTAGCCACTTGAGCTATCAAGCCTTGATTATATATGCCATATCAATGTTGTACCCGTATCCTTTTTTTTAAATAGCCACATCCCGTACCCGTGTTGTGTCTGTACACGTACTCATGCAACAGACAATGACAGGCAGAAGAGAGTATACCTGCTCAAGACAGCCGCACTGTATGTTACATGAAAGTTCCACAGCTTTTGTCCAGAACCCTTGGTTCTCCGAAATCCATATAATTACAGTCTTCACAATCTCTGTTAGTAGCACCTCTGTCAGTTCATCCTTCTCAACAAAGATGGACTTTGCCAGTTTTTCTAACTGCCTCATTTGCAAGAACAATGCCTGAAAAACATGTCTAGAGAATGAAAACACGGTACTAGTTCTTTTAACTGCAGTAAGATAATTTCAATGGCAGAATAATTGACCATCAAGACAAAAAATATGTCATCAGGTTGAACAATCTAGCAAAATCTTTTACTGGGCCCATAATACACGTAACAAAGTTCCCAGTTTATATTTTTTATAAGTGGGCTCCAAATGCAAAATTAATAAAAATTTGCCTACAAAATTCCAAGAGCAAAAAAGAAGTACAAGCACAATAGAAACAAGGTTTCTTCGTGGGAATTCTACTAATAATCAAATGTCCATAAATCCACCTTCAAACTAATTTGTTTTCTGGTAATATGGTTGAAATCAACTCTGACACTTCATGAGATTGGTAAACTTGATCACCGTATTCAAGTCATGGATAACTCTTAATTACTACTGGCCATAATATTTTAAAATCATATTTGATCCCCATGAATTGTTTGTTTCATTCAAGAAAAAAACATTAAATCCTTCAAGGCATTACCAGATTTATAGATCAACACCGTTAAGTTTTACCAAGATTTCCGTGTTATTTACTCTAGATTCTAGAAGACCAGATGTTTCTCCCAATGCAGATGTCGTTCTTGCATCTAGCTTATCCTTAGGACGTTCAATGAAAACATGTATCTTTCCTTGTCACAAGGGGATATACAAAAAGGAAATTAACATGATCAGTCTTGTAATCCCAATTTTTATATCAAAACAATCCTTCAGTATCAACAAGCACGGATGGTTGCACAAGCATAAGCACACAGCAGTGAAGCTCATCGTATATAGCCATTTATAAGGAACTTGCATGCTCCAATATGTTTCCTATTACAAACTTATCAGGCCTGCACATCCTAATTGGTCATAAGCTTCAACTTAGGAATTGGGATCATCAATCATCTCTGAAGATCATGGATATGTTGTTTCAATGTCCAAAGAAAACACCAAGCACCTAATGGGACCTCTGTTAGAACTTGTGAAAGGATTGATTTCATTAACTTAGCCCAAGGCTCTTGTTAGTATTGGTCAAGCCTAATAGTATTGGACTAGACCTATATACAAGCACTAACAATATGCCCTAAGGCCCAATTGGCCAAGCCTAATAGTATTGGGATAGACCTATATACAAGCACTACCAATATGCCCTAAGGCCCAATTAGCCAAGCCTAATAGTATTGGACTTGACCTATAGTAACAGCCATATGTATAGAAGGATTATATAGGAGGTTATCCATCCTTTCCAATGTGAGACTAAAAGAGTCATAAAAGACAAAAGAGTTGAAATTCACGCAGGGTCAACCAACAAGAGTTTTGCTTATTAGAAACTAGTGTCGTTGGAGAGTGTCAGCCAATATGTTTCCTGTTACAAATTTATCAGGACTGCACATCCTAATTGGTCATAAGCTTTAACTTAGGAATTGGGATCATCAATCATCTCTGAAGATCATGGATATGTTGTTTCAATGTCCAAAGAAAACACCCAAGCACCTAATGGGACCTCTGTTAGAACTTGTGAAAGGATTGATTTCATTAACTTAGCCCAAGGCTCTTGTTAGTGTTGGTCAAGCCTAATAGTATTGGACTAGACCTATATACAAGCACTAACAATATGCCCTAAGGCCCAATTGGCCAAGCCTAATAGTATTGGAATAGACCTATATACAAGCGCTACCAATATGCCCTAAGGCCCAATTGGCCAAGCCTAATAGTATTGGACTTGACCTATAGTAACAGCCATATGTATAGAGGATTATATAGGAGGTTATCCATCCTTTCCAATGTGAAACTAAAAGAGTCATAAAAGACAAAAGAGTTGAAATTCACGCAGGGTCAACCAACAAGAGTTTGCTTATTAGAAACTAGTGTCGTTGGAGAGTGTCAGCCAATTATTGCAATGGAAGTGATGAATCTGTATGGAACCGTATCGGATACTCCCATATTTTAAGGATAGATCTTGGACACACTTTCTAACATATCCTAGATTTTCAAACGAAACATTCTACGGGTATATCAACGAGTTAAAGAAGAAAAGACAAATAATTAATAATGCTAGTGAGAAAATGAAATAATGCTTAGAAGATGTGAAATATGGATGCATATTTGTCATTGTTTTCTTTCTTTTCAATAAACGACTTTTAATTTCTCTCTCCTATGGTGAATCAGCCCCTAGCATCCACATTTTAGTTTGTAATGATAAAAAACTAAACTCATGTTTTAAAATAGTTATTAATCTTCGTTTCTAGTTAGATAGATAAAGTAATAAGTTTCTAATATATATTTGTCATCGTAACTCCAACATATCTTGTCCTAGTTTTTTAAAATATAGTATCATTTAGTCCATGTTGTGTGTCATATTATGTCATTACATTCATATTGATGCAACATCAGAGAAAATAATAGCTATTACCTGAGATATCAATTGGCTACTTAACAAGTTGACATTATGGAGCTGTATTTAGAGATTTATCCTCGTATTTCAAATGGAATATTATTGTTTGAAGCATGAATATATCCCAGGTGATATCTAGATACGTAAACCATTTATCTCAAAAAATTACATGAGATGTCGTTCACTAAACAAAGAAAGCATCATTTATAACCACGAAAAATGTTTTATTGTGGATGTGCAATGAACATTATGCTCTACTTGTAAAAGGCCAATTTAGAACACAAAAATCAATTGTTGTTCAGGACCTTAGTGTGTAGTATTGGCCGATACCGATACAATAAGGCCAATACCGATTCGGTTTGGCATGTTCCGATCCGATACTGGACAATACGGACGTTGGAGGTCGCTTTCCCAGTCAATTCGACAGAGAAAAATGAACGAAAAAGACCAATCAATAAGGGTATAAAAGCATAGTAAGGTTGTAAAAGCATATAAATGAAGAAAACTTATTTATCGTAGATAAACCACCTATTATTTCATTCAATTTCAAAACTACTAAGAAATAACATAGAAAATACTTAAAATTATGCATAAATGTATAAAATATTTTTTGAATTTTTTAATAATTTATTAATTATTATTTGTCTTACGATACCAAAAAATTCGATACTCCAGTCCAAAACTGCCGATACTCCTGCTCATAGGAAGGGTCCGATTCCGATTCCGATATTGTGAACCTTGGTTCACCCAGGATGCATATATGCATTCCAATAACCACATCTTCAAAGAAGGTCAGTCTCTCCACATCCATATTCCCTTCATGATCTGCCTCAATAAATCCAAAAAGGACTTGCTCTCCAGGTCCAATTGGTTGTGAAAAGATGGCATTATTTCTCTTCCAAAAGAAAGACATGGTCACAACGCCTTAAAGCAAACTCAAACTTAATGTATGAGATTTCCCCATTTGTTTAAGGTCGAGATCGCCACTCAAGGGATCCAATATGGTCCACATAACCAAGACGGACCTGACCATCAATCTCCCAATGTATTCTCAGACCATGTGGTTTCATGCCCTATTTAATTATAAATACAAAACTATTCAATTACTAATATGACCTTGAAAAGAGAAACATCACACGTAAATTCAAACCATATCGATAGCCTTTTTTTCCATCATATGTAGTGTGTGTACTATAAAACAAGAATTAACTAGGAATCTCAATCAATTGATTAACTCTAATATATGTTCTATATTAGGCTCTAGCTCCTTAGATTATTTGATTCGGTAATTTATAGTTCCGTATATCAAACATTTCACTAAAAAACTCAGATAATAATCACATAAAACCTGTCATTTATAAGCCTGCACAGGACCACATTGTAATAATATGAATAGATTTGTAGAAGTTCAAGTCAATGTGCTATCAACAGTCAACTTGGTAAATCAAGTAAAATCAGAATGAATAATGTACTCAAGTGGTTGGAGTGGATGACATTCAATCATGGGCGTTAAATACACACTATCCTCATGACAGAAAGACCAGGTCTACAACTAATTCAAACATCCTGTTATCACTCAGAACTAAATTCACTGATAATTTAATCAAAATATGTGAAGTTCAGCCGAAAAAAGTCTACATTAATCATAAGCAAAAGAAATTGAGAAACAAATTTCTGCATATTATAGTGGTTAATGATAGTTTGATTATATGAATCTACATTAATTTTGGTAAGTACAAATACAAGTTCTTGAAAGAGACGGCTACCTGCAAAGCCAAAGACGGCACTGGGTCTTGTGAGGAGCTTGGTATGAGCCAACCATCTAAACTTATGCCAGAGTCGAAATATCCATGAGACATGACTCCATACACAAATTGCTGACAAAAATAAGCTCGTAGTTGATCTGTAGCTTCTTGAATTGACAACACCCAGATATCAAGTTCTTTCTGTGCAAACAACTCAACATAATCTGATGAAGGCCCATTATTTAATGATATGAGGCCTTTAGAAAGACTTCCAGCAATACGTTGTGAGAAATGCACAAGTGTTGAGGAATTCACTAAAAGAGAAAGCTGTTGTTGAAGTGATCGAGCAGAATTGGCTATTGGAGAATCGTGTGATTTTTCAGTGTCTTTACTTGGAATAGCTCTTTCAAGTGCACATATATACTCTATGAACAGGTCAGTAAGGCTCTTCAGAATCGAACATCCCATTTGGAGGGAGACTAATGGGGAAATATCATCCACAATTGCCTGCATAGGAAAAGAGAACCATATCAAAATTGCATTGTGTACCCATAATAACCCAACCCAGTTGATGGAGTAAACTATCAATATCGACCTCATGGAGAGGAATATTTTTCTCATAAATAGAATAGGGAGATATGATAGTTCTAGACAAAATATAACTATATGTTAAATAGATAAGGCAATATGCAGGAACCATCAAGTATCTGGCACCATCATCCTCCAAGCCTTGTCCCACAGCATGGAGTAAGTTGCGGTGCACGACTCAAACATCAAAAGTCCAAGTTCTACAAGTGGATGTCAACTTCATGACAACCCTTTGAGAAGGTTTCAAATTCCTACACGTGGCAACTATAAGAAAGAGAGGGCATCACCATAAAACCTTGAAGGGTAGATTGATCCCAATTCCAAATCTAATGGAGACCGTTTGAGAAACCCTATCCGATAGATTGTTGTGTCATGATGAAGGATAAGAAGGTTGAACACAGAAACAATAAAAGAGTTTATTTAGAGGGAAGAACTCTTCATTCTCTAAATTGATCTCTATTACTTCATTCTCCCACCAAGTCGAAGTGTACATGGTTTAGACCTCTCAATCTTCCACGAGATTACAAGCCCAAAGACAAAGAGAGCTCATTTTATAGAACTCTAACACATCACGTAAAAGGAAGATAACTCATCTTTCCTTTTAGAATGTCCCTTGTATGAGGAACATTACATGCATGTATTAATGTATATCTCATACACCGTTCGTGGAGGCCAAATACTAAACCAGCAGTTGCGGATGGTTGTCTTGAGTCCTACTAACAATATATCAACGCATGATAACAAACGACGGACACGTGGTAGTCATCCATAATCGTCGATGGAGTCCAAAACACCACCGGTGGTGTATGAAATGTATGCAATTTGCCGCCGGGACCTGCCAACTGTGCATCAATTTTTTCGGTTGCCATATTGTTGTAGCAACTTTGAATATACTCTTCTTAACACACACAGATTGACTTCTTTCACATAAGGTTGTTACATCCTTAAGATAACCCTGGAAAAAGGCTCGCCTACTATTGGCAAGTTCAACTCACACAAATAGGCTTCAGTTAGCCTCTTCTGCGCTACCATCATCCTCCAAGACATTTATTTTATCCCTTTAGTCTTCAAGTTTTTTCGACCACCGAATAAAGCAATTTATTGAAACTGGAAGTCCAGCATCTTGGTAGGATGTCGTTTTCATGCCAACCACTGTCGTACATCCATCTTGAGTTGTTTAATCGAACATTTAACTAGACTTGTCACCAAAGGTTAGATCTAGTGCTATGATACCAATTTGATACCAGATCTGATATAAGTTGTTAGAAAAACCCTGTCCAACAGATTGGGTTGTGGCATGATGAAAGAGAGGAGGATAAATGCACTATAAATGGATAAGTATTAGTTTAGAGGTGAAATCTTTCTCCTCCAAATAGATTTTTATAACTCATCTCCGCCACAACTCAAGAGTGTAATGGTTATACCTCTGAATCTTCCATGAGACTACAAACACAAATGACCTCCCCCTTTGACTCTGGAGACCTAATCAAGAAAGATGATTCCTCTTTCTTTTACAATGTCCTTACATAACAGGAAACATTACATGACTCTTATTAGGAAAATAAGAGCTCTATGAAAACCCTGGAATGACTTTAAGGCCACGTTTGGTTCATGGAATCGTGACCTTGGAAAAGAAATGTCATTCATTTCACGTGTTTTGATGCCAAAGGAAACGATGAGAAAAGGAAAATATGGGGTAAAGTGGTTCTCTCTACCCACCCAAGGATTCACTTTCCCATCCTAAGGACTCACTTTTCCTCCCAATTTCCTAGGCCTTTCCAAACACCGAAATGGAAAATTGATGGGAAAAAAAAAGGAAAAGGAAAATTGATAGGAATTGCAATTTTCCAAAGAAAGAAAAGAACAAAGAATTGGTTTCCTTTTCTTTCCTTTTTGTGAACCAAACAAGGCCTAAATTGTGTTTTTTTTTTTTCCGTTCACTGGTTGGACAGTCAATTGGCATTCGGCAATGCAATAAATTGGGCCTTCAGTAGTGTAGTAAAAAATTATACCAGTTTTGGATGAAAATATTCTTTTGTTTATTCCACTTCTTGCTCCATAGCAACTTTGAGTCTTCTTAGTAAAGATGGTAACTCCACCTCAAAGAAAGGCCGCTACTATCCTTCAGGTCCTCCAATAACATAGGTAGACCTACCTTTAGGCCAAGTAGTTTAAGCCATCATAATGGGAATGCCATTCCTTTTCACTTGCTAGCTTGATGTGTCATAGAGAATAATGCAATTCCTTATACAAGTTGTATCTTCTTTACCTTTCCGTCTAAACTCTTTATAATCGAGCAGAACTTGTAGGGTGCTCCTTTTATGCATGGGCTTAAACCAACTAGTTGTCTAGGTTTTATTGTCCTCTCATGCACATAGCTGCCTCGCTAGGAATGTAGTTCCAAGATAGAGGATTGACATCTGGTCGGCACCCGGTTATAAAACCATTGTCAACTCTTTTATGGAACTTTCATATGCTTATTAATAACCAACCCTATTCTGACAGGAGAAGTCTTGGGCGACAATTATGATTATGATGAGTTTAAGCTCATGCAATCAAAGAGTCACCTCAAATCCCTTAGGAAAAATTCTAGAGCATGATAACAACATTTCTATAGCACAATAAGCCAAAAGCCTAATAGAAAGCATTTGCATATCGGGTATCACTTTCTATAGACAATCTTGCAAATCAAAACATCTTTGGAAGATATTTATATAAAATCTTTTTATTCAGAGATAACATGGTACATTAGAGACAATTTATGTATGCATTATCGACAATGTCGGACAATAAGAGATAGCCATCTCTGATAATACATGATGTCAAAGGAGAATAGCAAATGCAATAGGATGTAACCCCTGTATGGATGTGACTGGAGCAGGAGCTGGGCTTCGCATGATGTTAAATGTGTTAAGCAATGATAATAACAGAATCTCCAATGATCAGTTCCACGCGAAAGAAGTTGTCACATGCACCGTTTAAAACCCTGATATTTAGCCCAACGTTGGATACATGATGGGAGTTTGTTTGACCCCTTGGGCCTTATGTTTACATCTAGGTTAACCATTTTGGCAAGCTAGGTTAAGTGATGTGCACATGCCGCCCAACTGTGGGTCATATCCTAATGGACCCATGGATCGAGGCGCTATAAATGGTATTAGAGCTACCTAGTGGATATTGTTCCGCTAAGCTGACACTCGACCATTTGCACGGGCTACGACGAGTATATGGCGTCTTTGAGTAAGGGAGATTGTGAAACATCGATATTTGATCACACATCAGATAGAGGATGGAAGTTTGATTGGTTTATATTTGAGTGCTTGGATTTTATGTGTATATTTGGTTTAACCATTTTGTCAAGTTGGCTCAAGTGATGTCCACATGTAGCCAATCCATGGGTTCATGTTCTAGCAGGCTCGTCGGGTAATATGTATGATACCATTAAGCTCGCTCACTGATCTAAATATCGGCTTAGACGTCCGCCTAGGCAGCACTTAGGTACTAGGCGTCTAGCGCCCGATGTCCGCCTAGTCGCCCACCTAGGCCCCCCGACCTCCGACTATACATGTTTTTGGATTTTGAGGATTTTTTTTGGCAATTTTCAATAGGTTTTTTGGGGCTTATTTTTTGAATGATGGCCACCTATGTGGGCTAGGCGCTAGGCGCCTGGTGCCCGTCCGACTAGCGCCTTTTACAACCTTGATTAAGCTATTCGCATATGGAACATAAAGAAAGTGCAATAGCTTGAGAATAAGAAAGATGAACTCTAGGGCAAAATAATATAATTCTTCATAATAAACTTTTAATAGAATTTAAACTGAAATATTAAATATCGAACTTTTGATACAAATAAAACAATTGCAAAAGGAAAAAATGGTAAGACAGTCACTATGGAATATGGATACCGGAAAAGGAAAAAAAGAACACAAGGCTCTTTTATTCAAATATCATCTCACCCCCCCCCCCCCCCCCCCCCCCCAAATTTCAAGCCAGTTTAAATCTCACATATGACATCACTATGTTTGAACATTCTTTGCAATTAAATGGCTAACAAATATCCATCACCATCATGAGATCATTCAATAGAAAGTAATTTTGAGATGTTCGAGAAGCTATTAGTTCAAAAAGATCAAGCTGAAAAACATATGAATGTCAAAGAGTGATGAATCTATTCCCTTAGGATTTGGAATAAATCTTAGTAATCATGGCCTTTATTACGAGAAGTCCTTCAAGCAAAGAAAGGACAAAAGATATAACTGTTTTATGTTAACATTTGCTACATAGAATGGAAGATACTTCTTGATACTAAAATGCATATTGGTTGGTAGAGAAAGAAATCCATTCCCTCGCCATAGACTGACATCAATAAAAGAAATTACGATGCTAGCCTCATTGATTAATGAATGGAAGGTACACAATGATGAGTTTTGACAGTATGTTATTTTCTGCTTCTAGTATGTTGTTTATATTGATACTGTTTTAGTCGATGAGATGGAAAAAGGATTAATTCTCTCATTGAAACACGGAGAAGATTAAGAATAAAAAAGAATTTGACATAGTGCAAGACATAATACATATTAGAGAAGTAAGATACAGTACATAACAGGCTAACGATTGGCATATAACCACAGACATATCTGAATAAAAAAAATTGTTTATGAGAAATAAGAATAGCTCTAGTTAGCTTGATCCCATAGTTTCTCAACTGATAGCCTTTGTTACTTAAACCATTCATCAGGAAGGTGAGAACGTAGAGGAATATAACAGACTGCTTTGTTTTAGTACAGAAGTATTAACAAAATCTTAAGACTGTTGGATGCCCATGAAGTTGGTCAACTTTATAAGATTGATAAATGACTAGCCATATTCTAAGAGGCAAGAGTCCAAAAATGTGAAAACTCAGATTTAGAATGTTGAACGTATTTGCGAAAAGTTAAGGTTAGCATCAATGCAGTATATGGAAAAGAAAAAGGTGCACTGTCAGGATTTATACAATGTAGTTTTGTCGTGCTAATAGGATGTAGGTAAACCAAAATAAACCTGGGAGTAGCAGTACGTCACTACAGAGAGAAAACTACTTATAGATAACTTTTAGTTAATAACATATTATGCTTTGGTTAACTTAAACTCTTAGCTTCTAAGATAGGCCAAAGGGAAATCAACATAAAGAGTAAAGACAAATATACATAAAACCGTAAAAAAAAAAAAAAAAAAAAAAAAAGTAAATCACACGCAATCACACAAACGATAGACAAGAAGATGCAATTGTCAAACATCCATGCATACCCCAGGAGCATAAGTCTCCCAGAAAGGAACATGAAAATAGAACACTACACATTGACAAAAACAATCACAAAATATTTAAAGCTTTGAAGTATATCCAACGTACCAGCATTAGCGTCACAAACTCTCTTCCACTGCTAGTGAATAGGTAATATTCCACATTGTCACCAAAACCTGTAAGCAATGATTTGTCCCTAAATAAACCCGAAATGGGAAATCTGTCCAGGTCCCAATTATCAGAGGTTGTAAACAGCCAGACATCTTTTTTAAAATGGTCTACATGAATCTGTAATACCTCTTCGATGCAAGGCCTGATCAACTCCATCAATTTTGACTGTGAAACGATTTTCAGAGGTTTTAACAAAGAGCAAAATGATATACCGTTAATAGAGGCTTCGACTGTCATAGACAAGGCTCCATTCATTTGTGAGATGGATTTGACATGTGTACAAAAATTATGACTGAATGATTCAGTTTCTTCTCTGGCCCACTGAATCAGATCTGAAGTATATGGAGTCGTTTCACCATTCAATGTTTTAAAGCACTTTGCAGCCTGAGATATGGCAGAGAACACAACTTTTGCAAGTTCCCTTATGTAAATTCCATGTAAGTATGGTTTTAAGCATTCTAGTTCATGTATACTCTTCTGGAGACGTGAACTGTAAACTTTTAATAGTAGAAAATTTGCCCTGTGATTCTCGCCTAACCTGCACAGACCAGAGAGTAGCTTTTGAAGTTCTGGCTGAGCCACCCTTGGGTGTTCAGCCATCAAAACATATTGGTTGGTAATCCTAGTTCTCCTATCTTGTAATGCTTGTGTGCACAGCATAACAAATGGAGATGAAAGATAAAGATTTTCCTGATTTTTCAATGTAAGAGTTTCCTTCTCCAAAATAGCAAGAGCTTCCTCTAAGCGTCGTTCTAAGAGAAGAACATCCAATGTTTCCAAGGTATCTTGCATGTGAGTATCGAATACACTATTAGAACTTTCTCCAAGATCTTCAACTTTGTCATCTTTTAAACCATAGGTGAAAGTCTCTGCATTGAGGCTGCTAGCAAGAACTTGAACAAGCTTTCCTTGGGTCAAAACAAGCTGTTCAAGTTCCACGAGTTCACTTTCTACACTCCCAACTTCTTCAAAAATTCTGCACATATACATAAACAAAGAAACACTTTACTTTCATTCTTTGACAGTCATTTCTTTCAGAAATATACACAGAAAACTGGAAGGTACCAATTAGGGCTGCAATCGAGCCAATTCGAGCTTTGCATGTTCAAGCTCGGCTCATTTAGGCTTGGTCCTTACCGAACCGAGCTCGCAGCTTGCAAGCTGTTTGAGCTCGAGTCCTGGTAATTTTTCAGCAAGTTTCATCAAAAAGACAAGGAAGGTGTCTCTTGGAGAGGAAGAATATGTGAGAATGAGATACTAGGTGAAGGTTAACCCATTGTGGACTAAAGGCATACATGGATTGTGGGCTTGGCTCATTGGAAGTGAGCTCAAAATGTAACTGACTTGAGTTCTATACTCGAGTAGTCCCGAGTTGTAACCGAGTCGAGCCATATCGAGTCATAACCAAGTCTGAGTCGAGCAGAGTACTCTTCGAGCTTACCAAGTCAAGCTTGTTCACGAGCTCTTGAGCCGAGCTTCCCATATTCAAGCTCAGCTATTGAGGTAATGGAACTCAATATTTTGTTCAAGCTCAGCTCTTTATGGAAACCGAGTCGAATAGGGTCGAGCTTTTGTCGAGCCGAGCTCACAAGCTGCTCTGTTCATTTGCAGCCCTAGTACCAAGCATTTGTTGCTATATCTGTTTTGGTAACAACAAGAATTAAAAATAAAAACCATTGCAATTGAATAGTGGAATTAGAGTGAACAGAGACATTGTTTTCTAGGTACATACATACAGGGTTTTACTGAGATTTCCATACATGAATTAAGGGCGCTCATACTGACAGGTTCTAAGTTAAGGCTGGGTAAGAGATAAGTTTAAGATACTTCCAGGAGAAGAGGCAGAAAACAAACAAAATGATAAAGTGTTTGACCCATGGTTATCAGAATTCGCTACCTGTACAGAAAATTCTGGAATGCGCGTTCTCGTCGACCTTCTGTTTACCCGTTACCTTTTGATATGCACTTTTGAATTTTAACCAGTGTACCATGTTGGCATGTTCTCATTTTCGTTCCAGAGCATTCTACGATTCAAGTAAGGATGTTTTGACCCTTTGACTTTTATACATTTTGATCAAACTTTCACATTGAACTGATAATAGACTAGCATCCCAAGTAACATGAGGCTCCCACTTACGCAGGGTTTGGAGAGGGTCAAGGCGTACACAAACTTACCCCATATATTTAGAGAGGTTGTTTCCATGGCTCGAACCTGCATGGATGCAAGCAACAAGCCTTACCTTTCCAGGTAAGCATGGTTTGACCCTTTGACATTTATACATTTTGATCAAACTTTCACATTAAACTGATAACAGACTAGCAATATGGCAAAACATCAGGTGTCAAAATCTGATCAGCAACTTATTTAACTACTTTAAAGTTTAAACCTTTTAAATTAGACCTAAACTCATAACAGATAGCTATAATTATATATCATTTTTTGGATTGTATCCTCTCAATCATATGCTTCTTTAAATTTTAAGATGTTTCATCTTAAATTTTAATCCAGGAGTATCTGTAGCCATGATCATAGCCACAAAACAAGCACCATGGATGGAGATAGCCAGAATGAGATTCTAGTTGATGGACCTGGTGCCTACGACTAGCGGTTCCAAGTTTGAACGGTTTGGTCTGACTTCACTTAGGTTTGGACTCCAGATACTAGACTCGTTCTCAGTAGTGACTGAATACCCCATGGGACAGAACCAGCTGCAGGTCTGAAGATTACCAAGCCAAATTTCACTAAGTCACTTTTAAACCTTGGGGTTCAAGACTGCAAATCCGAGGAGTTCCGATACAAATTTCCTAAGTCATCGCCTATTGGGTACAAGAGAAATAACTGGACCACGGTGAGGTAGCTATTTGATATTAGGTCTCTCTATGGCTACATAGAGAGCATGTCTACGATTATATATAAATGTAGATCTTGTTCCATTAAATTAGGAGAAGAGGCAATCTAAAGATAAACCTATCACATTGAAGTACCTATAATCTTGTATGAGATCAGTATTCAGTAGCACTTTGACCTACCATTGTTATTGCTTGGTACTCTACACACTCTTAGGAGCCTGCATTTTACCACCCAAAGTCACAAGTCACATAGGCAACTCCATACGTACAATATGGAACTGAATATCATAATCGTGTATGAGTTCTAGATTTAAATTAGTGTTATATGTACTTTTCTATTGGTTATTAGCAACCAATTTACAGACTGGCAGAGAATCGGAAGTTAAGGACAGCTTGAAGAAAATTTTGATGTTGGAATATTTATAAACTTGGAATTAAATTCATTTTTATGATGTATGATATGCTATTGTGGTCATTAGAGAGCTCAAGAAGTGAAGGGCCTTAGGCATGAAGAAATTTATCTAAAATCAACGCTGTTCCTGATTTAGGAACTTTTGATAATATTTTAGATCTTGAGGTGGTGCACACTTCTGATGGAATCACTTTCTCAAAGATAGTATGTACTGGAATTTTAGAAGAAACATGTTTCGAGGCATAAATCCTGTGAATGACCATATGGACCCAAACCCTGATTTGCATACATCAGAGAGACATGAAAGAGTCTTGTTGATTGGTTGCCTTGTTGGCAAGCTACACTAAATTACTATCATAAGACAAAATGTACTGATTGTTGCAAGTGGTTGTGAGTTATTTATGTGGAGAACCTTGTTGGGAAGAGTTCATTCACATTGCCCAATATACCAAGAGGTTCTCTGGGTTGATGAGTTATTTTGTATGCTTATGCTGAGAATGAGACGTTCACAAATGCTGGATAGCGCGAGATCAACTTCAGTCTAATATAGTTTCTTGGTGGAAATCTAGTAGCATAGTTGAATACCAAGCAAACAGTTGTTGCTTGATCAAGGAAGAAGGCAGGATATAGCAATGAAACATATCACTTATAAGATATCTGCTTGTGGCAGCAAGCTACCCAAATGGGTCCAATCCAATTTTTCCGTAGGACAAAAATATTATAGTTGATTGTCACTGTGCTTATGAGAAGCTACAAATGGATCTACTTCTCGTGTAGATGGAATTTATTTCTGAAATCCCATAGAACCAATCATTTTCGGAGCTGCTTTGTAATAGGTACAGTTTGCACGAATATATGCTCTAGCTTGAGAGGGTGTCGAGCAGTTTGTAAGAAACCGTAGACCGGTCAACCAGAAAAAAAAGACAGGAAGATTGACCGGCTTATATCGTCCAACAACCAGGCAACTGACTAGTACTCACAGTGCAACAACCAACAAAGAATGGTTTTACTGTTCTCACTTCATCGAGAACCAAGTTAGTCCTTTTCTCCTCTCTATGGGAAACCTAACTTAGACATGGAAGGCCATAAGAGACTATCAAATAGAATACCCATGACTCGGTCACTGCATTGAGAAGCTGAAAGCAGTGATTTATTGTGTGTTTCATACTAGTAACCACATCAAGAAGCTGAATGTGATTATCTTTCAGAAATAAGGATAGCCTCCAACAGACACCCCAACCCCAAAGAAAAAAGAACTTTCCAATTCTTTGGGGTACAACCTGATAAGATCATTGAATCTAATTTAGAAATTGAATCTTCTACTACATAACATAATTTAGACTAGCAGAGAAGTTCCATCACCAATCCCAAAACAGCAATACTTAACCTGCCCGTGCCTGCCCCTATGACAGTGGGCCAAGCTCGGTGCACTCAGGCCAAGGGATTGTCATGACCCACCTGTCACAAAACAGGAATGGGTGATTGAGGAAAGCATTGAGGAGCAGGCAATTAAGTGAATTTTTCTCGCCCCAAAATCTTGGATGTTGTTGTTTTCTCAGTGAACCATACGTCTTTTAAAAAACAAATGGCACAAACACTACATATTCCTTCACTCCCAAAATCTATAAAAAAAAAAATCGGAGACGTATTACCTAATGAATGTAGAATAACTTGAATATACGTTTCTTTCGAAATCTTCATCAGCAGCCTTCTTTAACTCGAGCAGTTCTGAACACATGCGCTTAATTCCCTAGAAACCAGTACAAAATAATAAATATTAAATACACACCCAATAAATGATGATTTGTCATCTTCAAAAAAGGTAGTTACTTAGTTTTTTATTAAAAAGCATGAAAGTTCCAATTTCCATACTGCCAATCAATTAGGCTTTAAACTTTAGGAGCCACAACAGATTAGACTCAGGTTTCCCGAGAGATCTATGGAAATACTATCCATTTTACATAGCTAAAGATCTTTTATATATACTCAATAAAGGATATAATAGATATGATCTCAAAGATGTCCACACCACTTTTGCCGTTGGCGGTGGAGTAGACGGCCAGTGGAGATTAGGCGGAGGTGAGGCGGCGTATGCGGAGCAATACCTGACTAGTTATTTGCACAAAATAGTTTTGCAAGCATTATGGACCTATTGTTCACTTTTACAAGACTTAAAATTTCATGAATCTTTGTTATACAACTTAGTTATGCATAAAACAACATTAAAATATACATATTATGCAAAAATATAGTGGTAAAATAGTAAAAAAAATTCCAAAATGTAGCAAGCGTCTAGCCGGCACCTAGGCGGTAGGCAGACCCTCTCCGTCGCGCACACGCCTACCACCGTTTAGAGCCTTGAATATGACATGGCTGGGATATGATGATGGCAGCATATGTATGGTTAATATGAGCATAACGCAATATGAGGATATTTGAGCAAAAGAAGAGCTCGATGAATAATATTGTATTTAACGTAACTACTTTGTGTAAATTCAGGAGAGGTGTTTTACAACTAGAAGAAAAAGCCTAAGCTGAATTTAGCTAAAATGCAGAGAGCAGTCTTTGACAGGGGGGCCAAATCAGGAAGGAGGCAAGACTGGACATGATGGTTACTTAGTAACAGTAGTTTGTCTGATTTTGTAAAAAATGTGGAGTTACTACGGAAAGACTTCAACTTTATATTTTGGAGAGCGGTATTTTAGTACTTGTAGTCGTAGTCATTTGGGGGAATGTAATATTCTCATATTAGTAATGAGTAAGGTTTGGCTCTCATCCAGGTGACCCTTGGTGAGTACTTAAGTCTTTTGTTTCAAAAAGAATTAGATTACTGTATGTGAAAGCATGAATATTTCAAATTTATGTCCTATAACGAATTAGCATTTTTTTTAATTTAAAATTAAAAAAAAGGGCGATTTGCTCTTAAATACCTTCAACTTTTTGCAAACTATTCCCCGCACATTTTTGTTAGCACTTTGCTAGCTTGCTACCTAAAAAAAAAAATCCCTGGGTATGCTACCCTGACACAATTAATAGAAATTTGTGAAAATATCATTTTGCCCTTGTTTTATAAAATGAGACTTCATCTCAATTTATTTGCAACTCCTTATTTTAATAGAATTACAACCACAAATAAATATTTACAAAAACAACCTTCAAATAAAATAGAGATCGAAACAATCTTAAGAAACCTAACCACCAATTGGGTTCCGAGTATACCTTCCCGGCTGAAAAGTGAAATTGTTGACTTGAGATCATTTTGAAAAATACGATTTCGAATAGAATGGCAGTTCGTAATGATGTCAGAACTATGGTTTTTATTTGGCAAAAGAAAGTTATCGGACTCGTGGTTAATTTGTAACTCCCTGTTTCTGTAAACAAAAGCACGGACTTTTTTCACAGTTTGGGTTTAATATTCAAATTAGGAAATAGAAATCGAAACGAATTTAAGAACCCTAATATTAGGGTTCGAGCATATACCTTCCCGGTCATCGACTCGAGCTCCGCGTCGTCGTCGCCGACATCGGACTCCGCCTCCGCGTCGCTCCACCCGTCGCCGTCCATTGCCGGAACCTCATCCAGGGCCCGGAACCGGATCCGAGACCGCGATAGAGAGGAGGAAGAAGCCATGGAAGAAGAAGAAGAGCTCGATCGAGCGGTTCTATAGTTGGGATTTGGAGGATCTGGTTGTTGGTGTCGTCTTCTTCCATGGCGATCGAAATTAGGGTACGTCCGCCTGCCAATTGGCGCGAAGCTAGAAACCCTAGTTTTTTTTTTATTCGAGACTCTTTGTCGTTGTACAGCGCGGGAGAGAATGGGGATGATGACCAGGAGGTGGTCCACTAGATGATAGCGATTTCCGATTCCGACTGGGTTAACAAGAGGGGTGGGCCACGGAGATCAACGCCCAGAGGGTACTTCGCATTGCTTATCATTACCTAGGGATGCAAACGAGCCAGCCCGAACCAACCTTTGTTAAACTTGAGCTGGGCTCGGCTAAAATTAATTGAGCTCGAGCTTGATAATTGTTTCTATTTTACAGCTTTAGTTCGGCTCGAGCTCGTTTATATTGAGCTCGACTTGATTTGAACTCGAGCTCAAGATTGACTTGATAAGCAAGCTCAACTCGAGCTCGATAAACAAGCCATATTCAAATTCGACAAGCAAGCTCAACTCAAACACGACAAGCAAGCTCTACTTAAGAATCCAACTCAAAGGAGAACGTAACATGTTAAATAACAATATAATATATGGAGATCAAAGTGCAAAATTTACTCAAATTAGAACATAACATAATATATAGAGTTCCAAATTACTCAAGAATCTAGCTGGAAAGTAGAACATTAACATAATAGAGTTCCAAATTATAAGGTCCATAAGTTTGTAGAAAAATTTACTTAAATGACAAAACACACTCAGAATGTCAAACAAGACACAGCACTATCACATTCACAATTCACAACACAAGAACTTGGAAGTTCCTAGCTCACAGCAGCTTGCTTTTCCTTGGTCATCTAAAACTTCAAAACTTTCTTGACAATTTTTTGCTCTCATACCCCCAAAAAAAAAAAAAGCTAGAATGTCCTACAAAGACAGAATCATTAAATAATTAGACACTTGAACAAATCTTAAAGTGAAGCAAAGAGCTTAATTGTAAAGTCATTCTCCAAACTGGGTCATTCATTTCAGACCCTTTTATGTGCTGTGTTACAAAAGAGGTCTGAATTGATAAAATACGTTATATGCAAAATTATACTCCAGAAAATCATAAGCTTGATTTCAAAAAACAGATTTATCTCCCCAATAATAGATTCCTATAAGGGGTACTTGCAAGAGATACCATTCAAATTATGTTTAAAACAGATTTGAAAGATTACTCTCGACCCTTTCCGTATTCAAACATATTTGAAAGATTTGAAAGATTTGAAACTCCTATGTTGTTTGTTAGTCCCTTGGCGAACAATCGATGGAAAACCACGAATTCAGAAACTATTGTAAAGACAATGTTTCCAGCAACAACACCTTAAAGAAGGTGATGTTGTATTACGGGAATCTAAAAAGATTTCGTAATATTTCTCGAAGGCAACAGAACCGTATGACTTCTAAAGAGAAGCGACGGTATTCTCGAAGGCAACAGAACCGTATAACTTCTAAAGAGAAGCGACGGTATTCTCGAAGGCAACAGAGGAAGAAGAAAGCCTGCTGGGGTGAAAGATCACCGGCGCTCAAAGCTATATCCGCCTTACGGACAAGCCTCCAGGAACCAGCAAGTTCGAAGAAAACTTTAGAACGCCGGCCAAAAATGTCGACGACTCCTCGGAATAGCAGCAGCACTTCTCTCTCTCTCTGGAAATTCTCTGATTATTTTCTGTAACCTTAGAGAGAGGAGATGCTTCTGATATTATAGGCACGAGATGGGCTTTTCAAATTCTGAACGCACGCCCTGGTTTAATGCCAGATCCGGATTTTCTGGATCTGAGCCATTTTCGGATCTGAGCCCACAAGACCCGCGGACGTTACATAATTTGAACGGCCCACTCGACCCGCTCGACCCGCTCGTCCCGTACGCTCCGTACACTCCGTACGCCTCGCACGCCTTGCACGCCACGCAGGGCCGCGCAGAGGCTCGCGCACGAGCGCAACTAAAGCGCACAATGCGCCTTGCGACGAGCTGTCGTGCTAAGTGCAAAGTGCCATCAAAAAGCCACAATAAGCCTCAAAAGCCCATTAGCCCAAGCCCAAGCCCGAGTCCGAGTCCGAGTCCGAGTCCGAGTTCGAATCCGAGTCCGAGTCCGAGTCGCTAAGCCCCTTCGGGGCTTAGCTCCAATCTATTTTCATTTTGGCCAAAAGTTGGTTTCTTATTCTCACCTCTATGTAAAATCCCCCCACATGGCACCCTCCATTGGGCCTCAACCCATGTGCATCTCTCTATTCCTTCATAAGTAATATATAGAGATACATATTGGTGTGATTTTCCGATGTGGGACTATCTTTTAACAATAGAATGTTGTGAACACATACAACACATAGAATAAAACACCAACAATCTCCCACATATCTCTATATATATGAGTTAAGTGTTCTACATAATAACTGTCCATTATGCATTAGGATAGATGTCGCTGACGACTTGAATCTTCCCGCATGGGTTGAACAACAGTATGATACAAGAATGGACTACGCCTTGAATTCTGTACCACAACTGTAATTTTTCCCACTCACATAATGTAGTTATCTGTGCTTCTGGCTGCACATTAAAGGCCTTGTGCTAGCCTGGATTTCAATGTATGTATTTTGGGCGTCTATAAATTTACCCTCAAGAAACGGCCTATTTTTCTGTCCATACATTATAGGTGAGTTCTTTATTAAAGAGACATGGCATGAAGCGTCCAACGCTTCCTTTGCGGTGCTACGCCGCTATGACATGGCCTTAAGCCGAGGACCTTACCCCGAATCACCGGGAACCTCATCGTAGTGTCATACTACCCGTAGCATGAGGTCTAGCCCCTTTGTAGTGCCAAACTACCCAGCATGAAGCCTTACGCTTCTGTGCGGTGTTACGCCGCTACGACATGGCTTGCAAGGCCGAGGCTTTATCCCTAGCCGGGTTTACCTCATTGTGGTGTCGTGCCACCCGTAACATGAGGAACACCTCCTCTTTGTAGTGCTGACTACATCCCTCTTTAATTCAATATACAGCATTAGGCCAACTGCCTATTTGCGGTGCTACGCCGCTGTGACTTGGCTAACATAGCCGAAGATTTACCTCTTTCGAGAACCTCATGGTAGAGTCACCGCCACACATAGCATGGAGTCACACTCCTTGTAGTGCTGTGCTACCATGCTTCCTGTAAAGCATAACAGACCTTTACTCAGTCTGAGAACTCATTAAGGCATTATGCCATCCTTCCCACAGGATCAATTTTCCGTAGAAAATTCATAGTAGACAACAGTGGTTCTGGGTCCGAAACCCTTCCATGTTCCGCAGAACAAGTACCCACTGTTAACTAATATTTTTCCAGTCAATAGTCCTCCCTTGAATCAAAAAATTAGATATCTGGTAGATTTCTCTTTGAACCAATAACATAAAATTTATTGATAGGATTATAATGACACAATATTAGAATGCCCTCAAACCCATCTTCCTTGCTGTGTCCTCGACCAGCTGTCGTTTGAGGCCTTTCGTGAACGGATCCGCCAGGTTCTCCTGACTCCGAACATCGATCACTGCAATGACGCCTCGTTTGATGAGATCGTTCACTGCTCTGTGCTTTAACCGCATAGTCCTCTTCTTCCCGTTAAAGAGTTTATTTGATGCTACTGCTGCTGTCGCCTGGTTGTCACAGTATATCGGGATTGCCGGTATCTGAGCTCCAACTACTGGAAGATCATACATGAGCTCCCGAAGCCACTCTGCTTCATCTGCAGCAGCATCCAATGCAAAGAATTCAGATTCCATGGAGGAGCGAGATAACATTGTCTGCTTCTTCGATTTCTACGATATAGCAGCTCCGCCCAAAGCGAATATGAATCCACCGATAGAATACTCGCTCTCCACCTCTGAACACCAGCTAGCATCACTGAAGCCTTCCACTACTGACGGATCTCCGTTGTAGTATAGTGCAAATGTCTGAGTTTTTTTAGATATCTCATAACACGCTTCACAGCATTCCAGTGTTCAACGCCTGGGTTGCTAGTGAACCGACTCAGCATTCCCACCGCAAAAGCTATGTCAGGCCTTGTGGCAGTAGTAGCGTACATCAAGCTTCCGATGACGTTGGCGTACTCCAACTACTTGACGCTTTCTCTCGAATTTGGCTCCAGCTTCTGATCACTCCGGTACGGTGTATCAATTATAGGAAGATCTTGATACCCGTATCGAGTGAGCATTTTCTCAATGTAATGAGATTGTGACAGTGCTATTCCCGTGCCTGTCCGGATGATCTTGAGCCCCAAGATAACATCGGCATCCCCCAAGTCCTTCATACTGAACTTGGTCGAGAGAAATTTCTTTGTCTCTGTGACACATCTTAAATCCGTACCTAGGATTAGCATGTCGTCAACGTATAGACAAACGATAACTCCTCTTCCGTCAGCAAACTTAGTATAGACACACTTGTCTGTTTCACTGACCTTGTAGCCATTTGACCTTATCACTTTGTCAAACTTCTCATGCCATATTTTGGGAGCTTGTTTCAAACCATACAGAAACTTCATCAACTTACAGACTTTGTCTTCCAGATCTCTGACGACAAAACCTTCTGGTTGTTGCATGTAGATCTCTTCTGTCAGCTCGCCATTAAGGAATGTCGTTTTCACATCCATCTGATGTATCACTAGTTTGTGTATTGCTGCTAGAGCAATTAACAATCTGATGGTTGTCATCCGAGCTACTGGAGCATAAGTATCAAAATAGTCGATCCCCTGTTTCTGAGCAAACCCTTTGGCCACTAGCCTGGCCTTGAATTTGTCGATGGTTCCATCTGCTTTCATCTTCTTCTTGAAGATCCATTTGCATCCGATGGGTTTTGCTCCTTCTGGCAGGTCAACTAACACCCATGTATTATTGGAGGTGATTGAGTCAATCTCATTGTCTATCACCTTCTTCCAGAATACAACATCTCTGGTCTTCATCGCTTCATCATAGGTAAGCGGATCTGCTTCCACATAATAAGTGACGAAGTCATCTCCGAAGTCTTTCGGCCTCCTTACTCGCTTAGTTGACGGCTCAGCGAGTTCTGGTTCAACTGGTGTCTCTTTGACAATAGCTTCTTCTTGGACTACTGGTTCTTTAAGGACTTCTGTCTGCTTTGCACTCTCATCATTCTCCGGAAGATCCGCGAGAACAATATTTTTGTGCCTTGCAAACTTGTCTTCAAAATATTCAGCATCGCGAGATTCAATGATATGATTTGATTCTATATCAAGGAATCTCCGAGCATCACTCTTCTCGGCATAACCCAAGAAGATAGCCTTAGTGGTCCTAGTCCCCAGCTTCTGAATCTTCAGATCTGGGAGCTTCACGTAAGCCAGACACCCCCACACTCGAATGACATTCAAGTTAGGTCTGACTTTGAACCAGAGTTCATGAGGTGTTATGTCCGAAGTTGCATACGGTACTCTATTGAGAATGAAAGTAGCCGTTAATGCAGCTTCTCCCCAGAAGCTCTTTGGAAGACCCGCAGTCAACAGCATAGAGTTCATCATCTCTGTCAACGTTCTGTTCTTCCTTTCTGCTACTCCGTTGGATTGAGGAGAGTACGGAGCCGTCGTCTCATTTATGATTCCATATTCTTTACAGAATGATGAGAAATCATGAGACCGATACTCCCCGCCTCGATCACTCCTTAGCCTTTTGAGTTGTTGTCCAGTTTGCCGTTCAGCCTCGGCCCTAAACTCCTTGAACTTCTCGAATGCTTCGTCTTTAGACTTGAGCAGGTAGACAAAAGCATACTTTGAGAAGTCATCGATGAAAGTAATAAAATACTTCATCCCGGCTTTTGTAGAGAATTGCTTGAAATCACAGATATCTGAGTGAACCAACTCCAGAAGATCTGTGCTTCGATGGACCCTGTGAAAGGGTTTCCTTGTTATCTTCGTCTGAGCACACACTTCACATTTCTCTACCTTACCCCTACACTTGGAGATAAGTCCTAGGCTAGACATCTTGTTAATCCTTTTACAATGAACATGTCCTAGCCTATTATGCCACAACTCAAAAGAATAGTTCAAAGTAGAAATAGCATTAATATCATTTTTCTGGGTTACAACAAGCTGAATTTTGTACATTCCTTCAGTCTGGAAAGCTTTTCCGAAGAATGTACCCTTCTTGGACATCACCATCTGGCCAGCATTGATGTCCATCCTCAAGCCTGCGTTACAAAGCAGGCTCCCAGAGATCAGGTTCTTAGCAATTGCAGGAACATGCTTCACTCCTTGAAGCGTCAGAGTGTTCCCCGATGTGAGTTTCAGCTCCACCGTCCCGATCCCCAGTACTTCAGCTTGTGCCTGGTTTGCCATTATGACTTTCTCGGAAGTTGGCTCATAGGAGTCGAACCATTCCTTGTCTGAGCAGACATGACATGTCGCACCAGTGTCTATCCACCAGTCCGAGTCAACCCCCACATTTGCAACCTGTGCTATCATTGCAACCAGATTAGTAACCAAAGAAACCTTACTAGGCTCACCTTTTTCTGGTTCCTTGAAGTCACTTTTGTAGTGGCCCTTCTTGCCATATTTGTAACAAGTCACATGGGACTTGGACTTCTGATTCTTGAATGAAGGACTCTTCACTTTCAGATTAGTGAAGTCCTTCTTCTTCTTGTGAGGAGAAGCCGCCTGCTTCCCCTTGTACTCTCTGGTTTGGACCAGATTTGCTTTCGCCAGTTGTTTGGACAGAGAATCCATCTTCTGTTGAGAGCGCATCTCGTCCTCAACATGGATCTCTTACAGGAGATCTTCCATACATATGTCCAGCTTCTTGCGGTGCATCCTTGCATAGAAGTTGCTCCAACCCGCAGGAAGTTTAGAGACGATTCCTCCAACGACAAACTTGTCGACAAGAGGCATCTTCTCGTCATCCAACTTTTGGCGCAGCTTCAGAAACTCCTTTACTTTGGGCAGCATAGCCTTCTCATCTTCGAAGGTCCACTTGTGGTATCTTTCAACCAAGAAGATCTTGGACCGATTCTCGTCATCTTCGTACAATTTCCCCAAGGAGTCCCAAATCTCTTTGGCAGAATTCTTCTTAGAATAGGACTCTGCCAGAGAGTCTTCCATGCTATTGAGAATCAACAGTTTACAGATACTGTTTTCTCTAATCCATTTTGCCTGCTTGGACTTAGCAGCTGCAATAACTTCTGCGGTTCCGGTTGTTGGAACGATCGGTTCTTCCCCATTCAGCACGTGATCAACTTCCACGAGTTGAATGTTTAAGGTTACTTTCCGTTTCCAGATTTGGAAATGTTCGCCGTCGAATTTCTCTAACTTGTTAAAGTCGGTATTGACGAGCGATGCACGTGAGTTATCCATCTTTTCGATATAGCTTTGAGATTGTTAGTCCCTTGGCGAACAATCGATGGAAAACCACGAACTCAGAAACTATTGTAAAGACAATGTTTTCAGCAACAACACCTTAAAGAAGGTGATGTTGTATTACGGGAATCTAAAGAGATTTCGTAATATTTCTCGAAGGCAACAGAACTGTATGACTTCTAAAGAGAAGCGACGGTATTCTCGAAGGCAACAGAACCGTATAACTTCTAAAGAGAAGCGACGGTATTCTCGAAGGCAACAGAGGAAGAAGAAAGCCTGCTGGGGTGAAAGATTACCGGCGCTCAAAGCTATATCCGCCTTATGGACAAGCCTCCAGAAACCAGCAAGTTCGAAGAAAACTTTAGAACGCTGGCCAAAAATGTCGACGACTCCTCGGAATAGCAGCAGCACTTCTCTCTCTCTCTGGAAATTCTCTGATTATTTTCTGTAACCTTAGAGAGAGGAGATGCTTATGATATTATAGGCACGTGATGGGCTTTTCAAATTCTGAACGCACGCCCTGGTTTAATGCCAGATCCAAATTTTCTGGATCTGAGCCATTTTCGGATCTGAGCCCACAAGACCCGCGGACGTTACATAATTTGAACGGCCCACTCGACCCGCACGAGCGCAACTAAAGCGCACAATGCGCCTTGCGACGAGCTAAGTGCAAAGTGCCATCAAAAAGCCACAATAAGCCTCAAAAGCCCATTAGCCCAAGCCCGAGTCCGAGTTCGAATCCGAGTCCGAGTCCGAGTCGCTAAGCCCCTTCGGGGCTTAGCTCCAATCTATTTTCATTTTGGCCAAAAGTTGGTTTCTTATTCTCACCTCTATGTAAAATCCCCCCACATGGCACCCTCCATTGGGCCTCAACCCATGTGCATCTCTCTATTCCTTCATAAGTAATATATAGAGATACATATTGGTGTGATTTTCCGATGTGGGACTATCTTTTAACAATAGAATGTTGTGAACACACACAACACATAGAATAAAACACCAACATTGTTCATCATAGCTATTCTCATCTTGGTCAGGGTAGAAGAATAACTTCACAAAATCAAGTATCCATTTCAGCGGGCAAGTTTCGAAGACAGAACATCAATCACTAGCCTCTATCTTGCAGTTACCATTCATGAGTAATAGGGATAAATACCTAGGACACCTCCTTCTCCTTTCGAAAAAATGGGTGTCCACCTTCAAATCAATCATTGACAAATGTGAAAGTAGATTGTGTTGGTGCTTTCTTTACATGGAGAGAGCTTGCTCTCAACATGCCTTGTAAATTTTAGTCCTACATCGGAAATGCACCACGAGCTATCTCAACATATATACTTGGGTGTGTTATTGAGAGATGCACATGGGGTGGTGACCCTAAGGAGGGAACCATGTGGGTGATTTTACTAGGAGGTAAGAATAAGACTCCAAGGATTAAGCATTAATGTTTTTGTCATTCTCTTGGATTAATTCCATTTGGAGCTAAGCCCCAAAGGGGCTTAGCGACTCGGACTCGGACTCGGACTCGGACTCGGACTCGGACTCGGGCTCATGGGCTCATGAGGCGTAATGTGGCATTTTGTTGGCGCACTTTGCACTTAGCACGTCAGCAGTCATGCGGTCTTTATGCGGCTCATATACGGCCATGCGGTCTTATGCGGCATGCGGCTCATATGCGACCTCATGCGGCTCATGCGGCCATGCGGTCCATGCGGCTCATGCGGTCCATGCGGCTCATGCGACACATGCGGCTCATGCGGCACATGCGGTCCATACGGCTCATGCGGTCCATGCGGCTCATGTGGTCCATGCGGCTCATATGGTCCATGCGGCCATGAGGCTCATACGGCCAGGCTGCTGCTGCTGCCGCATGGAGGGATCCGCTGACTGTGCAGATTACAAGTCAGTTATGGAAAGGCTGAATCAATGCGATTAAATCAGATCCTATCTTTGTGGGATTTGAATTAATTTCGTTCCTATCTTTGTGGGATTTGAATTAAATCTCGTTGCTATCTTTTGGGATTTGATTCAATCTTTCCATAACTGAAGAGGCGGCTAGGATTTCCACCCTCTCTCTATAAATACTCTCTTCTGGCCTCCTTTGTGGTTACTACGAAAATTACAAGTTAGAAAAGGAGAAAGAGAGAGAGAGTTGCTGCCGCCATTGCAAGTCCATCCGAGGAGTCTGAACAGAGGTGACTTCGAGCGTTCCACAAGTTCTTCAACTTGCTGGTTCCTAGAAGCAGATCGTGTGGGGCAAATCTTGCTTTGAGCAACGGTGTTTTGACACCCCAGCATTGTTCTTCTTCTCATCTCTCTCTAGTTTTATTGTAACTCATTCTGTCCCAATTGCAACACATTTGCAAGGAAGAACGAGAGATGTTCTCTTCTTTTTTTCCCTCCTTCAGATTGTAATTTAGCTATTTGATTTATTGTACCATCGTAGATCTTGAGTTTGATCACTGCAAAGTTTTGTGTGAATTTCAGATCTCGATTGCATTTGTTTTTCATCTTTGATCAAGCCCCGGGACTAACAATCTCAAAGCAAGATCCGTATAGATGGAAAACATTAATGCTTCGCTCCTCCAATCGGACTTCTGCAAGTTGGAAAAGTTCGATGGAGAGCACTATCAAGTCTGGAAGAGAAAGGTGTACCTAACTCTTCAACTGAAAGACGTTGATCATGTTCTGTTGGAGAAAGAACCCTCTGTTCCAGACACTGGATCTACTGTCGCCATCAACGCGGCTACCAAACTCCAGGCCAAGTGGAGAAGGGAAAATAGCATCTGCAGGCTTCTCATCCTGAATGCTATGGAAGACTCCCTGGCAGAATCCTACTCAAAGAAGGAACTTGCCAGAGACATATGGGAGTCTGTGGAAAATCTGTATGAAGAAGATAAGAACAGGAGCAAAATGTTTGTGGTTGAAAAATATCACAAATTGCTCTTTGAGGACGAAAAGTCAATGCTGCCACAGGTGAAGGAATTTCTGAAGCTGCGTCAGAAACTGGAAGACGAAGAGATGCCCCTTCCCGACAAGTTTGTCGTCGGAGGGATCGTCTCAAAACTTCCTGCAGGATGGAGTACCTTCTATGTAAGGATGCACAGAAAGAAGCTAGACATTAGTTTGGGAGATCTACTTCAAGAGATCCATGTTGAGGACGAGATGCGTTCTCAACAGAAGGTGGACACTCTGTCCAAACAGTTGGCTAAAGCCAATCTTGTGCAGACGAGAGATTCCAAGGGAAAGCAGGCGGCTTCTCATCCCAAGAAGAAGGACTTCGCTAATCTAAAAGTGAAGGGTCCTTCTTTCAAGCAACAGAAGACTAAGTCCCACGTGACTTGTTACAATTGTGGCAAGAAAGGCCACTACAAGAGTGAATGCAGATCTAAGCCTAAACAATCAGAGAAAGGTGAGCCTAATAAGGTTTCATTGGTTTCTAACGTTGTTGCTATGATCGGACAGGTCACAACTATGGGGGTTGACTCTGACTGGTGGATAGACACTGGTGCGACTTGTCATGTCTGTTCTGGCAAGGAATGGTTCGTCACGTACCAGCCGATATCTGAGAAGGTTGTCATGGCGAACCAAGCCCAAGCTGAAGTTCTGGGGATCGGGACCGTGGAACTTAAACTCACTTCTGGGAACACTCTGACGCTTCAAGGTGTGAAGCATGTTCCGGCGATTGCCAAGAACCTGATCTCTGGAGCCTGCTCTTCAACGCAGGCTTGAGGATGGACATCAATGCTGGTCAGATGGTGATGTCCAAGAAGGAAACATACTTCGGGAAGGCTTATCTAACCGAAGGAATGTTTAAAATTTAGCTTGTCAACCAGTTTGATGACATTAATGCAGTTGCATCTTCTGATTGTTCTCTTGAGTTGTGGCATAATAGACTAGGACATGTTCATTGTAAAAGAATTAACAAAATGTCTAGTCTAGGACTTATCTCCAAATGTGGGGGTAAGGTGGAGAAGTGTGAAGTGTGTGCTCAGACGAAGATCACTAGGAAACCCTTTCATCGGGTCAATCGAAGCACAGATCTTCTGGAGTTGGTGCACTCCGATATCTGTGACTTCAAACATTTCTCCACGAAGGCTGGGATGAAGTATTTCATAACCTTCATCGACGACTTCTCAAAATACGCGTTCGTCTACTTGCTCAAGTCTAAAGATGAAGCTTTCGAGAAGTTCAGAGAGTTCAGGGCCGATGCTGAACAGTAGACTGGACAACAACTCAATAGATTGAGAAGTGATCCAGGTGGGGAGTACAGGTCTCATGAATTCGCATCATTCTACAAAGAACATGGAATCATATGCGAGACCACTGCTCCATATTCTCCTCAATCCAACGTAGTAGCGGAGAGGAATAACAGAACGTTGACAGAAATGATGAACTCAATGCTGCTAACCGCGGGTCTTCCTAAATGCTACTGGGGAGAAGCTGCATTGACGGCCACTTTTATTCTAAATAGAGTGCCATATGCAACTTCGGACGTAACTCCTCATGAACTCTGGTACAAAGTCAGACCTAACTTGAATGTCATTCGAGTGTGGGGGTGTCTGGCGTATGTGAAGCTCCCAGATCTGAAGATTCAGAAGCTACTACGAAGGCGATCTTCTTGGGGTATGCCGAGAAGAGTGATACTAGGAGATTTCTTGATATTGAGTCAAATCATATCATCGAATCTCGCGATGCCGAATACTTTGAAGACAAGTTTGCAAAAGACAAAAACATTGTTCTTTCGGACATTCCGGAAAATAATGTAGGTGCAAATGAGACTGAAATCTCATATGGGCCAGTAGTCCAAGAAGAAGCTGTTGTTGATGAAACAACTTTTGTACCAGAACTCGCAGAGCCGTCAGCTAAGCGAACGAGGAGACCGAAAGATTTCGGAGATGACTTTGTCACCTATCATGTGGAAGCAGATCCGCTTACCTATGATGAGGCGATGAAGACCAGAGATGCTATCTTCTGGAAGGAGGCAGTGAATGACGAGTTTGACTCTATCACCTCCAATAACACATGGGTGTTGGTAGATCTACCTGAAGGAGAAAAGCCCATCGGATGTAAATGGATCTTCAAGAAGAAGATGAAGGCAGATGGAACTATTGACAAGTTCAAGGCCAGGCTGGTAGCCAAGGGATTTTCTCAGAAACAGGGGATAGACTACTTTGACACGTACGCTCCAGTAGCTCGGATGACCACCATCAGGATGTTAATCGCTCTAGCAACTATACATAAGTTGGTGATACATCAGATGGATGTAAAGACAGCATTCCTGAATGGGGAGCTGACCGAAGAGATTTACATGCAACAGCCAGATGGATTTGTCGTCAAAGGTCTTGAAGACAAAGTCTGCAAGTTGGTGAAATCATTGTATGGTTTGAAGCAAGCTCCCAAGATGTGGCATGAGAAGTTTGACAAAGTTATTAGGTCAAACGGCTACAGAGTCAGCGAGACGGACAAATGTGTTTACACAAAGTTCGCTGATGGAAGAGGAGTCATCGTTTGTCTGTACGTGGACGACATGCTAATCCTAGGTACGGATATAGGCTGTGTCACAGAGACAAAGAAGTTCCTCTCAACCAAGTTCAGTATGAAGGACTTGGGGGATACAGATGTCATCTTGGGCATAAAAATCATCCGGACAGACACTGGAGTAGCGCTGTCACAATCTCACTACATTGAGAAGATGCTCACACGCTATGGGTATCAGGATCTTTCAGGGATCGATACGCCATATAGGTGTGATCAGAAGCTGAAGCCAAATTCGAGGGAAAGCGTCAGGCAGCTGGAGTATTCTAGCGTTATCGGAAGTTTGATGTACGCAACCACTGCCACAAGGCCTGACATAGCTTTCGCCGTGGAAATGCTGCGTCGGTTCACAAGCAACCCAGGGGTTGAGCACTGGAAAGCTGTGAAGCGGGTGATGAGATATCTCAAGAAGACTCAGACATATGTACTGCACTACAACGGATATCCGACAGTAGTGGAAGGCTTCAGTGATGCTAGCTGGTGTTCAGAGGTGGAAAGCGAGAGATCCACAGGTGGATGTCTTTTCCTTGGGTGGAGCTGCTATATCGTGGAAGTCGAAGAAGCAGACTATACTCTCTCGTTCCTCCATGGAATCTGAATTCTATGCACTTGAAACTGCAGCAGATGAAGCAGAATGGCTTCGGGAGCTCATGTATGATCTTCCAGTGGTTGGGGCTCAGATACCGGCGATATCGATATACTGTGACAACCAGGCGACTGCGGCGGTGGCATCAAATGACCTCTTCAACGGGAAGAAGAGGACTGTGCGGTTGAAGCACAGGACAGTACACGATCTTATCAAAAGAGGTGTAATTGCAGTGATTGATGTTCGGAGTCAGGAGAACCTGGCAGATCCGTTCACAAAGGGCCTCAAGCGCCAGTTGGTCGATGACACAGCTTGTAAAATGGGCTTGAAGGCATTCTGATAGTGTGTCTTTGTAATCCTACCATAAAGTTTTATGCTATTAGTTCGAAAAGAAATCTACTAGGCATCTAACTTTTGGTTCAAAGGAGGATCACTGACTGGAAAACTATCAGGTAACAGTGGGTATTTGTTCTCTGGAACATGGAAGGGATACAGACCCATAACCACTGTTGTCTACTATGTATTTTTTCTGTGGAAAAAACAGATCCTGTGGAAGGTTGGCTTAAATGCCTTAATGAGTTCTCAGGCAGAGTGAATGCCTTGTGTGCTTTACAGAAAGCACGGTAGAGCAGCACTACAAGGAGTGAAACTCCATGCTACAGTGGGATGACTCCACCATGAGGTTCCCAGGTAGGGATAATGCCTCGACTTTGCAAGCCAAGTCATAGCGGCGTAGCACCGCAAATAGGCAGGTAGCCTAATGCTGTATGACGTAATTAAAGAGTTGTAGACAGCACTACAAAGGGGAGGATGGTCCCATGTTACAGTGGCACGGCACCATGATGAGGTACCCAGGTAGGGTTAAAGCCTCGGCATTGCAAACCATGTCGTTGCGGCGTAACACCGCAAGGAAGCCTTAGGCTCCATGCTGGGTAGTTTGGCACTACAAAGAGGCTTGTGACCTCATGCTACAGTAGTATGACACTACGATGAGGTTCCCAGGTAGGGGTAATGCCTCGGCTTCAGGCCATGTCATAGCGGCGTAGCACCGCAAGGAAGCGCAAGGCTTCATGCCATATCTCTTTAATAAAGAACTCACCTATAGTGTATGAAAAGAGATATCAGGCCGTCTCTTGAGGGTAAACTTGTAGACGCCCAAAATTATACACTGAAACCAGGCTGGCACAGGGCCTTTAATGTGCAGCCAGAAGCACACGTAACTACACTTTGTGAGTGGAAAGAATTACAATTGTGGTGCAGAATTCAAGGCGTAGTCCATTCTTGTATCACATTGTTATTTAACCCATGCGGAAAGATTCAAGTCATCAGCGACATCTATCCTAATGCAAAATGGACAGTTACTGTGGGGAACGCTCAACCCTGGACACATATATATGTTGTGATATATGGGGGATTGTTGGTGCTTTCTTTACATGGAGAGAGCTTGCTCTCAACATGCCTTGTAAATTTTAGTCCCACATCGGAAATGCACCATGAGTTATCTCAACATATATACTTGGGTGTGTTGTTGAGAGATGCACATGGGGTGGTGACCCTAAGGAGGGAACCATGTGGGTGATTTTACTAGGAGGTAAGAATAAGGCTCCAAGGATTAAGCATTAATGCTTTTGTCATTCTCTTGGATTAATTCCATTTGGAGCTAAGCCCCAAAGGGGCTTAGCGACTCGGACTCGGACTCGGACTCGGACTCATGGGCTCATGAGGCGTAATGTGGCGTTTTGTTGGCGCACTTTGCACTTAGCACGTCAGCAGTCATGCGGTCTTTATGCGGCTCATATGCGGCCATGCGGTCTTATGCGGCATGCGGCTCATATGCGACCTCATGCGGCTCATGAGGCTCATGTGGCCATGCGGTCTATGCGGCTCATGCGGTCCATGCGGCTCATGCGGCACATGCGGTCCATTCGGTCCATGCGGCTCATGCGGCCCATGCGGTCCATGCGGCTCATGTGGTCCATGCGGCTCATGTGGTCCATGCGGCCAGGCTGCTGCTGCTGCCGCATGGAGGGATCCGCTGACTGTGCAGATTACAAGTCAGTTATGGAAAGGTTGAATCAATGTGATTAAATCAGATCCTATCTTTGTGGGATTTGAATTAATTTCGTTCCTATCTTTGTGGGATTTGAATTAAATCTCGTTGCTATCTTTTGGGATTTGATTCAATCTTTCCATAACTGAAGAGGCGGCTAGGATTTCCACCCTCTCTCTATAAATACTCTCTTCTGGCCTCCTTTGTGGTTACTACGAAAATTACAAGTTAGAAAAGGAGAAAGAGAGAGAGAGTTGCTGCCGCCATTGCAAGTCCATCCGAGGAGTCTGAATAGAGGTGACTTCGAGCGTTCCACAAGTTCTTCAACTTGCTGGTTCCTGGAAGCAGATCGTGTGGGGCGAATCTTGCTTTGAGCAACGGTGTTTTGACACCCCAGCATTGTTCTTCTTCTCATCTCTCTCTAGTTTTATTGTAACTCGTTCTGTCCCAATTGCAACACATTTGCAAAGAAGAACGAGAGATCTTCTCTTCTCTTTTTCCCTCCTTCAGATTGTAATTTGGCTATTTGATTTATTGTACCATCGTAGATCTTGAGTTTGATCACTGCAAAGTTTTGTGTAACATCTCAGATCTCGATTGTATTTATTTTTCATCTTTGATCAAGCCCTGGGACTAACAGATTGGATGGCTGGAAAGCAAAGATGCTATCTCATGTGGGTTGAGGGATCCTAGTCAACTCCACGCTTGTCTCGATCCTAGTTTACTGCATGTCGTCTTATAAAATCCCTAAAGGCATCACACAAAAAATGGAACGTCTTCAAACATCCTTCTGGTGGCGACATGACCGCTCTGAAAAATGCATGCATATTCAGAGCCAACCATTTGTTCTTTCTGCCTCCTCTATCAAGAAGACACCAACCATTTGTTCCTAAAAGTCATATCGCCCGTTCGGTATGGTTCGCCAGCCCTATTAGCCTACGCGTGAACACTGGTCTTGAAATTCACGCACTATTGCACCATTGGATCATGGAAATTCAGGCTCATGCAACCTTCATATTGGAGGCCACTACTCTCTGGTCTATCTGGAAGGCACGAGGAGATTGTGTGTTCCGTCAAACTGCTCCAAACATCCATCGCATTAACCAACAAGCAACCAATAGTTGTGCAGTATATGAAAATGGCGGGCCACTGAACATGGAGGCTGCTTTGAATCCCCATCGACCTTAATTCCACGGATATCCTATGGCGACCACCGAGCTTGGCACAACTGAGGTGACTTACGCGGGCTCGCTCGAGTTCGGGATACGTTCGGTGCTCCGTTGTCCGGTCAGTGGTTCGGAGCTCGGCAAGGTCTGTGTGCTTTCCTGATGCGTCGTGTAGTTACGGACAAGGTGGCTCTGCAAGTACGCTCGTCAACGCTGGTCTAGGTCCTCATATGTAGAGAAGGCGGTGGTGGTGTCTAGCGTACGACCGAGACTTTTGGCTGGAGACTTGGCTGGATTCGTACACACGACGAGGACAGTGGTGCAGTCGCTACAAGGCGTCTGACATGGTTTACTGTGTCTCCGGTCATGGGATTCGGCGGAGAACAGGTGCTCTGGTAGTGGGCACGGACAGGACATAGGGCTCAGGAAGGTTTGTTTGCAAGAGGAAGAAAACACAGCTTGGCCTGATTTTGAGATGGTGGCGCTGTGGGTTGCTCGATTTTTGAAGGTGTAATTTGCATCGGATGGAAGAAAATTCATGTATACATGGAAAGGTTTGGGTTTGTTCGTAGTACATACATCTTCGATTATATAAACCAGATTCAAAACGGCTCAAAAGTTGCCGTCCAAGCCGTATGAATATCATAGACCATTTTATTTTTTTTAAAATTACAAAAGCTAAAAATTGACTTCCTCATTTACGATTTCTTACAAAAAAAATTACTAATAAAGCTTTTTCTCTTTTATTCCGTACAAATATCTATTTAAAAACTACATTTAAAATTGTTTTAAAACTAAATTTAAAGGAAAAATATATGAAAAAATATTTAACAAATCTTAATTCAAATATATTTAAATATTTTAACAATTTTTCAACAATATCATAAAAATATTTATCCATAAGAAATCATAATTAAAATTTAAATAAATTTAAAAAAAAATTAATTAAAATATAAATACATATACAAAAATTTTAATTTTAATCTAAATATTTAAATTATTTTTTTGATAAAATTAGAAAGAAACAAAAAATGATTTAACGTTCAACGCACGTGCATCTTCTAGTATACATAAAGAGGGGGAGGTGAGCATGATGGAAGGTTTTTTTTTTTAAACATATTTATGTATAGTAGGGATAGGTCGGCGGTTGTGGGATAGATTAGGATTACGATCTAAAGATTTTGAAAATTATTGGAATAGATACAAGATTTGAATATCATTGAGTAAGATTTGGATGGCATCAATTTGGACATATATATATATATATATATATATATATATATATATATATATATATATATATATATATATATATATATATATATATATATATATATATATTTGATGTTTAACAATTAAGTTTCAAATTCAATATATCCTTTCTTTAGTTACTAAAAATATCAATATCTATTATTATTATATATAAATCTCATTTATTCTTTAACCCAATATAGAAAATTTTAGTTTATTTATTAACTAAATTTTATGAAGCTATCTAATATTTAATTGAGTAACTTTAAAAGATTCTTATACTCTTTTGTTAACCAAATGATTGAAAGATTTATCTACTCTTGGAAAAGTGTTTCTAATACTCAATTAAAAATTATAATTATGTATTTTGGTACAAGGGTTTACACGTATGTTGATGAGAAAAAGTCTGATCGAAAGACTATTGGTTTCATCTACCAATGGTTGGACAATGTTATCTCTGAAACAAATCTTAGATTGCAGAACACGGCGGCTGCGGGATCCCGTACGCATGTGTAGGAACGAAATCGTAAAGCAGAATACTCTAGAGGGGGGGGGGGTGAATAGAGTAGGCAGCGGAATATTGCTAATTAAAAACTTGTTAGCAGTTAGATCACAGATAAAATAATAATCACAAAAGTAAATGACAGAATTTAAAAGTGATCAGAAGGCAAACGCAAACACCGAGATTTATACTGGTTTCCCTCTTGTGAGGACTAGTCCAGTCGGAAGAACTCTAGCTTCCAGTTGAATCCACTATTGAAAAATTCCGCAAGTTTTCATACGAAGTCCTTGCAACTTCTACAGACGCGAGCTTTGATACGAAGAACTCGTCCAACTTCAATTGTGAAGAGTTGAATCTTCTATGAAGCCTCTGATTACAATCGCTCTTGAAACTTCTAGACCGCACCGCACTGGCAAATCGACTAGAGGATTGTAACTGGCTTGGAATTTGAAAATGAAAGCTTTTAAGAACTCTTTGGAAGAATATAAGCTTAAGAAGAGAAGAGATTGAAAGTGAATTGGTTATTTGAAATGATCGAAATACTTCTCTATTTATAGTTTTTCCAAAGACAGAACTCTGACAGAATTCAGGCAGAATTCGGACAGAACTCTTTGTAACAAACCGTAACTGAAGGATGATCAAGTTCAAAAACCCAACGTTCACTAACGTTCCAAATGATCGAACTCTGGCCGAACTCGGCCCGAGTTCTCCTGGGGTTCTGCCAGTTCATTTTTGGAGAAAATAAATTTTGGCTTTTTGAAAGATCCTTCAGAAGCGTTTTGTAAAAAGAATATTTTTCAAAAACGTAGGTCATTTGTAAAGAATAGGATGGTTTTGAAAAACGTTTTCGGATAGCCTATTTGCCAGTACGACTCGGTGTACAATGTATTCCTAGACTCAATAAAATGAAAAATTATATTGCTTAACAGGAAGTACATTCTGAATAGCAAACGGCCAGTCATGAACATTGTTGATAACCATTGTTAAGCAGTGTCCAAAACGTCGTAGGTAAACATCTGAGTTGACTTGCATTTATATCGAGACAGAGTTTGATCAATTATTAAAATCAGGTTTGACCATGACCAATAGGCCAACAATCTCCCCCATTTTGATAATTGACAAACCTTGCCGATATAACATCTAAGCTTGGAATCAATTCAAAATAGTAAACAAAGAAATTGTTCATAACCTGTATTTCACTTGAACGAAAAATGTTAGATCTTATATTTCTCCCCCGTTGTCACTTAGCAAAATAATTGCAAAAGAGAAAGCTCCCCCGCAATAAATGCATAAGTAACAATCAGTGAAGAAACACAATACAAAATATAGGAATAATCTTTACAGGCATGGTATAAACAGTAAGAGAAAACAGATAGTCTAGAGAACACAACACAGGCATGTATTTGTCACAAGCAGTATTTGAGAAAGTATGAAGCAGCAAAAGATAGATAGTGCTACCATAAAACTGAAATAAATAAAGTGCTGAGTAATAGACTAAAATGCCAAAACTGAGGCATAACCAAAAACCATGTCCATGAATAGTCACATAATAGAAAAAGTGCTAAAAAAGAGAGTATTGATATAATCTTGGAATGTCGGAGCATTTCCAAGTAAACATGAGACAAAAGTAACAGTCTCAATAATCTAACATCTCAAAACTCATCATCATCATCAACATCATCAGCTGCAGCTCCAGCATGTCCAGAAGGACCAGCTCTAGAAATACCAGCGCCAGAAGTGCGAAGAGTGGCACCAGTTGTACGATACCAATCATATGCGTTCCCTGGCTGGAACAGAGAGTGAATCGCCTCGCCGTCAATACGGTAACCAGAAACAGAAGGGTCTCGAGGTAGAGAGCTAGCAGAATGACCCGTCTGCACAAACCTCAGATCGGCGAAGGAGTTGGCAATCGCCTGGAACCGAGTCACATCACGGAACTCGTGTTCCCTAGAGGTCTCAACATAAAAAGACTACAGATCTGATAAGTGCTGACGTATGCCCTCAAATGTCATAGGGTAAGAATGAGGAGGAACATGTGCTGTAGGAGCTGTGGGAGTAGGTGCAGGAGGAGTAGGTGCAGTAGGTGGAGGAACAGATACAATGCTGCGACGAGAGAGTTTGAGAAACTTGGACTCGGGGTCGACAGCACAAGTAGATAGGTCAATATCAAATCTCTAAAAAATGCAAGGAATAAGCATCGCATGAGATAAGTTGCAGTCTCTCCCGCGACATCTACCCATCATCTGAATGATAGTCTTAGGGATAGAAAAATGAATCCTCTTAAGAATATGATAGAGAGCAGAAAGCTCAAGTGCAGTGACATCATCTTTAGAAGTGGATTTTGGAAGTAAGGTGGAATAGATGATGCGATGTAATTCGTAGTTAAACAAGTTCAAGTTATTAGCCTTGAACTTTCCAGGAAGAACGCGTGCGGGCGCACAAAGTTCATTCTTGAAACTAACGAGTGTCGTGCCATCGGGAAAATCAAAATCAGTGATGTCATCGAGCGGGGCACCTTCGTTTGGGATACCAAGGATTTTCGCTAACATTTTATCAGTGAATTCGATATCAATTCCTCCGACACGTGTCCTCGCTGTAAAAGTGTCTAACACAAAATTACAAAAGAATAATCTAATGGCATTAGTGGCAATAGGGAATTGTAAGGTGACAAAATATTGTAACCATAATGCCTCAAAATAAGGACGGTGATCCGAAAGACAGTCCACTTAATCGGTGATCCGATGCAAATAGTACGCATGATAAAATCTGCATACCACAATAATGCTTGATCGGAAGTTTTAAAATAAAACTCATCCGACGCACCATCGTCCGATTGGACCGAAGAAAAGAGGCAATCGGTATGCGGATCTGAAGACGATGCCTCTTCACTGGCATTGGTCTTCTTCCTTTTGAGGGGATTGAACTTAGGCATTCTTTCCCAAAAAATTTCTACAAACCCTAAGTATTGAAAAGTGGAGGAAAGAAGGGATTATACCTTCCAAGAATTGGATATATTGTAGAGGATGACGATCTCCGTACGAATCTAAATTTTTGACGAGAAACTCCACAAGGATTGGAAGAACAATGATGGAGAAAAACTAGGGTTTCGGAGGGACGGAGCTGCTGTTATGAGGATGTGGAGAAGAATGAAGAAGAAGGAAGCCTCGGGTTGGTGCTGGTATATATAAACACCCAGCTGAACTCTGGCCGAATTCGGACCGAACTCTGGCCGAATTCGCCTAGAGTTGCCTGGCTATATATATATATATAAAATAATTCAAATGATGCCACATTCTTTTTCATTAATTCGTTTCAAATGCTTAATTCAAAGTTTAGTAATTTTAAATCTTAAAATAATATAATTAATATTATTTTATAAATTAATATTCTTTACTCAGCATCTGTCTCAGATTAGCTGTAGGAGTATTGTCCCAGCTAACGGAGGTTCACCGGGGAACTCTTAAATACCGCTTCGCTTCGACCGTAGTCGTGGTGACAGACAGACTCTTTTTAGGCTTGTCTCGAAAACAGTTTATGAGTATCGAATAAATAATTAATAAAACAAAATTAATTAATATTATTGATATCTAAAATTCCTAATTCTCGACGTAAATAGTTGAAACGATCTTCCGCTAAAGATTTTGTGAGTATGTCAGCTAATTGATTCTGTGTGTCTATGTATACAAGGTCTATATCTCCATTTTGTTGATGATCTCTAAGAAAATGATGTCGAATCTCGATATGTTTAGTACGAGAATGACATACAGGATTCTTAGTCAAATTAATAGAACTAGTGTTATCATAAAAAATGGGTATGTGTGAAAAATGCAATCCATAGTCTTCTAAGGTTTGTTTCATCCACAAAATTTGTGCACAACAACGTCCTGTGGCGATATACTCAGCCTCTGTTGTTGATAATGTAACAGAATTTTGCTTTTTACTAAACCAAGAGACTAAAGCTTTACCTAGGAAATGACATGTGCCGCTAGTACTTTTTCTATCTACTTTGCATCCGGCAAAATCAGCATCAGAATAACCGATTAGGTCAAATGACATGGTTTTGGGATACCATAAGCCGACAGAAGAAGTGCATTTAAGGTATCGAAAGATACGCTTAACTGCGCACAGATGTGATTTCTTAGGATTGGCTTGAAAACTTGCACATAAGCAAACACTAAATATAATGTCTGGTCGACTAGTAGTTAAATATAGTAAGCTACCGATCATACCTCGATACTTACGTATGTCGACAGGTTTGTCTTGTTCATCAATATCAAGCTTGGTTGAAGTCGCCATTGGAGTGCTAAATGGCTTTACTGCTTCCATGTCGAACTTCGTTAGTAGATCCTTTGTGTACTTAGCTTGATTTATGAACGTTCCATTGTTGGTTTGTTTGATTTGCAGCCCGAGAAAGAACTTCAGCTCTCCCATCATGCTCATCTTAAACTCATTCTGCATACACTTTGAAAATTCTTGACAAAGAGATTCATCAGTAGATCCAAAGATAATATCATCTACATAGACTTGAATCAAAAGAATATTATTATTCAAAGACTTTATAAACAAAGTAGTGTCAACCTTTCCCTTTGAAAAACCGTTATCAAGTAGAAAAGAGCTTAGACGATCGTACCAAGCACGAGGGGCTTGTTTCAAACCGTATAAAGCATTCTTCAACTTGAAAACATATTCAGAAAATTTGAAATCAGTAAAACCGGGTGGTTGAGCTACATAAACCTCTTCTTTTATAAAACCATTTAAAAATGCGCTTTTGACATCCATTTGAAATAACTTAAAATTATGAAAATATGCAAATGCACATAACATGCGAATGGATTCTAATCTCGCAACTGGGGCATAAGTCTCATCGTAGTCGATACCTTCTTCCTGATTGTATCCTTAAGCTACGAGTCGAGCCTTATTACGAGTCACTAAACCATTCTCATTCAGTTTATTTCGGAATACCCATCGGATGCTAATGACCGGATGATCAATAGGCTTGGGAACAAGTTCCCAAACTTGATTCCGTTCGAATTGGTTTAATTCCTCTTGCATAGCATCTAACCAAAAATTATCACTACATGCTTCATCAATATTTTTGGGTTCAAACTGCGAGACAAAAGCAACACAAGAAGCTATATCTTTATTAGAGGAGCGAGTACTTACACCCTTGGTAATCTCACCAATTACCAAGTCCTTTGGATGATCAGCCGTAAACTTTAATCTTTTTGGCAGACTCCGAAGGTAGCTGGTTCCTGGATCTTCTCTAGGAGGATCAGCTGGTGCTTTGTCGGGTACATTGAGATCTTCGTCATTGTCATCGATTGTCGTTTGATTTAGTTCATCAAAGGTGACATTGATTGACTCTTCGATGATCATGGTTCTTTTGTTGAAGACTCTGTATCCTTTACTTTTGCCCGCATAACCTAAAAATATACCTTCATCGGCCTTTTCGTCAAACTTTCCCAAATTATCTTTTTTATTAAGAATAAAGCATTTACAACCAAATATTCTAAAATATGAAACTGATGGAATTCTATCAAACCATAACTCAAATGAAGTCTTCTTCGATTTGGGTCGAATTAGAACTCGATTGAGAACAAAACAAGCTGTATTGACAGCTTCAGCCCGGAAATACTTGGGTAGACTAAACTGGTTTAATATTACTCTGGCCATTTCGGATAGAGTTCTGTTCTTACGTTCCACAACTTCATTTTGTTGTGGAGTCCTAGGGCAGGAGAATTCGTGCACAAAACCGTGTGTCAAAAAATTGTTCAAACTCCGCATTCTCGAATTCGCCTCCATGATCGCTTCTAATACGAGTGATCATGTAACCTTTTTTATTCTGTACTTTCTTGCAAAAGGCGACAAATTTTGATAATGCATCGTTTTTGTGTGTCAGAAAATATACCCACGTGTATCTAGAATAATCATCTATAATTACAAAAGCATATAGCTTACCTCCGAGGCTAGCAACTCTGCTAGGACCAAATAAGTCCATATGTAGCAATTGTAGAGGTCTAGTAGTACATACAGTATTTACTGACTTGAAAGTGGATCGAGTAGCTTTGTTCTTTTCACATTGACTGCATATCGAATCCTTCTTGAATGTAATGTCCGGTAAACCGCGTACTAGCTTCTTCGTGGATAATCTGGAAATAGTATCTATATTTGCATGACCGAGTCTCATATGCCACAGATGACTCTCATCGCTTTTAGCCATTAAACATCTACCTGAAATGTTAGTATCTTCCAACAAATAGAAAACATATATATTGTCTTCTCTAATACCTTCAAATATAGTACTACCAGTTGAACTATCAATATGTAATACATATGGTTCGTATTACGTATTTCTGGAATACGTGTACGTATTTATTCTTGTATTGCATGATTTCCTTGCTTAATTTCCTCCCTGGGCTTGGTTTATTCTTGGTTTGGGTTGGCTTGGTTCGGTTTGGGACTGCTCTTGGTTCATCATGAACCAAGGGGTGAACCCCCTACCTACCACCACTACTACCATTTATTAACCCTTCTTCTTTCTCACTCTTCATCATCTTCTCCACCATTACTTCCTTACCTACCAAAGAGAGGGAGAGAGAGGTCCAGGCAAGTACAACTTGCTTCCATAAGAGAGCCCATTTTTATTGTTCCATTAGCTTCTCCTCATGTTTCTAAGACACATTAGAACTTGTCATTTTTCATTTTGAGGCTTTAATTTTTGTAGATCTAAAAATTAGTTATTTTTGGATTTTGGTGGTTTTGATCTATCAAACTTTTTTGTTTTTAAGTTTTGATGGTTCCATGTTGTAGCGAATTTTATTCTACCCAATTTTGACCTTTGAAAAGTTGGATTTGGACTTATTTTGACCAAGTTATGGACTTTTGAAGCTTTGGGTTCAAACCATGGAGTTCTTGCTGATTTGGAGAAGACAGTGAGCAGTGTGCGTGAGCTTTTTAGCTTGCGCCACTGAGCTGCGCACGCTCTTTAGCGCAGCGCAGTCTGACTCATACGCTGCCTTTTGGAGGCGTATGTCTTGCATACGTTGCCTTGGCAAGGAGTCGTATGGACCTCATACGATGCCTTGATGAGGAGTCGTATGGACCTCATACGCTGCCTTGGCAAGGAGTCGTATGGACCTCATACGCTGCCTTGATGAAGAGTCGTATGGACCTCATACACTGCCTTGAAGAGGAGTCGTATGGAATACATGCGCTGCCTTTTGGAAGCGTATGTCTTGCATAGCCTGACTCGAGCGTAGCCTGACTCGAGCGTAGCCTGACTCGAGCGTAGCCTGACATGAGCGTAGCCTGACTCGAGCGTAGCCTGACTTGAGCGTAGCCTGACTTGGGCATAGCCTGACTTGAGCGCAGTCTGACTCAGGCGCAACCTGATGTTTAGGCACAACTGGACCTGACCCTACTTACCCTGGATCTTCTATAGCCCTGTATATTGATATTTTATTAGATATTTAACGTCCATTTTATATCCTTACGCCTTTTGTCCCGAACTTGATAATCACGAATTTACTTGATATATTTGGAATTGATAATTGAGCATGACGTGATCGTGACCCGTAGTGGTGCACTCCTGACATAATAACCTGACATGACCTGATAGTGGCCCGTCGTGGCGCACTCCTGACAAGTACACTTGGCATGATAACCTGACATGATTATCTCGAATAGCTGTTGCGACGGCTACCTGACATGACATAACCTGTATAATTAATCTGGACATCGTGGGCGATTGTGTTTGCATAAATAAACCAGTCCTGTCTTGCATCATGTCTAGGACAGGGACTCCTGAGTACCACGGTCAGGAGTACCTACTAAAATGGACTAAGGCTAATAACTAGATTAATACATTAGTCATGATGAGATTTCCCAGCTACAGGTAATCCCGTTACCTGGGCACGCCTTGGGATCTGTAGCCTGCCGTCGAGTAGGGCACATTTCCAGCACACTGTTATGTGTTGTACCCTTCAAGCTACCTAAGGGTACATTCGTTTCCTGTACGATGTACCCACCTGAATTCAACTCTAATCTTTTAACCCGGGTAACCTGGATGGTCTGCAGGGCTTGTGGCTGTGGAATAATCTTACTGCATCTTGCTAGTAACTAGGCTTATGATAACCCTAGTTAGTTAAAGTATCAAGCCGTAGTTCTTGTTTGGCCGTGAATTGATTGGATGGAGTCTAACCTGTCTAGTCTTGCCCTGATCCTGATTACTACATGACCAGGATGCTTGTATTTATTTTATCGATAAATGGTAAGAATTCCAAGTTCTGCTCAGACGAAGGGTTACAACCCCGGTCCTTGTTTGGTTTACGGGTTGTAACCTGGTTATCTGAATAGTTCTATGGTTATCTCGTCGTATATCATCCTGATGTATTTTCGTTATTTCCAGTTCTTACTTTTATTTATATCTTGTGCTGATTGCTGGTTTTAGTTCTTAAGTGAAGCCCCTTTGTGGCACTTGCTCTTTCTGGGGTCTGACCTAGCTGGTTTTGTGTGGCCAGATTTTGGAGCAGCTCCAGAGGATCTACCGACCTTCCAGCCAGATGGTAGCCACTAGACGGAACCCTGGCAACGAGTGGATTATTTTTGGCTCTCCCACTATATTGTAAAAATATTCTTTTGAGGCATTTAGCCGACGAGCACCTGTTTAGCTCGATTGCACTTACTTACTGTCTGCCTACGGGCTGTAACATGATTAACAGATCCTAGGGTTGATCATGTATAACTAAACTCGTGCTAGTCCTGACATTTTGTAACGACTAGCTTCATGATCAACTGAATATGTAATATTTGGGATGCCTTACTATTGTATATTTAATGATCATACATCTTCTGACTTTTACTTACTTGCTTGTGATTGAGACACTAGGCTTGTTCATGACCTTAAGAGACTGTTGGCTTGTAGATAAACCCTCATGTATCTAGACAGCCGTGACCGTATAGCGAGATGGATTCCATTTCATATACGTAGCTGGCTATGTCTGCCCCCGCTCTCCAGTATTCTGGTTCTGGGGCGTGACATGGTTTAAGTGGTGGCCCATGCAGGTCTTGTAAATCAAGATATGTGAGGGTTTACCGAATAGATGTCTCAATCAGTATTCGTCCTTGATCTCTGCTCGTATCTTCTGAATCCCTGGATTCTTGTCCTGATCATATGCTTGTATCTTTGATCTGTCCTGGTCCTTCCTTATTGTTCCCTATGTCGTCTTCTTCAGCGGCATTGTTCGTGGTCCTACCGACCAGCAAGGCGGAGCACCTCCCGCGGACCAGCAGCAACCTGGAGATCAAGCCCAGCATTCCGGAGTAGCCTCCAGAGTCGTGCCTTCTGGAGGAGAGTCACCAGTCCAGCCAGTTCAACCTGTAGAACATGATGACGGCACTTTGGTAGGACTCGTCAGGACCTTGATAGCTTCCCAAGACCGGCGTGGAGATGCCTTGCACCAGGCAGTGACGGATGCTTTGACCCGGGGTGGTCTTCAGGGTAACAGCGCGGCCAACAGCTTCAAGCGCTTGAACCTTCCATTCTTCGACGGTAGTGAAGATGCTATCGCAGCAGATGCATGGCTTCAGGACACAGAGGTGATTCTAGAAGCAGCCAAGACCCCAGAGAACGAGAAGGTGGCCGTTGTGCGCCTGCAGTTGTTAGATCTTGCCCGCAGCTGGTTGGCAGCGCAGGCCGTTGGATTGGCAGCACCCATTGCTTGGGCAGTATTCAGAAAGAGATTCCAGACCAAGTATTTCGATGTCGTGGCTCGGTATGATCTGCAGACGAGGTTTACCAATCTGAAGCAAGGAGGCAGGATGGTCGACGGATATGCGGCCGAGTTTTCCAGACTCAGTCGGTTTGCTCCCACTTTGGTGGCAACCGAGTATGATAGAGCCCAGCGGTTCCAGCAGGGACTTCACCTGGAGATCTTGTTGGCAGTTGAGCAGTTTGAGCATCAGACTTTTGATGCAGTCTTGAGAGCAGCCCGGAGGCATGAGTATACCTCCCAGAGGATTGTGGATAGGGCCGGAGGTCGGAAGAGATCTCACGGCCAGATGAATCAGTCTTCAGCACCGGTCCCGGCAGCCAGGGCTTTGACTATTGGAGCTCCGAGGCGAGCGGCCTCAGTAACGTCGGTTCAGCATTCAACTCTGACACACCTCAGCAGCAGAAGCAGAAGCAACCTTCCGCAGTGGGTTGTTCTCATTGTGGGAAGCCAGGCCATGTCGTGGCAGAATGTCGCAGGGCACAGGGATTGTGTCTGGCTTGTGGAGCACCAGACCATAGGGTTGGATCCTGCCCGAATAGGGGTGGTTCATCATCGTCCAACCTTTCTAGCTCTTCGGTGAGAGGACCAGCTCCGGTCCAGCAGCAGCAGTATCCATTGCCGAGGCCCTTGCCGCCTCAGACCCAAGTGTTCCAGCAGCAGAACCCCCAGCAGTATGCACAAGTCCAAGCCCAGAGTCAGAGCAGGCAGCAAGGATTTCAGCAGAGGGGAACAGCACCCCGAGGGCACGATCAGACTATGGTGATGACCATGGAGGAAGGATTGGCACCAGGAGAGGTAGTGGCATGTACTATTCTCGTCAACTCCTTTCCTGCTTCAGCTTTATTTGATTCTGGTGCATCGCATTCATTTATGTCTGCACGATTCGCGACACGGGTAGGATTGGAGCCCGAGTCACTATCAGTAAGGCTTAATATGCTTACTGGTAACGAACTTGTGGGAGTAGATAGAGTGTTTTCCTCGTGTCGGATCGTAGTTAGCGGTAGAGAATTCCCCGCTAGATTGATAGAGTTCCCGATGGCCGATTATGATGTGGTCCTAGGGATGGATTGGTTGAGGAACCACTATGCTAGGATAGACTGCCACATTGGCAGGGTTGTTTTTAGCATTCCAGGCGAGCCGGAGTTTTCTTTCTCCCGAGGCGAAGTTGAGTCATCTCCTCCAGTATTGCGGATGGCAGTAGTAGCAGTTCAGTTGCCCAGGATAGTCGAGGAGTTTCCAGATGTTTTCCCAGAAGAACTTCCAGGTATGCCTCCGGAACGGGAGATCGAGTTCACTATAGACTTGATTCCCGGGACAGCCCCAGTGTCAGAGAGAGTCTACAGGATGGCGCCGTCAGAGTTGAAGATATTGTATAAGATGATTGAAGAACTCAGAACCAAGGAATTCATTCGTGCTAGTGGATCGCCTTGGAGAGCCCCGATGCTTCTTGTGAAAAAGAAGGATGGTACGTCCAGATTATGTGTTGATTATCGTACCTTGAACTCAGTGACAATCAAGAACAGATACCCTCTTCCGAGGATAGATGCTTGTTTGATCAACTCAAGGGGGCTTCAGTATTCTCGAAGATTGATTTGCGCTCAGGTTATCATCAGATCAGAGTCAGAGAGCAGGACATTCCGAAGACAGCTTTTAGATCGAGATATGGGCATTGGGAATTCCTTGTTATGCCTTTTGGAGCAACCAATGCGCCGGCAGTATTCATGGACCTCATGAATCGCATCTTCATGCCTTACTTGGATCAGTTTGTGATTGTGTTCTTGGATGAGATTCTGGTCTACAGCAAGAGTGAGGCAGAGCATGAGCAGCATCTCCGTATAGTTCTTCAGATCCTCAGAGAGCACCAGTTATATGCCAAGTTCAGTAAATGCGAGTTCTGGCTCGATCGTATTTCGTACTTGGGTCATATCATCACTCGAGGAGGAGTAGAAGTGGATCCCCAGAAGATTGTAGCTATTGAGTCATGGCCAGTGCCCAGCACAGTTGCAGAGGTTCATAGTTTCTTGGATTGGCCGGCTACTACCGGCGGTTTGTTTCGGATTTTGCTCGAATTTTAGCGCCATTGACGCAGTTGACCTGCAAGGATTCGCAGTTTGCTTGGACAGCAGAGTGTCATAGTTCTTTTGAGCAGTTGAAGCGAGGCCTGATAACAGCTCCTATTCTCACGCTTCCAGATGGGACCGGAGGATTCTCAGTGTACTGTGATGCTTCAGGCAGAGGTTTAGGATGTGTTCTGATGTAGCATGGGATGGTAATAGCTTATGCGTCACGACAACTTCGTGATCATGAGAGGAATTACCCAACCCATGACTTGGAGCTGGCAGCAGTGGTATTTGCACTTAAGTTGTGGAGGCACTACTTGCATGGAGACAGGGTGGAGATTTTCACCGACCACAAGAGCCTGAAGTATGTTTTCACCCAGAAGGATCTTAACATGCGTCAGAGAAGGTGGCTGGAGCTTCTTGTGGATTATAATGTCAACCTGCAGTATCATCCTGGGAAGGCCAATGTTGTTGCGGATGCATTGAGCAGGAGAGCGGGAGTTTATTTTCTAACAGCGCAACCAGAGCTGTTAGCAGATCTTCAGAAGATGGGTATTGAAGTTGTTCTCCCTTCCAGTGTGGCCTTAATGGCCAGTATGCAAGTTCAGTCCACTATAGTCGAGAGGATCTGGATGGCGCCGTCGGCAGATTCCAAGCTTCAGCGACTCAGAGCAGAGTGTGAGGCAGGACGAAGACCAGAGTTATGCATTCATAAGGATGGTACACTTCGACATGGTAAGCGTCTTTGTGTACCCAGCGGAGATATCCGGCAGGAGATCATGTCAGAAGTGCACAGTTCGCAGTATTCCATCCATCCCGGCAGTACGAAGATGTATCGTGATATCCGGCAGCATTTCTGGTGGAATGGCATGAAGCGGGAGATAGCTCGGTTTGTCTCTCGGTGTTTGGTTTGCCAACAAGTTAAAGCCGAATATCAGAGACCGGCTGGACTTCTTCAGCCCTTACCGATTCCAGAATGGAAGTGGGAGCATGTGACCATGGATTTTGTGACTGGACTACCTAGATCCCCAGCTGGTAGAGATGCTATCTGGGTTATAGTTGACAGGCTCACGAAAGTGGCTCACTTTCTTCCATTCAGAGTTGGTCAGTCGACGGCTCAGTTAGCAGAGATGTACCTCAGGCAGATTGTCAGATTGCACGGTGTGCCAGTCAGTATCACCTCGGACCGAGATTCAAGATTTATGTCGCACTTTTGGCGTAGCTTGCAAGAGAGTTTGGGAACTCATCTCCAGTTCAGTTCAGCATATCACCCGCAGACAGATGGCCAGTCGGAGCGCACGATCCAGACTCTTGAAGACATGTTACGGGCTTGCACACTTGACTTCGGTGGTTTATGGGAAGATCACTTGCACCTGGTAGAATTCTCGTACAACAACAGTTTCCAGGCCAATATCCAGATGGCACCGTTCGAGGTACTGTATGGTAGGAAGTGTAGATCCCCGCTAGCCTGGGATGATATTGGAGAGAGACAGATGCTCGGTCCAGAAATGATTGCCCAGACAGTTGAAGTGGTCAGGCGAGTCAGAGGTCATCTTCGAGTTGCCCAAGATCGCCAGCGCCATTGGGCCGATTCTCATCGGTGCCCTCTCGAGTTTTCGGTCGGCGATCATGTATTCCTGAGGATTTCGCCTAACCGTGGCGTCATTCATTTTGGCGTACGGGACAAGCTTAGTCCTAGGTCCGTTTGACATTCTGGAGCGAGTAGGAGATGTATCCTATCGTCTCGCTCTTCCATCGTTACTAAGCGAGGTGCATGACGTGTTCCATGTATCCCAATTACGACGGTATATCCCGGACCCGAGCCACATCTTGGATCATTCAGAATTGGTTGTTGGTACCAACCTTTCGTATGAGGAGAGGCCCGTGTCTATATTGGACCGGAGAGAGAAGATCCTCAAGAACAAGACTATCAAGTTAGTCCGAGTTGCTTGGGGTCATCACTCTTTGGGGGAGTCAACGTGGGAGCGTGAGGATGATATCCGATCGCGATATCCCGACTTGTTTGACTCGTGAGGTATAATGTCTTTCTTATGCCTCATGCCTTCGATTCCTTGCTTGAATGAGTGATTGTCTGCCTAGTTATAGCTTGCATGTGATTAATGTAGCTTGTCATTGCTCCTCTAGCCTCTTGATTAAATTCTGAGGACGGAATTCTTTTAAGGTGGGTAGAGTTGTAATGCCTGTGGTTCGTATTACGTATTTCTGGAATACGTGTACGTATTTATTCTTGTATTGCATGATTTTCTTGCTTAATTTCCTCCCTGGACTTGGTTTATTCTTGGTCTGGGTTGGCTTGGTTCGGTTTGGGATTGCTCTTGGTTCATCATGAACCAAGGGGTGAACCCCCTACCTACCACCACCACTACCATTTATTAACCCTTCTCCTTTCTCTCTCTTCATCATCTTCTCCACCATTACTTCCTTACCTACCAAAGAGAGGGAGAGAGAGGTCTAGGCAAGTGCAACTTGCTTCCACAAGAGAGCCCATTTTTATTGTTCCATTAGCTTCTTCTCATGTTTCTAAGACACATTAGAACTTGTTATTTTCCATTTTGAGGCTTTAATTTTTGTAGATCTAGAAATTAGTTATTTTCGGATTTTGGTGGTTTTGATCTATCAAACTTCTTTGTTTTTAAGTTTTGATAGTTCCATGTTGTAGAGAATTTTATTCTACCCAATTTTGACCTTTGAAAAGTTGGATTTGGACTTATTTTGACCAAGTTATGAACTTTTGAAGCTTTGGGTTCAAACCATGGAGTTCTTGCTGATTTGGAGAAGACAGTGAGCAATGTGCGTGAGCTTTTTAGCTTGTGCCACTAAGCTGTGCGCGCTCTTTAGCGCAACGCAGTCTGACTCATACGCTACCTTTTGGAGGCATAAGTCTTGCATACGCTGCCTTGGCAAGGAGTCGTATGGACCTCATACGCTGCCTTGATGAGGAGTCGTATGGACCTCATACGCTGCCTTGATGAGGAGACGTATGGACCTCATACGCTGCCTTGAAGAGGAGTCGTATGGAATACATATGCTGCCTTTTGGAAGCGTATGTCTTGTATAGCCTGACTTGAGCGTAGCCTGACTCGAGCGTAGCCTGACTCGAGCGTAGCCTGACTTGAGCGTAGCCTGACTCGAGCGTAGCCTGACTCGAGCGTAGCCTGACTTGAGCGTAGCCTGACTTGAGCGCAGTCTGACTCAGGCGTAGCCTGACTTGAGCGTAGCCTGACTTGAGCGCAGTCTGACTCAGGCGCAACCTGATGTTTGTCCTGAACTTGATAATCACGAATTTACTTGATATATTTGGAATTGATAATTGAGCATGACGTGATAGTGACCCGTAGTGGTGCACTCCTGACATAATAACCTGACATGACCTGATAGTGGCCCGTCGTGGCGCACTCCTGACAAGTACACTTGGCATGATAACCTGACATGATTATCTCGAATAGCTGTTGCGATGGCTACCTGACATGACATAACCTGTATAATTAATCTGGACACCATGGGCGATTGTGTTTGCATAAATAAACCAGTCCTGTCTTGCATCATGTCTAGGACAGGGACTCCTGAGTATCACGGTCAGGAGTACCTACTAAAATGGACTAAGGCTAATAACTAGATTAATACATTAGTCATGATGAGATTTCCCAGCTACAGGCAATCCCGTTACCTGGGCACGCCTTGGGATCTGTAGCCTGCCGTCGAGTAGGACACATTTTCAGCACACTGTCATGTGTTGCACCCTTCAAGCTACCTAAGGGTACATTCGTTTCCTGGACGATGTACCCACCTGAATTCAACTCTAATCTTTTAACCCGGGTAACCTAGATGGTCTGCAGGGCTTGTGGCTGTGGAATAATCTTACTGCATCTTGCTAGTAACTAGGCTTGTGATAACCCCAGTTAGTTAAAGTATCAAGCCGTATTTCTTGTTTGGCTGTGAATTGATTGGATGGAGTCTAACCTGTCTAGTCTTGCCCTGATCCTGATTACTACATGAACAGGATGCTTGTATTTATTTTATCGATAAATGGTGAGAATTCCAAGTTCTGCTCAGACGAAGGGTTACAACCCCGGTCCTTGTTTGGTTTACGGGTTGTAACCTGGTTATCTGAATAGTTCCATGGTTATCTCGTCGTATATCATCCTGATGTATTTTTTTTATTTCCAGTTCTTACTTTTATTTATATCTTGTGCTGATTGCTAGTTTTAGTTCTTAAGTGAAGCCCCTTTGTGGCACTTGCTCTTTCTGGGGTCTGACCCAGCTGGTTTTGTGTGGCCAGATTTTGGAGCAGCTCCAGAGGATCTACCGACCTTCCAGCCAGATGGTGGCCACTAGACGGAACCCTGGCAACGAGTGGGTTATTTTTGGCTCTCCCACTCTATTATAAAAATATTCTTTTGAGGCGTTTAGCCGACGAGCACCTGTTTAGCTCGATTGCACTTACTTACTGTCTGCCCACGGGCTGTAACATGATTAACAGATCCTAGGGTTGATCATGTATGACTAAACTCTTGCTAGTCCTGACATTTTGTAACGACTAGCTTCATGATCAACTGAATATGTAATGTTTGGGATGCCTTACTATTGTATATTTAATGATCATACATCTTGTGACTTTTACTTACTTGCTTGTGATTGAGACACTAGGCTTGTTCATGACCTTAAGAGACTGTTGGCTTGTAGATAAACCCTCATGTATCTAGACAGCCGTAACCGTATAGCGAGATGGATTCCATTTCATATACGTAGCTGGCTATGTCTGCCCCCGCTCTCCAGTATTCTGGTTCTGGGGCGTGACACAATAATAGTACATTTGTCTTTTACGAAGTTAATACCATAACCGTGATCAGCTAAATGGCTTATGCTGAGCAAATTATGTTTTAACTCAGTAACAAGACAAACATCTTTAATCACTGGATAGGGAGCTTTACCAATATCACCAATACCGATTATATACCCTTTTAAATTGTTGCCGAAGGAGACGTATCCTTCTTTATTCCTCTTCGACAGTGTTGCGAATAATGAAGCGTCACCGGTCATGTGTCGTGAGCAACTGCTGTCGAGGATCCATTTGCTTCTAGCATGTGAAGGGCGTCCCACCTACAAAACAATTTGCAGATGAAACTCTTGGTACCCATTTCTTGTAGGGTCCTGACTGGTTAATTTTCGGTATCCATGCATAAATATTTAAATCTACTAACTTTCTAATTCTACATGCAGAAGATATATAACCAATGAGGCCACAATAATGACATTTAGCATATTGAGTGTTGAAAGCTGAGTGGTGTACATGGTTGGTAGGTTTAGGTTTTCTAGTATAGAAGAAAGCATACCTATTATCCTGTTTGGGCATAACCTTTTAGGCAAAGGTTTGATAGAGTTAGGTCTGACAGTGTTAGGTTTGGGAATGTTCTAATTTTTCGGTAAGTGACACGTGTTAGGATAGGAAGCAGCAGTCTCAGGCTGTTTTCCTAACCTAATTTCCAATCTTTTGGAAGTGTCATATAACTTAGTATAGTCAGAAGTGAGTGCTTCCATTCTGACTTGTGCACTTTGAAGACTTTTCTTCTCTTTAGAAAGTTCTTCTTTCAGTTGGTCAATAACCTTGTCTTTTTCTTCGGATGACTTGGTAGTCTCGTGTAATAAGAGCTTAATAGAAGAAAGCTCACCAGACTCACTAACATTATCTTTAACCTTAGCTAGTAGGTCGGTAAGTCTTCCTATTTCACCTTTGTACTCCTTGAGTACCTTCTTAGAGTTCTGATATTTGCTACACAGTTTTCTGTAATCACTTAACAGTTCACTGAAGGCTTCTCCTAATTGCTCAAAGGTGAAGTCATCATATGTATCAACTATAGGTTCAGAGAGTACCTGATCGGATGCCATAAAGCATACATTTGCAGCGTCTTCTGATTGTTCATCTTCTGAGTCGCTGACTTCACTTTTATGCCATATGCTGGTGTTGGCATACTTCCGAGATGTTGATCTCTTCAGGTTCCCTTTCTCGTATTTGTTGCTCTTCTTGCTTGTTGATGAGTTTGTAGGACAGTCCTTCTTCATGTGTCCTTTCTTCTTGCAGTCGTAGCAGACAGCGTCATCTTGATACCAGCTGTTGCCACCATTGTTCTCTTTTGTCTTCTTCTCATATCTCAAGAATCTTTTGAATTTTTTTGTAAGGAGTGCTTGATCTTCAGCATCAGATTCACTGTTGTCTGAATCATCTTCAGCAGATCTTCTGTGCTAAGCCTTGAAAGCGATCGTCTTCTCCTTTGGTACAGGCTCTTCAAAGTCTTGTAGCTCTAGTTCATGAGTGAGTAGCTTACCCATGAGTACTTCAAGTTTCATGGTAGTAAGGTCGTTTCCTTCAATGATTGCAGTAGCCTTCGGAATCTAGTTCTTTGTAAGTGCTCGCAGGAGTTTGCGAATCTTTTCATGGTTACTGTAATCTTTGCCAAGGGAGGAAAAAGGATTTACAATATCCAAGAATCTCTCGAACATCTGAGTAACTGTTTCGTTGGGCTTCATTTTGAACGCCTCATACTCTTGAGTAAGTCTGCTGACCTTTGATTCTTTGACTTGAGTTGTGCCCTCATGTGTGACTTCAAGAAGTTTTCACACTTTATTTGCAGTTGTGCAGATAGATACCCTGTTAAATTTAGTTCTGTCTAAAGCACAAAATAAAGCGTTAATAGCACGTGCGTCAAGACTGGCCTTTTTCTTTTCTTCCTCTGTATATTTGTCATGGGGTTTTTCAGCTAAAACTCTATCGACATTTATACGATGTGGCTTTTTATAGCCATCAATAACTACAGACCATAAGTCAAAATCAAGAGATTTCAGAAAGAAACTTATACGTGTTTTCCAATAAGTGTAGTTTGTGCCGTCAAATAGTGGAGGTCCGTTTGTGGCTTGGCCTTCACTTGTGAATTTCACAGTTGCCATGTATAAATTTGTGATCTATATAAAATTGAATATAATTGCTGTTTTACCTTGCTTTACCTGTATAACCCGTTCTGATACCAATTGTAGGAACGAAATCGTAAAGCAGAATACTCTAGAGGGGGGGGGGGTGAATAGAGTAGGCAGCGGAATATTGCTAATTAAAAACTTGTTAGCAGTTAGATCACAGATAAAATAATAATCCCAAAAGTAAATGAAAGAATTTAAAAGTGATCAGAAGGCAAACGCAAATACCGAGATTTATATTGGTTTCCCTCTTGTGAGGACTAGTCCAGTCGGAAGAACTCTAGCTTCCAGTTGAATCCACTATTGGAAAATCCCGCAAGTTTTCATACGAAGTCCTTGCAACTTCTACAGACGCGAGCTTTGATACGAAGAACTCGTCCAACTTCAATTGTGAAGAGTTGAATCTTCTATCAAGCCTCTGATTACAATCGCTCTTGAAACTTCTAGACCGCACCGCACTGGCAAATCGACTAGAGGATTGTAACTGGCTTGGGATTTGAAAATGAAGGCTTTTAAGAACTCTTTGGAAGAATGTAGGCTTAAGAAGAGAAGAGATTGAAAATGAATTGGTTACTTGAAATGATCGAAATACTTTTCTATTTATAGTTTTTCCAAAAACAAAACTCTGACATAATTCGGGCAGAATTCGGACAGAACTCTTTGTAACAAACCGTAACTGAAGGATGACCAAGTTCAAAAATCCAACGTTCACTAACGTTCCAAATGGCCGAACTCTGGCCGAACTCAGCCCGAGTTCTCCTGGGGTTCTTCCAGTTCATTTTTGGAGAAAATAAATTTTGGCTTTTTGAAAGATCCTTCAGAAGCGTTTTGTAAAAAGAATGTTTTTCAAAAACGTAGGTCATTTGTAAAGAATAGGATGGTGTTGAAAAACGTTTTCGGATAGCCTATTTGCCAGTACGACTCGGTGTACAATGTATTTCTAGACTCAATAAAATGAAAAATTACATTGCTTAACAGGAAGTACATTCTGAATGGCAAACGGCTTCAGTCTTGAACATTGTTGATAACCAATATTGAGCAGTGTCCAAAACGTCGTAGGTAAACATCTAAGTTGACTTGCATTTATATCGAGACAGAGTTTGATCAATTATTAAAATCAGGTTTGACCATGACCAATGGGCCAACAACATGGTCACAGTGGCTGCGACGGGTGCTGCTCCGGGCGTTCGACCACGTTCGTCGCTGATGGCGGTCTGACGCGGCGAGAAGGGGAACCGCAGTGGCGGAACGGCTCAGATCGGGGCACGACGGCTCACCGGGTGCTCGACGGAGGAAGAGTGGTGCATGGCCGCATGAGGGCTCGACGCGACCATGGAAGGCACGCGCGTCGACGGACAGGTGACGGGTTTTCTGTCTTCTCCCTTATTCTTTGGGTGTGGTGACGGTGTGGCGCACACGGTGGTGGTGTCGGTGGTGCCTAGGCTTTCAGCTACGATTTGAGTGGCGGCGGTGGTTATGATGATGTGGTGGTTGTTTGGTAATGGTGGAGCTAGGATTCAGGCACCGGATGTCGACGGTGTCCAGTTGTGGGGATGCTGTGCAGGCATGGCCAGGATTCCAGGGGGATCATCGGTGTTAGGTGGGGCGGGGCTCTGATATTGGGAGGAGGTTAGCTGGATCTGGTAGTAGTGGCTGTTCCGGTATAATGTCGGCCGGCTATGACGGAGGACGGTCAAGACAAAGGATCGGTGGCCAGTGGTGAGGATGATAGTGGTAATGTCGGTGGGGGTTGATGAGCCGGCGAAGGAGGATGTAGGAAGGAGGAGAGCTCTGGGAAGGTGGATGTTCGGAACGGTGGAGGTCCGAGAGGGAAGGCTGGTGGCTCCGGGGATGTTTGAGGCCATGGGGCGGTGGTCATGTTGATGGAAGTTAGGGAAGAGACGGGGGTGGCCGATGTTGGCAGTTGAGGCAGCGGTGGAGATTGGGGACAGAAGGTGGTCGGGGCTGAGGAACGATGATTATGGCGTGGTATGTCGGCCAGGAAATCGGGGCGACGGTTATAGTGGTGTCCGGAATTGTCGGACACAGAGAGAATATTTGTATCTATAATAGAAAAAAAATATAGTGAATGGGAAGGGGGCACGGACACGACGCACGAGTTTGATTGTAGAATTTATGAAAAAGAACAAAGGAGCCTCTCCTTATATAGGAGGTGGAAACTCCCTTTTAGATAAGGGCTATGATAGTTTAAACCCCAATGGATAATTTCATCCTTTAATTTAAATCAAATTAAAACCAATTTCATAAAATCTCTCAAAATATAAAATTAGATAATCTCAACCTTAAAAACTATTTAAAATCTATCCAATAAATCAAATTTGTATTTAAAGCACAATAGATACATTTAAAATACATTTTCTTAAATTTTGAAAATAATAATAAATAATTTTGAAAATCAAACTATATACATGAAGTAAATTCATGTAATCGCATGCAAATGAAATATTTACATAGAAGATGTTTTCTAACTTTATATATATATATATATATATATATATATATATATATATATATACTTATAATATGATAAAAATAGCACTAATAAAATTAGAGTTTTTTAATAATCACGTATAAAAATAAAATATTGACTTATACCTTATTGAAACAAAAATATCTATTTTATAGATATTATAAAAATTAATAGAAATTAATTTCAAAAATAAAAATATATACTTGATTTAATTTTGATGCAACTAGTATGTATATAGAATATTTACATAAAATATAATTTCCTAAATTACCAATAAAATAAGATTGCCCTTTTTTATGACAATAAATAAAATTTGCAATTCACGACGGGATGTAATTAATCAAAATATTTACTTTATACTATTAAAAATGTACTTATTTATATATGGAGATAATTTTGTAATAAAACTTTTTGGAAGAAAGAAAATAATACACTTCTAATATATGTCTTCGCACTTGTCGTACGGAGAATTTTAAATACCAAATAAATAAATTTTAAAATATTAGTGAAAATTTTAGGGGATTTACATCCTACCCATCTTACAAGAATTTCGTCCTCGAAATTTAAGAATAGCTAGGGTAGGTAGAGTTGAGATGATAGGAAGAGTTTGTCGATAAGAATTCGATTAAATTATTCGGCGAGAAGACAAAGTATACAAAGGAATCAAATTTGAATAATAAAATTTAGATAACTAAAAAAAACGAATGCAGGGGTATTTAGAAGTTATCTCATGACAACCCATTAATATTCAATTTGATCGATACTACCATCAACTTGAAAGTGCGTAATCATTAAAATAGTTGATAACTTCTTTGATCTCAAATTTAGGATCAATAACTCAAGAATTTGAGTTGTGTTTAATATCGTCACAATCCTTAAATTTTCCACATCATTTAGTAATAACAACTCTTCACAATATACTGCCTCTCCTCAAATTCATATTCCACACATTTTCTTCTCTTTCGTTTCAACTGATATTTATTTACATTCCTTAAAAATATACAATTAATTTCTATATCTCGTAATAGGTATTCGATAAGTCCCCAAAATTTTTGAATTCAATAATTCTCTAGTATTCTATTCCAACCTATCTATATGCTTTCCAAAAACAAAATTTCTAAACTCATCCTAAGAGATATTCTGCATCTATCCATTAACATAAAATTTACTCCTTAATCGTCAATAATTTAAATTTTCCATTATAAATATTTAAACAATCCTTGAAAACAAGTTTGTCAATCTAAATTTAAACATTGAGTGTATCTTCAAAACACAACCTTTATTATCACAAAACAACAAAAAAATTCAACCTTTTATCAATTTGTGTCTTCCTCGAAATTTAACACATAACATATTCCTCGTAATCGCATATTCATCTTGACTAACTATACCATTAATCTAGTCATGTATAATTGAAGGGTGTCAAGATTCAATTCTATATTCGTACCAGAAAATCATATAGGAAACAAGGTTCGCATGAATCATGGAGGAGCTAGAATAAAAATTTCTCAAGGGAGGCAAAACAATTGGGGGGAAATTTGGTTAGGTTCAATGGTCGTGGCAGGGTTGGGTATATAGGATTTAAGGTTGCTAGTTAATGCACGAAGAAAAATAAACGAGTAGCGGTTAAGAATAGAGATGAGAATAATTTGGGACTCGAAAGACATGAATTCTAGAGAGAAGATAACATGATAGTCGTCTAGTTTAGGGGTACGATTAAGAGAACTATTCTAATCATTCTCAAGTTTCAAATGACTAGAAGGTCATGATAATATATCTAGATTTGAAGGAAGGACGATTAAGTCAAGATGAAGATATAGTCACATGGTTTGGTCGATGGCTAACTACACTTGTGTATATACAACTATCATGGCCATGGGTGATAGTAGGTACATACTTAGAAGGTACCGAGTTCAGAATATAAGCTACAGTCTCTAAGATATATCTCCAAAAAGAATCTAGCAAATTCGAATATCTCATCATTGATCTAACCATCTCCATAAGAGTCATATTCCTTCTTTCTGTTACACCATTCTGTTGGGGTTTTCCTGGTGCAGTCAATTGAGACGTAATCCTAGCTTCTGATAAATAATCCTTAAACTCTCTAAAAAGGTATTCGCTACCACGATCTGAACGTAATGACTTGATATATTTTCTATGACGTTTTTCCGTATCAGCCTTGTACTCTTTGATTTTCTCAAAGCACTCAGACTTACGGCGAATCAAGTAAATGTATTCATACCTTGAATAATCGTCGATGAATGCGATAAAATATCCAAAGCCACCTCTAGTTTGGATAGTTGTAACGCCCCAGTCCCAAAAAATGTAGAACTAGGAACGTAGACATGCCAGTCGTATAATAAATATACGTAAGCTGTAAAATACAGTAAACCATGACAACTAATCTCATCCACAAATAAAGATGTCTTTTATAGAACCAAATAAGAATTTGTCAATGTACGTGTAGTTGGACGGAGACAAATCCACTACCAACTATTTTAAATGAGAGAAAAATATACAAAGAATGATTTCTAAAAAGTAGCAAGTCGACCCAAGAGCAATTGTCTTTGATGGAATAGGAAAGATCACAGCCTTGGATAGGATACCTACGAAAAGTCACAAATACATACCTGGAGAATTCACTAGGTCCTCAGAGGAACGTAACAAGATACAAGAAGAACGTGCCATGTAAACTGAATATAAAATATGTCACAAGTCATAATAAAAAGTAAGGTATTCCAACCATAACATGGCTCAATATTCCATCATCGAAACAGTGGAATATACCTACAACCAAACAAGGACAAGGGTTAGCCCACTATTTCGTGATATGACACTTTCCCATGCTATGACTAGAACGGAGTGTGACATGACATAACTAGGGTCACCTAACCATTCTACTGTGATCATGCAGTTAAGAACAAACATTCGATACATGGACACTCTGGCTATATGAGATTGGCATCGTCCCTTTCCTTCGGGAATCAGGTGCCTACGTCCATAATGCTCCTGTGAACGTCAGAGGGCATCAGTATAATGGGTTAGTCCATAACGCTCAACAAACGTCAGAGGGCATTAATGTCCTGTGTCTCTGGCAGAGCTCACAGGTCTAATAAAGGAAGTGCAAAGGTGGCCCATATATTAAGAAACTGTTCTCCCCATCCTATGTACCTATTAAGTCATATCCACGACCATGTAGCTCTACTAAATGCCAAGTCTCCTAACAAGCCTCTATTAGGAGTTAGATCTATCGCATGCGCACGGGTGATCAGCCAATATGCAAGTACCTCTACATGCTACTCATATCTCATATATATTTTGTGGCACAGTCGTGATGAAGTTTATGAAGTACACTAACAAACGGTAGTCCGTTAACTTTAGGTCCAAATGCATAAATTAAAGACAAAGAAGAAAGAAAATAAGACTAGCACTTGTATTGAGTGTACGGAAAGCAAGTAAGTAAGTCATGAACAGCAGTCAAAGGCACAACTGGAAATAAACAGACAGTAAATATGCAACATCTAAAATAAAAATACAAACTAAATATAAATAGTAAATATAGAAAGGTATCTTGTCTGGTGTGAACGCCTGGTGTGGTGCAATGATTCGACAAGTCCCGATTTGTTCGATAGCCTGGGTCAATGTGTACGGGACCGAATTCACGAGAAGATAGGAGTGCACGATTTGTCATGATCAATAGGGATATCAAAGAAGGAATTTGTTGGAGAGTACATAATTATACTATTTTAGAAATTATCTATATTACTTGAAAAAACATTAAAAATAATCTTTACGTAGCTACTGGAAAATAATTTATATAATAATTTGGAAATTATATTTGGTCAAAACATTTTTATGTAGTATTAAATAATTTAGGAAGTTATTTTAGGGTAACACTATATTTGAAATATGGCTAGGAGTACTATAATAGTAGTTGTAGGCCAAAAACTATATTTAAATAAATGAACATAATATACTGATATTCTAGGGTTTTGAAACTGAATTTAAAAATATAGGCCAAGCCTAATACAACTATTTTTATTACAAGCTAATTTTGGAAATTTTATCATATAAATATTTTTATTTAATAAAAATATAGTAAAATATTTCATCAGCAAATCAATGATAAATAACCCTAATGATTAATATCATATATTTACGTACATACATATGTACATACATTCATCATGTAAAGTAGTGTATACCTAGTAATAATAATAATAACTAACCTCAATTGTAAATAAACATTAACTGTTAATAATAATAATAACAATAATAATAACACCTAACTTGATTGCTTGCTGAGAGAAGTAAACAACCAAATACTTAGGCCACGTTTGGTTCGCGGAATCTCCCGATTGGGAAAGGAAAGTGATTACTTTCCTATGTTTGGGCGTCCAAGGAATTGAGGAGGAAAGGAAAGTGATTCCCAATGGAAGGAAAATTAGGGGGGAAAGTGATTCCATCCATCCAAGGAAGGAATCACTTTCCCACATTGAAGTATTTACTTTCCTTTCCAAATTTCTTGGCATTGCCAAGCATCGGAAAGAAAAATCAATAGGAATTAAAGTTTTCCAAAGGAAAGAAAATGACAAGGAATTGATTTCCTTTCCCTTCCATTCCGCGAACCAAACGAGGCCTTAATGTACATCCCACCTTTCCCCCTTAAATCGAAATTCTCAAATTAGAGAGGGGGAGAGTCAGTAAGGGCCAAGGGCATTTTTTTAGAGAACAGAGAGGGATAAAGGAAAAGAGAGGGACAGGTGAGCGAGAGCGAGAGAGGGGTTACCGGACTTCGGTGGAAGAGTGCCTGCGCACGTCGGCGCTCACGGCGGCTGCGGGATCCCGTGCGCGTAGTCACGGCGGTTGCGACGGGCGCTACTCCGGGCGCTCAACCACGTTCGTCATCGATAGAGGTATGACGCAGCGAGGAGGGGCCCTGCGGTGGCGAGACGGCTCGTATCAGGGTTCGGTGGCTCACCGGGTGCTCGTCGGAGGAAGAGTGGCACGCAGCCGCACGAGGGCTTGGCGCAGCCGGGGAAGGGGCACGCGACGACAGACATGTGAGGGGGTTTCTGTCGTCTCCCTTATTCTGTGGGTGTGGTGATGGTGTGGCACACTAGGTGGTGTTGCCGATGGCGCCTAGGTTTTCGGCCATGATTTGGGTGGCTACGGTGGTAATGATGATGTGGTGGTTGTTTGGTAACGGTGGAGCTAGGGTTCAGGCGCAGGATGTCGACGGAGTCCAGTTGTGGGGATGTTGTGCGGGCATGGTCGGGATTCGAGGGGTTCGTCGGCGTTAGGTGGGGCGGGGCTCCGATATTGGGAGGAGGTTAGTTGGATCCGGTAGTAGTGGCTGTTCCGATGTAATATCGACCGACCATGGCGGAGGACGGTCCGGATAGAGGATCGGCGGCCAGTGGTGAGGATGATGGTAGTAATATCGGTGGGGGGTGATGGGTCGGTAAAGGAGAATGCATGAAGGAGGAGAGCTTTGGAAAGGTGGATATTCGGAACGGTGGAGGTCCGAGAGGGAAGGCTGGTGGCTACGGGGATGTTTGAGGCCAGGGGGCGGTGGCCATGTTGAGGGAAGTCAGGGAAGAGACGGGGGTGGTCGATGATGGTGGTTGAGGCAGTAGCGGAGATCGGGGGCAGGAGGTGGTCGTTGCCAGGAACGGTGATTACGGCATGGGAGGTCGGCCAGGGAATCGGGGCGGCAGTTATAGTGGTGTTCGAAATTGTCGAACACGGAGAGGATATTTATATCTGTAATGGAAAAAAATATAGTAGATGAAAAGGGGGCATGGACACGATGCACGAGTTTGATTATGGAATTTATGAAAAAGGGCAAAGGAGCCTATTTATGAAATGCCCAAAAACTAAAAAAGTTTTATGTAAAACCCACGGCTAAAAAAACTTTCATCGCGTGCCCAGAATTAGAGAAACTTATCCAAAGCGGGTTCCAAATGACCCTTTTGCCCTTCCTTTTAATTTATTGGAAACACCCACAAAACTGCTCTTAAAAAACGTTTCAATACTCCATCTTCTTCCATACGCTGCTCACTTTCGAATCTAGGTTTTCTCCTCAAAAATCTTCAAAAACTCGTCGAAAAATTTCGGAAAGACCGGGACGAACGACAAAAGTGCTAAAATGGAGGTCCAAACATCATTTTTTTGCGAATCTAAAATTTCGGAAGGCCGTCTAACTGTGAAACTGTTACTTTCAGTCTCCTCGACGATACGCTCATTTTGCGACAAACGGGACCTCGTTTCGACCTCCCAGTCAAAAGTTATGGCCCTCCAAAGTTTCAGCTAACCATAAAATGCAGGAGAATGGCATTCTCCGTCTTAATTTACACGGAGAATGACCATTCTCCGTCTTAATTAGGACGGAGAATGACATTATCCGTCTTAATTTACACGGAGAATGGTCATTCCAGTGTTAAAACGCAGGAGAATGACCATTCTCCGTGTTAGAAACACGGAGAATGCCATTCTCCGTGTTAAATGAAACAGAGAATGTCATTCTCCGTGTTAAATAAAACGGAGAATGGCATTCTCCGTCCTAATTAAGACGGAGAATGGCCATTCTCCGTGCTAAATTAAACGGAGAATGACCATTCTCCGTCTTAATTAGGACGGAGAATGCCATTCTCCGTGTAATTTATCACGGAGAATGGTCATTCTAGTGTTAAAACGCAGGAGAATGACCATTCTCCGTGTTAGAAACACGGAGAATGCCATTCTCCGTGTTAATTAGGACGGAGAATGCCATTCTCCGTCTTAAATAAAACGGAGAATGCCATTCTCCGTCCTAATTAAGACGGAGACTAATTAAGACGGAAACGGAGAATGTCATTCTCCGTCTTAATTAGGACGGAGAATGGCATTCTCCGTCTTAAATAAAACGGAGGATGGCATTCTCCGTCATTCTCCGTCCTAATTAAGACGGAGAATGCCATTCTCCGTCCTAATTAAGACGGAGAATGGTCATTTCCAGTGTTAAAACGTGTAATTTAGTTTTTTCAGGAATAAAGAGTTTCGTTCTTCTTTCAAAGCGATGATAATTCTTATGGAAAAGAAGAAGAAAGATCTTCTCTCCACAATTGAAGATCTGAGTTCAAATGTCTCCACGATGAAGATGATGATGATGGTGATGATGATGACGAGCGATGATCTGAGTTCGACTGAAGAAAAACACACCGAACTACGAACGATCTTTGCGATCTCTGCTGAATATGAGAGCAATGGAATTCAGATTTTCCGTGAAGAAGAAGAAGACGAAAATCGCAATCCAGATCTGAGTTTTTTGAATTCAAATACATATAGATGACCAATTCGCGCGGAGGGGTAGTTTCGGTATTATAAAAATAGCAGTTTCTAGCGGGTAGCATCTAAAAGGGAATCTTGGAATATTTAACGTAAAAATACTTAATTCTGGGTATTTCATAAAACTTATCCAGCGGGTGGGCATTTCATAAAAGCCCACCCCGAAATTGGGTTTCTCAGCAATTTCCAGTAAATCAAATTCGTATTTAATCACAATAGATACATTTAAAGTACCTTTTCATAAATTTTTAAAATAATAATAATAAATAATTTCGAAAATCAAACTATATACATGAATTAAATTCATGTAATCGCATGCAAATAAAATATTTACATAGAATATGTTTTTCTAAATTAATATATATAGTTATAATATGATAAAAATTTTACTAACAAAATTAGGGTTTTTTAGTAATCACGTATAAAAATAAAATATTGACTTATACCTTATTGAAACAAAAATATCTATTTTATAAATATTATAAAAATTAATAGAAAATAATTTCAAAAATCAAAAATATATACTTGATTTAATTTTCATGCATCTCGTACGTAGATATAATATTTACATAAAACATAATTTCCAGAATTACCAATAAAATAAGATTGCCCTTTTTTATAACAATAAATAAAGTTTGCAGTTCACGATGCAATGTAATTAATCAAAATATTTACTTTATACTATTAAAATATACTCATTTCTAAATGGAGAAAATTTTGTAATAAAACATTTTGAAAGAAAGAAAATAATACACATCGCATATATGTCTTCGTACTTGTCATACGAAGAATTTTAAATACCAAATAAATAAATTTTAAACTCTTAATGACAATTTTAGGAGGTTTATAATAGTCATAGGCCCACACAAATTAGAATGAACCAATTCCAACACATCTTTGGCTCTATACCCTTTTATCTTAAAAGGCCTTTTGGTTATTTTACATTCCAAGCAGGATTCACAAACAGGAAGTGCCTCCACTTCCAATGAACTCAAAGGTCCATCTATAACCAGTCTTTGAATCCTTTTTAGGTTAAAATGGCCTAATCGCAAGTGCCAAAGATATGTTTGGTTCATACAAGAAGGTTCTTTTCTCTTATTTAAGTTATAAGACGTACAATTATTTCCATTAGTTGTATTATTGGTGAAATAGGATTAATGACATATAAATTATCTACTAATGCACCATAACAGATAAATTGCTTATTTTTTCTAATAACAATGTTGTCACTAAAATAAACTGAATATCCATGTTTAACTAGCATAGAAACAGAAATCAAATTACTTCTAAGTGAATGTATATAAAGACAAATTTTCAATGTCAAAGACTTATTTCTACCAAAAGATAAAATTGTTGGCCCATTGCTCATGGTCGAACTTGATTTTAATAATTGATCTAACCATATCTCGATATAAGGGCTACTTGGATGAAATGCTACAACTGTTACTGCTGCTATTCAAGACTGAGTCGTGTTTGTCATTGTGTCTATATTTTCATTTTTTCAATGTATTTTATTTATACTTTATTGAGTCTTGGAAATACATTGTATACCGAGTCGTACTGGCAAATAGGCTACCCAAAAATATTTTCAAAAATACCCATTTATTTTGAAAACTAGCACAACACCAAAAATCCAATTCCTAACTGCTTGAACATTCGAAAGTCCAAAGCCCTAAACCGTAGTTTCAAAACCCAAAATCATCTATTATGTATCAACAGAACTCTGGAAGAATTCACGCCGAATTCGGTCCGAGTTCGGTTGGTGGAACATTATATTTTGAACCCAGTCTTCCCACAGTTACAGATGCAACGACTATTTGTCGAGATTCTCTCAAAGAATTCTGCCTGAATGCTGTCTGAATTCTGTCTGAATTATCCCTTTGGAAATTCTATAAATAGAGAAGAATTTTTACCATTTTAACACACCAATTCACTTTCTCTTCTCTTCTCTTTAAGCTTACTACGTTCTTCCAGAGCCTTCTAAGCTTTATTTTCAAATCTCAAGCCAGTTACAATCCTCTAGTCGATTTGCAGTACGGTACGGTCTAGAAGTTCAGAGTGATTGTAATCAAGAGCCTTGATAAGAAGTAAGACACTTTACAACTGAATTTGGTCGAGTGCTTCGGATCAAAGCTCGCGTTTGTAGAAGTTGCAAAGACTTCGTATGAAAACTTACGATTTTCCATAGTAGATTTTAACCGGGAGCTAGAGTTCTCTCGACTGGATTAGCCTCACAAGAGGGAGACCAGTATACATTGTCGTATTTGTATTTTCTCTCTGCTCTTTAATTTTATATTTTCATATCTGTGATATATTTCTGTGATATTCCTACTAATAGTTTTGATAGCTAATATTCCGCTGCTTACTTTATTCGCCCCCCTCTATAGTATATCGCTTTACGTTTTGTTCCTACAATTAGTATCAGAACGGGTTATACAGGTAAAGCAAGGTAACATCATTATTATTTTCTTTAGTATAACGATTGTTACATAGACATTATATCACATATGGCAACTGTGAAATTTATAAGTGAAGGCCAAGCCACAAACTGACCTCCACTGTTTGATGGTACTAACTACATTTACTGGAAAACATGTATGAGTTTTTTTCTTAAAATTCTAGATTTCAATCTATGGTCCATTGTAGTTGATATAAAAAGCCTCATCGTCTTCTTATTGACGGATAATTGGTTGAAAAAGCACATGACAAGTACACTATGTAACTCCACTTCCCGGTTTTAAGAAAAATAAATTTTATTTCTAATAATTAAAAATTGTTATTATTAAGTTTTGAAATAATAAATTAGTTTAAATGATAATTTTGGTGATTTATTTTGGAGGGAATTAAATTTAAACAGAATTTTCAACATTTAAAAGTTTGTTGTAATAAACTTAGTGGTCCCCACTCATTTTCAAACTTTATAACTGATTTTTACTTAAGTTCTGGAATAAATGAAAAGGGGGAAGGGGAATTTTGTAAAATTTAATTGGATGGAGGGGTCGATTTAGAAATAATGAAAAAAGTATGGATTAATCTGCTTTTTATCCATTGGTGGTTGGGGCAAAGTGCAAAATGCACTTTCTATTACTTAATGAATGAGAACTGAGAATTTCTCATTCTCTCTCTCTCGTTCATTCCAAAATTAATTCTGTGGGTTCCTTTTTCCCGAAGGCGACGACGACGAACCCGACGGCGACGACGACGATCCTGACGGCGACTAGGAGTTGGCTTCATCATTGAGATCTCGGCGCATCCTCGGCAACAGCGGCGATGGCTCTCTTCTTTCGGCTAAACCACGCCTTCATCGGCGGTTTCTCTCGGCAACAGTGACTCATCCGCAGCGGCGCCTCCCAGTACGTTTTTTCGACGACGACACTTCTTCTTCGTCGTCTATCCTCATGGCTGCAAGTGCATGAGTTCGTCGCCTTCACTAATTTTCGTTCAGATCTTCGATCCTGGTGAGTGAATTGATCTCTCCTATTTTAGACCTTTGAATCACCAGATCTATTCATTTGTCCTCACCGCATATGTTTAGGTTTTACTCTGATCTCATGAAATCGAGCAATGAACTCTGTAGAGCCGATTGATTGGTTTAAGTTCGACTCAGAATTGTTCTCGTTCAGATCCTTGATCCCTGGTAAGAAATCAACTGTGTTCTTTCAATTCAATTTTTAGGAATCGGACAGTAGTTGATCAATCCTTATTTTTTTCTGAGTTTAGTTGTTCTTAGGAAGTTTGGGTTGGATCTTTAGTTTGGAAGAACTTTCGGATTGGATTGTCACTGTTGGCTGTGACTACTTAATACTCGTGCTCTTGATTCCTTTAGTTTTTATGCAAACCTAATTATGTGTTTTCCTTGGTTGTTTTGAATATGCGGAGTAGGGGTTTGTGTCCTAAGCGAGATCGTGTCGGGTTCGATCTGTTCTTGAGATTTTGATTCCTTTTCACAGCAGGTAACGTTTTACTTCCCTTTCATTTTTGGAATCGTGTTATGCGTGATTATAATTTCTGTGTGGTATTGTTTGTGTTTTGGGTGTATGTCGTACTGCTGCTATTTTGGGCTATTTTGGATCGGATCCAAGTCCTGTGTCCAACCTTGACGTATCCAATCGATCTTGTCCGGTTTGGAGAAATACTCCAAGTAGTATGGATCGGTGTTGTACCCAATGTCCGTGTAGTCGGTGTTTTGCGAACGCTCGTGTTGCTCCTGGTGGATGCTAGTTCGAGTTCGGTGCGGAGTAGCCGACGTGTAGAGTCCGGTCGTGTCCAGTGCGTGGGTTCATGCTGCGATATCTTCTTCAACTCGGTGTGTCCTTGGGAAGTCGAGTGTGGAATTTTCTCTATTCATCAGCAGCAGATGCTACATTTATAATATTGAATTTTTTATTTAATTTGTATATGTGGACTGTATATTCTTTCTATTTTTTGGTTTAACTATGTTGATTGAAGTCAGTAATAGGAGATGGGTGCAGATGTAGATTTTTAATATTCTTATTCAATCTGGTTGTATACTTTATTCGAGTGTTCTGTGTCAAATGAATTTTGGTTAGGATTTCTAACCGTTGGTTCTTACATTTCAATTTTGTGCTATGGAGTTATGGTTCTGTAGAGAGTGGTTTGAGTAGCAATGGTCTTCATATCCACTCACTATGACCAAGCACTTATTGCAGAGAGCATGACAATTGGTATTAAGGAGGATTTAATTATATGACAGAATATGTTTACTCTAGCTAAGTAGCTAATGTTTTTCTATCAACCAACCCTATCAATTAGTTACTCATAATCATAGGAAAGCTAGAAATTGATATTGATGATAGTAGTACCTTTGAGCTATTATAGTGCTTATTTGATCTTTAATTAGAAGAATTCTTCTATTAGTTGCACGTATATGTGTACTTAAGTATTCCTAAATAGCTAAATGAGCTCATTACAAATCAATACATAGATACATGTTAAAGTGAAATATAGTTATTAAGCTTGGTTAATAGATGGAATTCACTAATTAAGAATTGATAGATATTAATAAAATTGTAATCATTAGCAGGAGGAGAGTGGCCTACTAGTAGAAATTAGGTTATGTTAGAGTTGATACAATTTGAAGTTGGTCTTGTGTTGCTAGAAGCAGTCTATTAAAAATCTTAACTTGTAGAGTATATTGGTGACCTCATGTATTTGTGACTTAATTCTAAAATCCTGTCACTTCTTGATATATTGCAATTCCTGTTAACCATTAGGTAATTAGTAGCCTTTAACTTATATAAATACCCTACTCTGGGTTGAGTAAATTGTTGGCATCTATTTTGTAATAATATTAGAAATTTCCTTACAGTAAGTAGTTGGATGATATATGTAAATTGGTATCATTTTATTAAATAGTTATCTATACCCTAAATTACTATCTTAACCTAAAAGTTAGCTCTTAATAGTAAATGGTGACTTGATAAATAATTAGATTATTTTGTTAAAACCTGAATAGCTAGTGTAGTATTAGAACTTAACCAACTTGTACATATTATCAAATTCAGGTGGACATAGAGACTACTATCTCCCTATTCCCGATCTTTCCGGAGCAAAGGCAAGTACATTCTATGGACTTGTGCATTTCATTATATCCTGTGCTTTCTTGATTGACACGCTGCAACACGACATGTATTTTTGGTGCTCATGTTCCTTGTTCTTATTACTTGTACCTGGGGAGGTGAAATATACTATTTATGTGACCAAATCCAAGAAACAACTCAGGTGTGTTTAGCTTAGACCCCGCATCGTGCACGCGGGTCCTAAGCCGTACTATTCATGTGCTTTCATGTGCTTACCCCTAGTCGGTCACATACTTAGTTATATTTCAAATATTGTACACACATTCAGGAGATATATCATGTACTTAGTTCCTGTGATTCCTGAGATACCATATTCTTTCATGTTCTTACATTTCATGTTCTTTCATGTACTTTACACACCATGTTCCTTCTTATACTTTACATACCATGTTCCCTTGTACTTTTATATCATGATGTCTTGTTCATTACCTAGAACTGTACTTTGCTCTGCTCCTGATTGGATAAGTTGCAGGTATGCTTGCAGGATATCATTCTACCTTATGGGCCGGAGCCCGGGATCTTAGCTGAGCAGGATGGGTCATGACTTAGCTTGAGGTTTCAGGTTTAGACTGTTAGCTTTACTCTTAGATATTGTTTTAGAATTCATAGTACATTTCATTCTTGATGAATCGTACATTTATATACATAGAATTGTGGATTATGGTGATCATTCTAGGATACGTTCTTAGATGCTGTGATTATATACATTTATGATTATCTGGTTATATTTCCCTAGTTTGGTACAGCTTACTTCGTCGTGTCTAACGACGAAGGCTGGGCGTGTCCGACTCGTGTCCGATTATTCGGGAGCGGGTCGTGACATGTTTTTAGTGGTGGCCCATGCAGGTCTATCCTAATGGTACCTAGGTCTTAGCGTACTATTGGAGGACTTGATTACACTAGGGAAACTTGATCACAACATAGGAAAATCGGGAAATAATGGTATATCAGGTATATCAGGTATATTGATATTCTATAAACATTTGTTGTTTTAGGTCTAGGTTACTTTAACAGTTTTCTATTTTTCTGATAGTTCAAAAGCATGCGACACCAGAACAGTTGATCTACCTACACAAGAGGGTTTCGAGCTTCCACTACCTTCTACCACTCTACTATCCCCATGGGTAGTACGTAGTTGACGGAGATGTTTGAAGAGTCCCTTGACAACCAGAGGGAGCATGCCATCATTTTCAAGTCCGACTTGTGGATACACTCTCCAAGCCAGGAAGGACTTCTGATTTCCAGACTCCCAGACCTTTTGGACTTCCCCGACACCGAGCGCATATCCTGCACCAAGAAGCAGATCAAGAACCTGGAGCCGCCACTGAAGATTATCCAAGACTTGGAGGATCCGACTCCTCTGAAGACTGAAGCCACCAGCCAGGAGATCCAGAGTGTAGCGCAGACAATGAAAGGAGACGAAAAGTTGAAGCTCATAAAGGACATGAAGGCTTATGACGGGGATAACAACTACTGTGGATCCGCAAAGCGTCATCAAACTCAGACAGTGTTTCTTCAATCGCATCATCAGATTCAGACAATGACCAATTGTGCTTTCTGCCGCCATCCAGGACATCGCTTCGAGGAGTGCCGCAAAAGACGGAGGCTATGCTGTACTGCGGGTCGCCTGCCCATCAAGTTAAGGATTGCCCGGAAGTCGTTGATCGTACTGCCCAAGAACAAGCACGAGGAGCATTGGACTACCGAAGAAGGACTCGCCTCTCCAGATTCAATAATCACATGGAGCACTACCGAAAGGACCAGCCTACGTCAGGACAGTTGAAGAAGATTGAAGTGATTCCAGTCCCGGAGGAATACTAAAGACAGATTGAAGACAGAAGATTTCTTTTGCATGGTTGGAAAAATCATGTATCTTGGTTCGCAAGCCATCCAGCCTTCCCTTAAATTCCTTAAAGCACCTAGATCAATTCTTGAAACTTCTTGTTTGAAACTTTTGTTGATGTCGAAACTTACTTTGAGATATCGTTTCCTATTGCGATAAACTTGTTTCAGATCCCCAAATCGATAATTGTTTGAATTTCATTATTCGATACTGTTGGCATATTCATCATTCCTGACCTTGTTTCCTAGTAATGGCTCCTATTTGCAATTCTGTTCATTTATCAAACTTCGTGTTAATTGAGATTTTAATCGCTTCTCGAGATTTTATTTCGAAACCATGATCCTCATTCGAAACCATGTTAAGCTTCGTCTTACTTAGGACATTGTTCAGGATTCCTTTGAAGGCTTGAAGATTTCTTTCCCTATTTTGGGATTATGACTCATTCTCTATATGAGACTTGTTTCCTCATTCATGACTTTGATTTTCTAGTGATAGTTGTTGGTCCACTATTTTGTTTCGATCTTGTCTCCTATCCAAGATTTTGCTTGTTTAATGGATACTTGTTCATACTCGTTTATTGATATTCTGTTCGTTAATCAAACTTGTACTATTCGAGAATTATTCCTATTTGAAATATCATTCTGAAATCTTGTTTGAACCTTCGCTTCTATTGATGCTTGTTTGAGATTCTATTTCCTATTTTTGACTTTATTCGGGAATTGTCCTCTATTTACGATTTTGTTTGCTATTGAGATTCGTTTGTTTCATATTTACAATCCAATACCTTGTCTCCTATTGGAACCTATTTTTTAGTCACTATTCTAAACCTTGTTTCCTTGTTGAAATTTTCTATTCAAGATTTTATTTCTTAATTTGAAACTTGTCTCCTATCTGATACCTTGCTTCAGTTCATCCTTCGAGACTCTGTTATCCCTTCGGGATAATATCCCATATATGGAATCTCGTTACTATTCCAGATATCAGTTGAAATTTCGTTATAATTTGAAACTTTGCTCCCTGTCTAAAATTTTAAATCTCTCTGGTTGCCCTTTTGTACTCACTGATTGGATCCCTTGTCGTCTCTTAGTACCTAATAAATCCTTGTATTCTAATAGTCAGATAACCTCACCATCTTCTTGACTTGGACTATTGAAACTCATTTTGTTTCCTTGAAATTTTTCTATGGATAAAGTTGAAAGACTATTCGATGACCTACTAGGCCGTGGATTGCGGAGACCGAAAGTTCACTGCAGCCAGCAGCGCACTGGCGGGGCAGGAACTCTAAGTTGAAGTGATTTCAGACATTCATAGGTTTCGGGTATTATGGAGACTTGTCCTAAATTCTTCATGTCGTGATCTCTTGAGTTGCTTCGTTAATGATTGTTGGAAAGTTGATATAGTGCACAGAATATTCGATGACATATTATTATTTGAGTCACAGAGCCGAAAGTCCACTGCAGTCAGAGATATACTGGCGGGGTAGGGATCTAAGCAAAATGATTTCAAATACCTATATGTTCCCGGGTATCATGGAAATTATATTCCTTTTTCATATGATTATTGGTTTTCGAGAATCACAAATCCTTGCACGTTTATCCTGATTTGATACTGTATCTCTTGAGTATTTCATACGTTTTCCCAATCAGCCCTTGCTAGTTTTCCCTCTAGCATTTTATCGTTAGATCATTGATTTCCTCAAAAATTATACATTGCTAGATTTTGATTCCATACTTCGCTTGTGTCTAGTCTGAACTTCAATCTTAAATTATGTCTATTTGACCATAATTTTTCCTATCTTGTCCTAGTCCACTTGTGTTAAACTATCGATTTTGATCGTACTTAATATTCGTGCCTTCCTGATTTTACTCCTCTAAGTCGTAATTAAAATTTATCCCACCTCGTACCTATTTGATCCTCGATCATTGTTAAAAGCCTGTTACCTCAACTTCTTGTATGTACTTGGTCTCAAGGCTCAGAGAGCATCTCAAAGTTGCACAGGATCGGCAGAAGCACTAGGCGGACAGCAGCAGACGGCCACTGGAGTTCGTAGTTGGAAGCAGAGTGTTCCTGAAGAATCTTGCCGACCAGAGGCACCATTCGTTTTGGCAGAGGCAGGAAGCTCAGTCCGAGATTCATCGGGCCTTTCGACGTGACGGCACGGATTGGCGAGGGAGCATATTGACTAGCGCTTCCAGCTAGCTTTGAGGGAGTACACGATGTTTTCCACGTGTCTCAGCTCCGACGCTACATTCCAGACCCAAGCCATGTGGTGGACTACTCCAAGCTAGATGTGGGCCCGAGTTTGACATACGAGGAGCAGCCAGTGGAGATCCTTGACAGGAGAGAGAAGCAACTGCAGAATCAGGTTATTCCACTTGTCCGCGTCATGTGGAGACACCACTCTCCGGGAGAGTCCACATGGGAGCGCGAAGACGAGATGCGGGAGCGCTATCCTAATCTGTTTGATTGATTTGATTGTACTCTGTTCTTATGAAATTCTATTTTCAATAAATGACTGGTGTTTGGATCTTTTGAGATTTACTTAGATTAATTTTTTTTTGTTTTTTTTTGAATTTCGAGGACGAAATTATTTTAAGGAGGGGAGATTTGTAACTCCACTTCCCAGTTTTAAGAAAAATAAATTTGATTTCTAATAATTAAAAATCGTTATTATTAAGTTTTGAAATAATAAATTAGTTTAAATGATAATTTTGGTGATTTATTTTGGAGGGAATTAAATTTAAACAGAATTTTCAACATTTAAAAGTTTGTTGTAACAAACTTAGTGGTCCCCACTCCTTTTTAAATTTTCTAACTGATTTTTACTTAAGTTCTGGAATAAATGAAAAGGGGGGAGGGGAATTTTGTAAAATTTAATTGGATGGAGGGGTCGATTTAGAAATAATGAAAAGGGTATGGATTAATCTGCTTTTTATCCATTGGTGGAGGGGGGCAAAGTGTAAAATGCACTTTCTATTACTTAATGAATGAGAACTGAGAATTTCTCATTCTCTCTCTCTCGTTCATTCCAAAATTAATTCTGTGGGTTCCTTTTTCCCCAAGGCGACGACGACGAACCCGATGGCGACGACGACGATCCTGACGGCGACGGCGACTAGGAGTTAGCTTCATCATTGAGATCTCGGCGCATCCTCGACAACAGCGACGATGGCTCTCTTCTTTCGGCTAAACCACGCCTTCATCGGCGGTTTCTCTCGGCGACAGTGACTCATCCACAGCGGCGCCTCCCAGTACGTTTTCTCGATGGTGACACTTCTTCTTCTTCGTCTATCCTCATGGCTGCAAGTGCATGAGTTCGTCGCCTTCACTAATTTTCGTTCAGATCTTCGATCCTGGTGAGTGAATTGATCTCTCCTATTTTAGACCTTTGAATCACCAGATCTATTCATTTGTCCTCACCGCATATGTTTAGGTTTTACTCTGATCTCATGAAATCGAGCAATGAACTCTGTAGAGCCGATTGATTGGTTTAAGTCCGACTCGGAATTGTTCTCGTTCAGATCCTTGATCCCTGTTAAGAAATCAACTGTGTTCTTTCAATTCAATTTTTAGGAATCGGACAGTAGTTGATCAATCCTTTTTTTTTCTGAGTTTAGTTGTTCTTAGGAAGTTTGGGTTGGATCTTTAATTTGGAAGAACTTTCGGATTGGAATGTCACTGTTGGCTGTGAGTACTTAATACTCGTGCTCTTGATTCCTTTAGTTTTTATGCAAACCTAATTATGTGTTTTCCTTGGTTGTTTTGAATATGCGGAGTATGGGTTCGTGTCCTGAGCGAGATCATGTCGGGTTCCCAAACCTCCACATAAGACAAATTTGACTCAAAGGAGCCTTGGAGGGCATTTTGGACATTTGCCAAATGCTCCCAAACCCCATGAATCTAGACAGCAGCAAGAGACCCCCTCTCCACTTCATTTTCTTCACATCTTGTTGTTCTTCTTCTTCTCCTTTGAGAGTTCCTTCCCAAACCAAGCCAAAACCCTTTGATTTCAAGCCCAAAGTAAGTCAAATCTCTTCCATTTCTCTAGATCTCTCTCTAATCTTGGTGCTAACCCTTGTTTATCTCTTATTTGTGATTTTTATCTAGATAGAACCTAGCATGGAGGGGTTGGAAGCTTAGATTTGGCTCTTGACCCAAAAAGAACCAATTTTGGGGCTTTTCCTTGGGATTCCAACTCCTAAGAGGTAAACCCTAACTCTAACTCTTGTAATTGCTCCTAATTAATATTATTTGCATATTAGAGGATACCCGAGACGTAGGACAACCCATTAGAAGAGGTTTGGAACCCATTGGACTCAATTCGGGACTTTCGGGCTAGGTTTAGTGCCAATTTTGGAGAAAACCCTAAATTGACATGTTTGGGTGTTATCCCTAGCCTAATTAGACCTAATTAGGTTAGTTTGGGTGAGATGAGGCTAGGTACGTGTCCATATTTGGATACGTGGGGTCGTTTTGCGAGAAATCACAAAAATAGGCTTTTTCGGGGTTTTCGGGTTCCAACACACGGGTGACTTTTCGCACCGACACTAAAATCGACAAGTTAGTACTTAGAATAGGTTCTAATAATTATTTAGAACTCGTGGGTAGAGTTTGGGTCGAATCCGGATAGGTTTGGTGTCCGTATCACGCGGTATCGCGAATCGGACACCCCGGAGTCGCCAGAATGGCCATTTGGCCATTCGGCCCTCGTTTTTCGTTTTCGCTCGCGTGCGCGAGTTAGATTTCTTGTGTGGGGCACGTGTCTAGGACCTAGAGGGTAGAATTGCAAGATTTGGGTATTCGGGTAAGGTTTTGGGTCGTTTAGGAGTATATGTGTATATATGTATATATTTGTGTGTGTGTGCATATGTATATATATATATATATATGTGTGTGTGTGTGTGGTGGTAGTGGTGGTTGTAGTGTGATAGAAAGGAGGTTGTAGTGGTGTTAGAGTGGTGGTTGAAGGTGGTGGTGAAGGGAGGAGTAGAGAGTGAGGTTTGAGAGAGTTATAGTGAGGGAGAATGAAGAATGGAGGGAGGGGAAAACATGCTGATTTCAGCATGTGAGAGCAGCGCATGGCTGCTGAATATGTTCAGCAGTAGTAGCCCATCTTAACCCCCTATAATCAGCCATATTCACCCTATATTCAGCCCCATTTTCAGCCATCCATTTGCCCATGGACCAGCCCTATAATTCAGCCCATGGCAGCCCCAAAACAGCCCACAAATCACCCTATATTTCAGCCATATATAAGCCTCTATTTCACCATACATTCAGCCATATATAACCCTACAAATCAGCCCACATTTTAGCCCCTATATTATATATATTTCAGTCCATATTAGCCCCATATATCAGCCCCTCTCATTCACACATTCTACCATTCATTTCCCCCACTCTTCCCTTCATTCTTTCATTCATTATATATCCATTCTTCCATTCTTTTACACATCATTCATCATCCACCCTTCATACATTCATTAACATATTGCACCATTCATTCACTTCATAATAGTTCCATTCATTATTTCACCCATTCATTCATCCAATATCCATATTCAAATTTATACATTCCATCCCCCTTTCCATTACATACTACAAAGTCCCTTGGTCCTATAGGTCTTGAGTTTGTGTTGTGATGTGAGGATTATTAGAGGATAAGGTATTGTGGTAGGCTTGTTAGATTTAATATTAGATATTAGTTAGTGTTGGTGTTAGCTTGATGTTGTGTTAGTGTTAGTAGCAAGTTGGTTAAGTTGGTGTCCTAACTAGGTTAGTATCCTATTGTACTCGTAGAGAGGACTAACCTAGACACTAGGAGAGTATGGGAGAGTGAACTAGGAAGGTTGATAGAGAGTAGGGTGAGGAATCTCACGATACCATAGCGTATCATGACGATACCCTAAGGTAATGTTGGGATGACCAACATGGACCATAAGATGGACTAGATGTCCTAGAACCCTAGATTTCTTGGTTGGTAAACCTTAGATAGGATAGTATCTAGCTACCCTAAGAAGCCTAGGCTAGTATCCTGAGATCTAGAGGGGTTTTCTTTGTAATAGGCAAGGTATTGGTATTTACCTTGTGAAGGGTAAATGTAGGTAATAGGGTATTGTTAAGATATTGAGTTTGACTTCTAAGATGGGCTTAGAAATAGGTTGACTTGGTAGGTAATGTTAGTGTAGGTTAGTATCCTACTACCCTAGGAAGCCGGGAGTGGAACTCCTAAGGAAAAGCTACTTGGCCTTAGTAATTGGGGTAGAGAGGGTAAACGGGATAAGTAGGGATAATACCCATTTCACAACATATGGGTTTAATACCTTAAGATATAGCTAAAATTAGGTTATTATGGTTGGTAATGGTTAGGAATAGTGGACTTGGACTAGTTTTGACCTTGGTTGACCACGGTTGACTATTTTGACCAAAAGTCAACCGAAAGTCAACCGTAGCCTAAAATTTACTAGAACTTGACCAAACTTGACCAGTTGACCCAAAGTCAACTATTAGTCAACGTTAGCCAAGTTTGACCTAGAGTTGACCTAGGGTTGACCAAAGTTGACCAGTTGACCAAAAGTCAACTGTAAGTCAACTGTTGACTTAAATCGACCTAGTTTAATTTTGTTTGACTTGTATTGACCCAGTTTGACCTGGTTAGGCCTAATATGACTTAGATTGACCCTGTACAATCTAGTTTGACCTTGTTTGACCTAGATTGACTTAGTTTGACGTGTCTTGACCTAGTTTGACTCAGTATGACTTAATTTCACTTTCAAACCATTATATTGATACAGTATTCCATCTATAGGTCCTCGAGGCACTGTTCTTGGACTCAGTCGACTTATCCATCACATCACAGGTGAGTACATTCTCTGATAATATTTCTGTTTTATGATATCGTCTTTGTTTCTAGTATTTAGTGTAGATATCCTTGTTCTCTTGACATATTGTTCACACAGATTGGTATTTGTCTGGATCCCGTCATAAGATGTTATTCCTATTATATGGTATGTCTTGTGCAAGTCTTCCTAGTTCCTTGTGCATTGTATAAACAGGATTCCTGCGAAGGCTAGCTACCTTCTCAGAGAATCACGTATCATGACGTGTCATGACTGGATCCACTATATTAGTCAGAGATGGGGGTATTAGCGTAGATATGTGATCAATACCCTACAGTATTATATTGTATCATCATTGTATTGTGTTAATCATACACTCACGTATGATTAGCCAGGCCAAACATTGTATCAAGTTCTAAGCCGATCACATGTTGAAACTAATACTAAACTCACATAGGTATAGTTCCATATTTTTGTACATGATATATACTATTTTCTTGTTCTTACATTCAGTTACAGTCTTGACATGCCTTACCATGATTCATGTACACATTATTTTACCTTGTATATTCTCTCTATTTACTGCTATATTTTCAATATCGTCTAACTAGAACTGTTATTTGGGATTTGTGCTCGTTCCATCCTGATTGGATATGTTGACAAAATTTTACAGATTATGGCGAGGACGAGTGTCCTACCTACTATGGTCCTCATAACGTAGTTGGCCTAGACTTGGAGACCCTAGTTCAGCAAGGGTTAGCTCCAGCCGATGGGGCTTTAGAGTAGCTTAGCTGGTTTAGTGTGGTACTGGACTTTGTCTCCAGATTACTTTTGGTTTGTTATTATTTCATTAGCACTTATGTTTGAGATTGTGGACTCTGAGACTTTGGTCTTGTATTATTTCTGTATTGGATCTTCTGGATGATATTTCATATCTTGTTGTCTTTATCTTTCGTCATCATCTATATTTCTTAAGTTTGTGATTGAGTAGATTATATTGTCATTTCTTATCCTCCATTCGGAGTTAACCGTTCTCGACAGGTTTTGATATTAAAATTGTTGTTAGATAGTAGACCTAGACAGCGTTCTACGCTGTTTCTGTGGCGTAGGCTGGGACATTGTCACGCACTCATGCCCTTACATCGGGTGCGGGTCGTGACACGTTTTTAGTGGTGGCACCTTGTAGGTCAGAGTCGCAACTAGTACGATTTCGTAGTGGTGCTCGACTTAGAATGCTGCTATGAGCCTGCTGTTAGGATATAGGATTAGGCAGTATAGAGAGTTACTCAATCATAGTTAGGACTACTTGAGAAGATTCCTGGGATGACCCTTGAGAATCTCATTATAAACTATCTCAAAATTCGATTACGACAGTTTCTGTCTACTTCCTTGTTCATCGTTGAATTTGATTCTTGGTATTCATTATTGACTTGATTTTCTACCAAGATAACATTATGGGCTAGGTTGCCTCAGTCATGGAATCTAGAGTCTTCTACAGCCATATTAGCTGGTTTGGCGATGAGATAGAGTCTGATTTTGGATGTATTTCTCGGGTGTGGGAATTTAAAGTTTTCGCAGCCAAGCTAGCGGCAATTAGTGTTTTGTTTAATAATAGCTGGTTTGGCGATGACCCTTTTGTAAATTGATTATTTAATAATAGGTTTAAATCATGTTATTAATTTATTGGTGATTTTGATTATTTTAATTTAATTTAATTAGTGTTTTGTGATTTTGTTCTTTGGCTAGTATAACCTTAGAGCTGCTTAGCCTAGAGACTAACCATGAACATAGAGGCCTAGCCCATGTGATTAGATTAGCTAATTACCACTTTTTAGACTAAGGGTATTTTGGTCATTTTGTGACTTCTGAATTATTTAGGATTTTGATTAATTGGTGAATTTTATATTATTTTAATAATATTTAAATTGATGTATTATAATTTTGGTCATTTTTTATATTTTAATATTTTGGAAATTTTTATATTTTAATATTGTATTTTCGGGTTTAGTTTGATCGGGTTTGAGTTTTGGCTCATTTCGACTTGTGTTAGTGACCCGGGTAGCTTAGACTCTAGTTGGAACCCAGAGTTTAGCTAGACATGGCCCATAAATTCTACTAATTAGTATAGTGCATTTAGACTAATCCCACATGACTTAATTGGTCCATTTGGTCATTTAAACTTGACCCTTTTAGCCCCAAACTTCCACATAAGATAAAATTGACTCAAAGGAGCCTTGGAGGGCATTTTGGACATTTGCCAAATGCCCCCAAACCCCATAAATCTGGACAGCAGCAAGAGACCCCCTCTCCACTTCATTTTCTTCACATCTTGTTCTTGTTCTTCTTCTCCTTTGAGAGTTCCTTCCCAAACCAAGCCAAAACCCTTTGATTTCAAGCCCAAAGTAAGTCAAATCTCTTCCATTTCTCTAGATCTCTCTCTAATCTTGGTGCTAACCCTTGTTTATCTCTTATTTATGATTTTTATCTAGGTAGAACCTAGCATGGAGGGGTTGGAAGCTTAGATTTGGCTCTTGACCCAAAAAGAACCAATTTTGGGACTTTTTCTTGGAATTCCAACTCCCAAGAGGTAAACCCTAACTCTAACTCTTGTAATTGCTCCTAATTAATATTATTTGCATATTAGAGGATACCCGAGACGTAGGACAACCCATTAGAAGAGGTTTGGAACGCACTGGACTCAATTCGGGACTTTCGGGCTAGGTTTAGTGCCAATTTTGGAGAAAACCCTAAATTGACATGTTTGGGTGTTACCCCTAGCCTAATTAGACCTAATTAGGTTAGTTTGGGTGAGATGAGGCTAGGTACGTGTCCATATTTGGATACGTGGGGTCGTTTTGCGAGAAATCACAAAAATAGACTTTTTCGGGGTTTTGGGGTTCCAACACACGGGTGACTTTTTGCACCAACACTAGAATCGACAAGTTAGTACTTAGAATAGGTTCTAATAATTATTTAGAACTCGTGGGTAGAGTTTGGGTCGAATCCGGATAGGTTTGGTGTCCGTATCACGCGGTATCGGGAATCGGACACCCCGGAGTCGCCAGAATGGCCATTTGGCCATTCGGGCCTCGTTTCTCGTTTTCGCTCGCGTGCGCGAGTTAGATTTCTTGTGTGGGGCACGTATCTAGGACCTAGAGGGTAGAATTGCAAGATTTGGGTATTCGGGTAAGGTTTTGGGTCGTTTAGGAGTATATGTGTATATATGTATATATTTGTGTGTGTGTGCATATGTATATATATATATATATATATATATGTGTGTGTGTGTGTGGTGGTAGTGGTGGTTGTAGTGTGATAGAAAGGAGGTTGTAGTGGTGTTAGAGTGGTGGTTGAAGGTGGTGGTGAAGGGAGGAGTAGAGAGTGAGGTTTGAGAGAGTTATAGTGAGGGAGAATGAAGAATGGAGGGGGGGAAACATGCTGATTTCAGCATGTGAGAGCAGCACATGGCTGCTGAATATGTTCAGCTGTAGTAGCCCATCTTAACCCCCTATAATCAGCCATATTCACCCTATATTCAGCCCCATTTTCAGCCATCCATTTGCCCATGGACCAGCCCTATAATTCAGCCCATGGCTGCCCCAAAACAGCCCACAAATCACCCTATATTTCAGCCATATATAAGCCTCTATTTCACCATACATTCAACCATATATAACCCTACAAATCAGCCCACATTTCAGCCCCTATATTATATATATTTCAGTCCATATTAGCCCCATATATAAGCCCCTCTCATTCACACATTCTACCATTCATTTCCCCCACTCTTCCCTTCATTCTTTCATTCATTATATATCCATTCTTCCATTCTTTTACACATCATTCATCATCCACCCTTCATACATTCATTAACCTATTGCACCATTCATTCACTTCATAATAGTTCCATTCATCATTTCACCCATTCATTCATCCAATATCCATATTCAAATTTATACATTCCATCCCCCTTTCCATTACATACTACAAAGTCCCTTGGTCCTATAGGTCTTGAGTTTGTGTTGTGATGTGAAGATTATTAGAGGATAAGGTATTGTGGTAGGCTTGTTAGATTTAATATTAGATATTAGTTAGTGTTGGTGTTAGCTTGATGTTGTGTTAGTGTTAGTAGCAAGTTGGTTAAGTTAGTGTCCTAACTAGGTTAGTATCCTATTGTACTCGTAGAGAGGACTAACCTAGACACTAGGAGAGTATGGGAGAGTGAACTAGGAAGGTTGGTAGAGAGTAGGGTGAGGAATTTCACGATACCATAGTGTATCATGACGATACCCTAAGGTAATGTTGGGATGACCAACATGGACCATAAGATGGACTAGATGTCCTAGAACCCTAGATTTCTTGGTTGGTAAACCTTAGATAGTATAGTATCTAGCTACCCTAAGAAGCCTAGGCTAGTATCCTGAGATCTAGAGGGGTTTTCTTTGTAATAGGCAAGGTATTGGTATTTACCTTGTGAAGGATAAATGTAGGTAATAGGGTATTGTTAAGATATTGAGTTTGACTTCTAAGATGGGCTTAGAAATAGGTTGACTTGGTAGGTAATGTTAGTGTAGGTTAGTATCCTACTACCCTAGGAATCCGGGAGTGGAACTCCTAAGGAAAAGCTACTTGGCCTTAGTAATTGGGGTAGAGAGGGTAAACGGGATAAGTAGGGATAATACCCATTTCACAACATATGTGTTTAATACCTTAAGATATAGCTAAAATTAGGTTATTATGGTTGGTAATGGTTAGAAATAGTGGACTTGAACTAGTTTTGACCTTGGTTGACCACGGTTGACTATTTTGACCAAAAGTCAACCGAAAGTCAACCGTAGCCTAAAATTTACTAGAACTTGACCAAACTTGACCAGTTGACCCAAAGTCAACTATTAGTCAACGTTAGCCAAGTTTGACCTAAAGTTGACCTAGAGTTGACCTAGGGTTGACCAGAGTTGACCAGTTGACCAAAAGTCAACTGTAAGTCAACTGTTGACTTAAATCGACCTAGTTTAATTTTGTTTGACTTGTATTGACCCAGTTTGACCTGGTTAGGCCTAATATGACTTAGATTGACCCTGTACAATCTAGTTTGACCTTGTTTGACCTAGATTGACTTAGTTTGACGTGTCTTGACCTAGTTTGACTCAGTATGACTTAATTTCACTTCCAAACCATTATATTGATACAGTATTCCATCTATAGGTCCTCGAGGCACTGTTCTTGGACTCAGTCGACTTATCTATCACATCACAGGCGAGTATATTCTCTGATAATATTTCTGTTTTATGATATCGTCTTTATTTCTAGTATTTAGTGTAGATATCCTTGTTCTCTTGACACATTGTTCACACGGATTGGTATTTGTCTGGATCCCATCATAAGATATTATTCCTATTATATGGTATGCCTTGTGCAAGTCTTCCTAGTTCCTTGTGCATTGTATAGACAGGATTCCTGCGAAGGCTAGCTACCTTCTCAGAGAATCACGTATCATGACATGTCATGACTGGATCCACTATATTAGTCAGGGATGGGGGTATTAGCGTAGATATGTGATCAATACCCTACAGTATTATATTGTATCATTATTGTATAGTGTTAATCATATACTCACGTATGATTAGCCAGGCCAAACATTGTATCAAGTTCTAAGCCGATCACATGTTGAAACTAATACTAAACTCACATAGATATAGTTTCAGATTTTTGTACATGATATATACTATTTTCTTGTTCTTACATTCAGTTACAGTCTTGACATGCCTTACCATGATTTATGTACACATTATTTTACCTCGTATATTCTCTCTATTTACTGCTACATTTTCAATATCGTCTAACTAGAACTGTTATTTGAGATTTGTGCTCGTTCCATCCTGACTGGATATGTCAACAAAATTTTACAGATTATGGCGAGGACGAGTGTCCTACCTACTATGGTCCTCATGACGTAGTTGACCTAGACTTGGAGACCCTAGTTCAGCAAGGGTTAGCTCCAGCCGATGGGGCTTTAGAGTAGCTTAGCTGGTTTAGTGTGGTACTGGACTTTGTCTCCAGATTACTTTTGGTTTGTTATTATTTCATTAGCACTTATGTTTGAGATTGTGGACTCTGAGACTTTGGTCTTGTATTATTTCTGTGTTGGATCTTCTAGATGATATTTCATATCTTGTTGTCTTTATCTTTCGGTATCATCTATATTTCTTAGAGTTTGTGATTGAGTATATTATATTGTCATTGCTTATCCTCCATTCGGAGTTGACCGTTCTCGACAGGTTTTGATATTAAAATTGTTGTTAGATAGTAGACCTAGACAGCGTTCTACGCCGTTTCTGCGGCGTAGGCTGGGACGTTGTCACGCACTCATGCCCTTACATCGGGTGCGGGTCGTGACAGGTTTGGGTAAATACTCCAAGTAGTATGGATCGGTGTTGTACCCAATGTTCGTGTAGTCGGTGTTCTGCGATCGCTCGTGTTGCTCCTGGTGGATGCTAGTTCGAGTTCGGTGCGGAGTAGCCGACGTGTAGAGTCCGGTCGTGTCCAGTGCGTGGGTTCATGCTGCGATATCTTCTTCAACTCGGTGTGTCCTTGGGAAGTCGAGTATGGAATTTTCTCTATTCATCAGCAGCAGATGCTACATTTTTAATATTGAATTTTTCTATTTAATTTGTATATGTGGACTGTATATTCTTTCTATTTTTTTTGGTTTAACTATGTTGGTTGAAGTCAGTAATAGGAGATGGGTGCAGATATAGATTTTTAATATTCTTATTCAATCTGGTTGTATACTTTATTCGAGTGTTCTGTGTCAAATGAATTTTGGTTAGGATTCCTAACCGTTGGTTCTTATATTTCGATTTTGTGCTATGGAGTTATGGTTCTGTAGAGAGTGGTTTGAGTCGCAATGGTCTTCATATCCACTCACTATGACCAAGTACTTATTGCAGAGAGCATGACAATTGGTATTAAGGAGGATTTATTTATAGGACAGAATCTATTTACTCTAGCTAAGTAGCTAATGTTTTTCTATCAACCAACCATATCAATTAGTTACTCATAATCATAGGAAAGCTAGAAATTGATATTGATGATAGTAGTACCTTTGAGCTATTATAGTGCTTATTTGATCTTTAATTAGAAGAATTCTTCTATTAGTTGCATGTATATGTGTACTTAAGTATTCCTAAATAGCTAGATGAGCTCATTACAAATCAATACATAGATACCTGTTAAAGTGAAATATAGTTATTAAGCTTGGTTAATAGATAGAATTCACTAATTAAGAATTGATAGATATTAATAAAATTGTAATCATTAGCAGGAGGAGAGTGGCCTACTAGTAGAAATTAGGTTATGTTAGAGTTGATACAATTTGAAGTTGGTCTTGTGTTGCTAGAAGCAGTCTATTAAAAATCTTAACTTGTAGAGTATATTGGTGACCTCATGTATTTGTGACTTAATTCTAAAATCCTGTCACTTATATTGCAATTCCTGTTAACCATTAGGTAATTAGTAGCCTTTAACTTATATAAATACCCTACTCTGGGTTGAGTAAGATTGTTGGCATCTATTTTGTAATAATATTAGAAATTTTCTTACAGTAAGTAGTTGGATGATATATGTAAATTGGTATCATTTTATTAAATAGTTACCTATACCCTAAATTACTATCTTAACCTAAAAGTTAGCTCTTAATAGTAAATGGTGACTTGATAAATAATTAGATTATTTAGTTAAACCTGAATAGCTAGTGTAGTATTAGAACTTAACCAACTTGTACACATTATCAAATTCAGGTGGACATAGAGACTACTATCTCCCTATTCCCGATCTTCCTGGAGCAAAGGCAAGTACATACTATGGTCTTGTGCATTTTATTATATCCTGTGCTTTCTTGATTGACACGCTGCAACACGACATGTATTTCTGGTGCTCATGTTCCTTGTTCTTATTACTTGCACCTAGGGAGGGGAAATATACTATTTATGTGACCAAATCCAAAAAACAACTCAGGTGTGTTTAGCTTAGACCCCGCATCGTGCACGCGGGCCCTAAGCCTTACTATTCAAGTGCTTCATGTGCTTTCATGTGCTTACCCCTAGCCGGTCACATACTTAGTTATATTTTAAATATTGTACACACATTCAGGAGATATATCATGTACTTAGTTTCTGTGATTCCTGAGATACCATGTTCTTTCATGTTCTTATATTTCATGTTCTTTCATGTACTTTACACACCATGTTCCTTCTTGTACTTTACATACCATGTTCCCTTGTACTTTCATATCATGATGTCTTGTTCATTACCTAGAACTATACTTTGCTCCACTCCTGACTGGATAAGTTGCAGGTATGCTTGCAGGATATCATTCTACCTTATGGGCCAGAGCCCGGGATCTTAGCTGAGCAGGATGGGTCATGACTTAGCTTGAGGTTTCAGGTTTAGACTGTTAGCTTTACTCTTAGATATTGTTTTAGAATTTATAGTACATTTCATTCTTGATGACTCGTACATTTATATACATAGAATTGTGGATTATGGTGATCATTCTAGGATACGTTCTTAGATGCTGTGATTATATACATTTATGATTATCTGGTTATATTTCCCTAGTTTGGTACAGCTTACTTCGTCGTGTCTAATGACGAAGGCTGGGCGTGTCCGACTCGTGTCCGATTGTTCGGGAGCGGGTCGTGACACACTGATGCTGGAAAAAAGAGGCCAGTCTTGACGCACCTGCTATTAATGCTTTATGTGCTTTAGGTAGGACTGAATTTAACAAGGTGTCCACATGCACAACATCCAATGAAGTGTAGAAACTTTTCAAAATTACACATGAAGGCACGACACAAGTCAAGGAGTCTAAGATCAGTAGACTTACTCAAGAGTATGTGACATTCAAGATGAAGCTAAATGAATCTGTTACGCAAATGTTCACAAGATTTTTGGATATTATAAAACCTTTGTCCTCTTTAGGCAAGGAATAAAATAATTATGAGAAGATTCGAAAGCTGCTACAAGCTCTGACAAAGAACTAGATTCCAAAGGCTACAATAATTATTGAAGGAAATGACCTCACTTCCATGTCTCTTGAAACGCTCATGGGAAAGCTACTCACTCACGAGATGGAACTTTAAGACTTTGATGACGCTGCACCAAAAGAGAAATCAATCACCCTCAAAGCTCAACACCGAAGAATTGTCGAAGACGATTCTGACGACAGTGACTCCGACACTTAGGATCAAGCTCTCCTAGTAAATAAACTCAAGAAGTTCATGAGATTCAACCGAAGAACAAAGGAACACAATAGCAACAATGGCAACAATAAAGAAGATCAAATCTGCTACTATTGCAAGAAGAAAGAACACATCAAGAAGGACTATCCGACGGTATCATCATCAACCAAGAAGGGCAATAAATATGAAAAGAGTTACTTGAGGAAATCTACTTCTAGAAGATATGACAACACCAGTATATGATAAAAAAAATGAAGCCAGTGATTCAGAAGATGAACCATCAGACGACGCTGCAAATGTATGCTTGATGGCATATGATCAGGTAAACTCAAACCCTATGTTTGATACATATGATGATTTTACCTTTGAAAAGTTAGGTGAAGCCTTTAGTGACCTTTAAATGACCACATAAAGTTGCTTATCAAGTACCAAAACTTTAAGAAAGTACTCAAAGAGTACAAAGGTAAAATAGGAAGACTTACTGACTTACTAGCTGAGGTTAGAAGTAATGTAAACCCTAGTGAGAATGGTGAGCTTTCTTCTGGCAAGTTGCAACTACACGAGTCTACACGATTATTCGAAGAAAAAGACAAGACACTTGCTAAACTTGAAAAAGATTTACTCAAAGAGAAGAAGAATCATCAATGTGTACTAGTCAGAAATGATGCACTCATAACTGACTACAACACACTTTATGACACCTCCAAAAATTTAGAAATTAGGCTAGAAAAATAGCCTGAAGTTGCTGCTTCCTACCCTAACATGTGTCAATTATCGAAACATCGAAACACAGTCAAACCTAATACTGTCAGACCAAATATAGCCAAAACTTTGCCCAAGAAGACTAACCAACATACATTCTACTACAAGTATCCAACTAAAAAACCAAGACCTACCAATCATGCACAACACACTACATCTAACACTCATCATGCTAGATGTAACTATTGTGGCACCATTGGTCATATCTCTCCTACATGTAGAGTAAGAAAGTTATTTGATTTGAATATATGTGCATGGATACCAAAGACTAACATATTCGGACCCTACAAGAAATGGGTACCAAAAGTTTTATCTACAAACTTTTTTGTAGGTGGAACACCCTACTCATGGTAGAAGCAAATGGATCATCGACAGCGGTTGCTCACGTCATATGACCGGTGATGCTTCTCTATTCGTAACACCATCGAAAAAGAAAGAAGGATGTCTCCTTCGGTAATAACTTTAAAGGGTATATAGTAGGTATCAACAATATTGGTAAGGCTCCCTATCCTGAGTTTAAAGATGTCTGTCTAGTAACTGAGTTGAAACATAACCTACTCAGCGTAAACCATTTAGCTTACCATGATTATGGTATTAACTTTGTCAAAGACAAATGTACTATAGTTGATACTCAATTGGGAGTACTATTTTGAAGGTATTAGGGAAGACAATATATATTTTCTATTTGTTGGAAGATGCTAACAAAGCAGGTAATTACTTACTAGCCAAGAACGATGAGAGTCAGCTATGGCACATGAGATTCGGTCATACAAACATGGATACAATTTCAAGATTATCCATAAGAAACTGGTAGAGGCTTATCGGATATCGTTTTCAAGAATGATACGGTATGTAGTGAATGTGAAAAGAACAAAGCTACCCAATCCACATTTAAGTCCAAGAATGCTGTAAGTACCACAAGACCTCTACAATTACTGTATATGGATTTATTTGGTCCTAGTAGAATTGCTAGCCAAGGTGGTAAGTTATATGCAATTATAATAGTATATGACTTTTCTAGATACACGTGGGTATACTTTCTCGTATGCAAGAACGATGGACTATCTGAATTCTTCTCATTGTGCAAGAAAGTCCAAAGTAAGAAAGGATTCATGGTCACTCGTATTCGAAGTGATGATGGCGACAAATTCGAGAATGCAGAGTTTGAGCAATTTTGTGACACACATAGATATTTATACGAGTTCTCCTGCCCTAGGACTCCACAACAAAATGGAGTTATGGAACGTAAGAACATAACTCTATCTGAAATGGCTAGAGTAATGTTATACCAGTTTATTCTACCCAAATATTTCTGGACAAAAGCTATCATTACAACTTGTTATGTTCTCAATCGGCTTCTAATTTGACCTAAATCGAAGAAGACTCCCCATGAGTTATGGTTTGATAGAATACCCACAGCTTCTTATTTCAAAATCTTTGGTTATAGATGCTTTATTCTTAATACTAAAGATAATCTGGATAAATTTGATGAAAAGGGCGATGAAGGTATCTTTTTAGGTTATACGGCCAAAAGCAAAGGGTACTGAGTCTTCAACAAAAGGACAATGATTATAAAAGAATCAACGAACGTCACTTTTGATGAATTAAATCAATAGACGATCGACGATGATGATGATGAAGACATCAGTACACCAAGCAAGGCACCTACAGAACTAGAAATCGGAACCAGCTATCTTAAGAGTCTGCCAAAAAGGACGAAGTTTATGGCTGACCATCCTAAGGACTTGGTAATAGGTGAGATCACCAAGGACATAAGTACTCGTTTCTCTACCAAAGTTATAGCTTCTTGTGTTGCATTTATTTCATAACTAGAACCTAAGACTATTGATGAAGCATGTAGTGATAATTACTGGTTAGATACTATGCAAGAGGAATTAAACCAATTTAAACGGAATCAAGTTTGGGAACTTGTTCCCAAGCCCATTGATCGTCCGATCATTGGCACCTGCTGGGTATTCCGAAATAAATTAAATGAGAATAGTTTAATCACTCATAACAAGGCTCGACTCATAGCTCAAGGATACAACCAAGAGGAATGTATCGACTACGATGAGACCTATGCCCCAGTCGCAAGATTAGAATTCATTCACTTGTTATGTGCATTTGCATATTTTCATAACTTTAAACTTTTTCAAATGGATGTAAAGAGCACATTTTTTAACGATTTTATAAAAGAAGAAGTTTATGTAGCTCAACCTCCAGGTTCCACTGATTTCAAAAATTCTGATTAGGTATTAAAGTTGAAGAAAGCCTTTTACGATTTAAAATAAGCCTTCGTGCTTGGTATGACCATCTAAGCTATTTTCTACTGGATAATGGTTTTTCAAAAGGCAAGGTTGACACTACACGTTTTATAAAGTCTTTTAATGATAATTTACTTTTGATTCAGATTTAGTTTGATGATATTATTTTTGGATCTACTGATGAATATCTCTGTCAAGAATTCTCTAAGTGTATGCAAAATGAGTTTAAGATGTCCATGGTGGGAGAACTCAAATTCTTTCTTGGATTGTAAATCAAACAAACCATCAATAGGATGTTCATCAATCAAGCTAAGTACACAAAAGATTTGCTAAAGAAGTTTGATCTGAAATCCGTCAAACCTCTTGGCACTCCAATGACAACTTCAACCAAGCTTTATATAGATGAACAAGGCAAACTAGTCGACATAAGTAAGTATCGAGGTATGATTGGTAGTTTAGTTTATTTAACTGCTAGTCGTCCTAATATAATGTTTAGTGTTTGCTTGTGTGCTAGATTTCAAGCTAACCCTAAGGAATCACACATGTGCGCAGTTAAGCGCATCTTTCGATACCTTAAAAGCACTTCTTTTGTTGGCTTATGGTATCCTAAAACCACGTCTTTTGACCTAACCGGTTACTCGGATGCTAATTTTGCTGGATGCAAAGTGGATAGAAAAAGTACTAGTCTCTTGGTTTAGCAAAAAGAAAAATTCTGTCGTATTATCGACTACTGAGGCTGACTATATCGCCGCAGGACGTTGTTGTGCACAAAATTTATAGATGAAGCAAATCTTAGAAGACTTTGGTTTATACTACACACACGTATCCATTTTTTGTGACAATACTAGCACTATCAACTTGACTAAGAATCCTGTATGTCACTCTCGCACTAAGCATATTGAGATTCGGCATCATTTTCTTAGAGATCATCAAACAATGGAGATATAAATCTAGAATACATAGACACAGAGAATCAATTGGCTGACATATTTACAAAAATTTTAGCAGAAAATCGATTCAATTATTTACGTCGAGAATTAGGAATTTTAAATGTCAATAATATTAATTGATTTTATCTTATGAATTATTTTTCAATATACAAAAACTGTTTCTGAGACAAGCCTACAAAGGGTCTGTCTGTCACCACGGCTACGCCTGAAGCGAATCATTACTTAAATGTTCTCCTATGAACCTTCGTTAGCGTGGATAGTACCCCTCCAGATAATCTGAGACAGTCGATGCATAACAAAATTTAATTCATAACATAAATCTAATTATATTAATTAAAATTTAAAATTACTAAACTTGGAATTAAATAAATATAAAGGAATGATGAATATAAAAGTAATTTTTTTTTTGTGTAAAATACCTCCATCGGATATTTTTAAGAAGAACTGAAGTGGCCCCTTTCTATTCATCTTCCTCCTCCTCTTCCAAACACATCAGCCGTGCGAAAGAACATCAAAATCCTAAATCTTCCACCTTCGTTTTCTCTCAATTCTTTTGGAATTTTGCTTCCAAATTTTATATTCGAGTGGAGAATCGTCTCCTCTTCTACACACTTGATTTTGAGAAGGTATAATCTCTTCAACCTCTCTGTCTCTCTATTTCATTTTTCATAGAAATTTTATTAGAAATTATGCCTAGGATCCATAATCCCTTCAAGAGAAAGAAGACGGCTAGTGAAGAAGCCTCATCTTTGGATCATATCCAAGGATCTCTCTTTTTGCCCGTCTATACGGATGACGGGCATTCAAGGAGTTTTTCTTCGAAACTCTTGAACAATCATTATTATTGTATGCAGATTTTTTAATTCGTAACATATGCCCCGACGCACCGATAAAGTGGACGATTTTTCCATCTCACAAAACCTACTTTGAAACTTTGGGATTGCACAACCTTGTTACACACTCTTTTCTCATCACCACAAATGTTATTCAGCTATTTTACTGCAACTTTACTTTAGCCGATAATACTTATTCTGTTAAGAGCCGTATCGCAGGCATAGATATTCAATTCAATGATGACAACTTAGCAAATATCCTACAAATTCCAAATATAGGTGAGCCGCTTATCGATATCACTGACTTTGAATTTCCAAACGATACAACTTTAAACAATTTCAAGACTCAACTTTGTGCCCCTTAACCCGTCTGTCAGGCAATTTCAAAGCCATATTCTTGAACTTGTTTTTTTTTATGAGTTGCATCGTATTGTTTATTCCACTATTCTACCAAAATCTACTTCAAAAGACGATGTAACTAGTCTTGAAATGTCTGTTCTATATCATATTCGTCATAATGTTTCCTTTTTCGTCCCAAAGATGATTATCCAGATGATGGCTAGGTGTCATGAAAGGAATATGAATCTCCTCTACGCGATGATCCTTCCTATCATCTTCCAGGAATTTGAGATCGACTTATTTTCTTGTGCTCGTGACCCTGAGTCCAAATATCTCAAGCTATCTCGTCGCAGTGCATCTATCCCTCATGCTCCTCCTACTGTACTCCCTCCTCCACCTCAGACTTACCCTATGACATTTGAGGGTCTTCCTCAGCATTTAGATGATATGCGGTCTGCTCAGCTAGATGAGCACAACTATTTATGAGCGTTTGTTACTGACACATTGAGGGAACATGAGTTCCGCTATGCCATTCGATTTTAGGCTCTTGTAAACTCTTTTACGGATCTGCGTTTTGTCCAGACAGGTCAACATGCCAGTTCTCTTCCACAAGATCCTACTGTTTCTGGCTACCGCTATGAGGATGAGGCAGTTTATCATTTCTTCAAGCCCGGTAACGCATATGATTGGTACCGTGGTTCTGGTGCTACTCCACACCCATCTCATGGAGCTGGCACTTCTGGGGCTGGTTCTTTTGGACACAGTGCTGATGCTAATCGTACTAACGATGATGAGGACTTGATTTAGATGTTACTGCACTTGTCTAGACGTTATCTTATTTAGACTATGTCTATGACTATGTATTCTTGGAAATGTTCCTACATTCCAAGATAGTATTTGTATTTCTTTTATCCACTTCTATGTTTGACATGATGAGTTGATGTTTTTCAAACTCTTATTAATATTATGCAGTTTTATTGCAGTATTTGTCATCTCATTTTGGTATACACCTATGCTTAGCATTATTCTTTTAGCTACTGCTTCACTCATATAAACTGCCTATGAAATCTGTTTATTTTCTTATATATTATCTCTGCGTTTCTTCAACGTTTGTTACTTATGCATGAATTGCGGGGGAGCTTATCTCTTTGCAATTATTTTTTTAAGTGACAACGAAGGAGAAAATAATCTAACATTTTTTTCAGGTTAACTTTTTTCAAGAGAAGACAGTACCGAATGAACAAGAACATTTTGAATTTTTTGTCAAATCAAGATCAGGATGTTATATCAGTCAAGGTTTGTCAATTATCAAAATGAGAGAGATTGTTGGCCCATTGATCATGGTCGAACATGATTTTAATAATTCATCTAATCCTGTCTTGATATAAGGGCTACTTGGACGAATTGCTACAACTGCTACTGCTACCGTTCAAGACATGGAGCCCTATTTGTCATTGCGTCTGTATTTTTATTTATTTAATGTATTTTTCATACTTTATTGAGTCTAGGAAATACAATGTACACCAAGTCGTACTGGCAAATAGGCTACCAAAAATGTTTTCAAAATACCTATTTGTTTTGAAAGCTAGCCCAACACCAAAAACCTAATTCCTTACTGCTTGAACATTCAAAAGCCCAATGCCCAAAACCTGAGTTTTAAAACCCAAAATCGCCCATTCTGTATCAACAGAACCCTGGACGAATTTGCTTCGAACTTGGCTCGAGTTTGGTTGGTAGAACGTTACATTTTGAATCCAGTCTTTTCTCAGTTACGGATGCAAGAGCTATTTGTCGAGATTCTCTCAAAGAATTCTACCCGAACTCTGTCCAAATTCTGCCCGAATTCTCCCTTTGGAAATCCTATAAATAGAGAAGAATTTCTACCATGTTAAAACACCAATTCACTTTCTCTTCTCTTCTCTTCTCTCTAAGCTTACTATGTTCTTCCAAAGCCTTCTGATCTTTCATTTTCAAATCCTAAGCCAGTTACAATACTCTAGTCGATTTGCCAGTACGGTACCGTCTAGAAGTTCAGAGTGATTTTAATTAAGAGGCTTGACAAGAAGGAAGGCACTTCACAATTAAAGATGGTTGAATGCTTCAGATCAAACTCGCGTCTGTAGAAGTTGCAAGGACTTCATATGAAAACTTGCAGTTTTCTATAGTAGATTTTAATCGAGAGCTTGAGTTCTCTCGACTGGATTAGTCCTCACAAGAGGGAGACCAGTATACATCGTCGTCTTTGCATTTGGTCTCTGTTCTTTACTTTTACATTTTCATATCTATGATATATTTCTGTGCTCTTGCAACTAACATTTTTCTAACAACTAATACTCTGCTGCCTACTTTATTCACCCCTCCTAAAGAGTATATCACTTTATATTTCCTTCCTATAAAAATAACATCTCCTACTGCAATGGCCGCAACTTTTGTAGCGTCACCCACGAACAAGCATATCTCTCCATTACTAAGCCGTCTGGTTTTCTGGAACCCCTGCAATGAATTGCATACATGATTAATATAATGCTCCGTCCCGCTCAATCCAACCAAAGGAATTAAAATGCCAATGACGTTTGGACTTGGCCATGCAACGGCTTGCTCGAAGTCCTGCTCGGTTGATACAACTCCTCGCACAGGTCGGTGGCTTTAGTGAACTTGCTTCTGCTTGGCCTTCAAACTAATAAACTAGATGCTTCCAATTCCATTAAGTAGGTAAGCTAGTAAAATAGACGAACCCACATAGCTAAAGAGAATAATTCTGCTTTAGATTGAGTAGAACATGGAAAATGGGTAAGTTTTTGTCTAGATATCACTCCACGATGGCTTTCAAAAGTTGGCACTTGGTCTTTCGACCCCACGACTTGGGTAAAAATGAGACGACTTGGGCAAAGTAGGTCACACTTATTACTAGCACATAGACAATCGACTTGTAGTTATAGTCTACTTGTTTCCATGGTCGCATTGCCTATCATAGCATGCATGCCCCATGATTTCAATATGGGCCATACGATTAATCGCACGAGTTAAGGCACTCAAGGAACATGAATGTAAAAATGAGTAGGCACGTTCTCACGATTTCAAGGCTCGTCATATAGAGTATGACTTGGGCGGTACTGTCGTATAGCACATAGTTAGTTCACGACACAAAACACGATTGGTTTAAGTTGAATATACAGGAGGCTAACAAATAGTCATTTTCGATTTGAGCCAAAGGTATGGTAACATGAATGGAAAGTACTCGGAATTGTAGCACGCCAAGGCTCCCTGAAATAATGGATATACGTCGAAGCAAATCCTGAAACAATGGATGATGTGAAAAAGAAAGAAAAGTATAAAAACACGTTGTTTGAGTAACGACTGTGTAGGACGATAATTGAGTTGAGTCTTACATGGTCATTGGACAACTTGTGCACAAAGAATGGCTCCTCGAACAGTGTCCGGAGACGGTACTAACTTTAAACCTGGGCAGAGCAAAAATAAATAGTCGTGTTGGCATATAACACTTATATGGGTCATTCGAGAACTTCCAGTGGGGCTAGCAACCTGCACTGAAAGGGTCGCCGTCTAAGCCCGGCTATTATCCAAGATAACTTGTAGTGCTAGTGGCCCTTTCATATAGATAAGTCAGCATATTAGCGGCAATCCGTGTGCATGCCTTAGATTGAGTCAAAAAGTATTCACAGTACAAATAAGTTCAAGAAATGTGCACACGGTATGCAACATAATGTTTGAGCATAATATTTGGCTATAACAGAACCACGTGCTTGGGCACGAGAAGTAATGTCGTGAATTGAGTCGTTGACACTAAGTTCACGAGTTTATGACCAAGCCCTTTTCGGAGACGAAATGGGAGTCTATGTTTAAGCCATTTTCGGAGACGAAATGTGAGTCGATGAATAGGCCATTTTCGGAGACGAGATGGGATAAAGACCGTATGGCAAGTATTGAGTAAAGATATACTATGTTGCGAGGCACGGCCTCGATGATGATACACGAATGGACATTTTAGAGCACGACCACATTGTGGAGTCATAAAGTTTAGATAAAAAGGGCAAGCACGAGTTGGTACATTGATGTTGTTGGCATGAGAATGGGTTAGAAGCATAAGGATAAGTAAGTTATTGGTACGAGGCACGGTGTGGGTCTAGAGACACCAAATAGGCTAGACATCTACGTCCTAAAACTAATCCTAAGAGAAGAATAGAAAGATAATCAAAATAAAAAGTTGCACTCAATGAATAAACGTGTTAGTTTTGAATGGGTGGGCGAGGAGCTCCCACCACCAGTACGGTTGTGTACTGACCACCCAACAGTTTGTATGTGCAGGTTACAAGTACTAGCTCGTCGGGGCTGGGCTCCTTGGATGTGCTGAGGCATTGAGTTTCTTGGTATTTTGAGGCATACGACCGCGTAGAAGACTTCACCCATATGGAACATAATGTATGGACATCGCCTTCTGAAGCATCCGCAGTGGCAAGCCTTGAAACTTTGTATTGAGAGATGAGAGAGAGAGAGCTGAATGACTTGTATTATGAGGAAGAGTTAGACTGAGTGTTATAATCTTGGCATCGTGCCACATATGTAATCTTTGTTTCAATATCAAAAAAGAGCTATTTGCATGACTTGTGTTTTGTTTTAACTTTCTACTGGCAACTTACTGATTATTCAACTTCTCTGCTTAGAACATCTGTGCGACGACCCCGTTGTTTAGCCTGTAATCGGCCATTATGGAATTCACCTTGCGTGAGCACAACCTAGGCTCATGTGGCATCACGCCTTTGCGAGACGATCACTTCTCCAGGAGTGGGGCATGACTTAATGGTATCAGAGCATGGCTTTATGTCCTTGGACTTCGATTGAATTCTTTAACTCTGATATTTTTTTTGCAAACTCTGATATTGTTTCTACGATTGATACGTTGGCACTCTCTCTTAATATTCTGCGGGATGTTCCACATAATAAGTCTATATAATTTGAGAAATCTCATGAGGGTAAATTTGATATAACAAAAGATGGTTTCATGTAAGGCACGGTTGGCTAAGTCGGGCTGGGCATATACATCAAAATTACGTCGATGTTAGCAAAATTGTATGCGTGACTCAAATTATGTCAGACAAGAATAAGTTTGACTTAATTCATAGGATGGTGGAATGACTATCGATAGGGGTGCCATCGGACGATATTATCGTCGATGCGATATAGATGAACGTGCTTGGAATTTGAAGAGTGTTTCGCACGAAGATTCAAGGTGATCGATTGTGATTCGAACAATTATTTTAAGGATTTGTCGAGTGACTTCATCCCTGAGTGGTGTATAGGATAGCCTTTGGGATGTTGATCAACTGAGGATAGGGGTGCCAATGAGTCTATCAGCAAGTATCACGGTATGCAAAGCCTTAGATTGAGTATCATTGAGTAAGTTGTAATCTTGAAGTTTGATAAGTTAATTCGAACAAACTAGAAACGACACATACCGAATTGGGATTACGCAAGTACGAAATGCAAAAATGATTGAGTAAGTAGATTGAATTAAAAAATTTAAGGTATAACGAACGGATGACTCAGTCGAGGAATCGATGTGAATAGTATACAAAAAGTTAGCATGATTGGAAGTTAGCATACATGAAAATGATTCAAATATATGATAATGACTCTAAGGATTTGGGATATATGTTGCTTAATGACTTAAGATAGATAGATGAACGTACGTGATTTTAGGTTTGAACAAATTGACCATGTAAATAGTTCGAAGGGTAATGATCGAATTTGATCTTGAATGTCGAAGAGATTGTAGTATATCCAGTTCAGATGATAGCATCAGTTGCACGACTCAAAGTTCATTGCGAAGGATGATCATCAGGTTATGCATATCATCGATGGTATTAAGACGTATTAAAGATCGATGCGCGATAACTCGGGGCACTCTGATTCGAGGTATGACGATCGTGTAAAAATATTATTTTTTAAATTGATTTATATATTTGGATGAAAAACAAAAGTATCTTAATTTTTTGATGATAACCATAACGTTGACATTTTTGTCTTGTGCGAGCGTAACTTCAGCCTCGCACATGCGTCACACCAGATTAGGGCGATCATTCTGCATAAGTGCTGGCATGGTGATTTATATCCAGCGGTGATGATTGAACCTACGAGAGATCAGGACATGATAATTGGATTGTTCTACTTGTGGTTTGATGTGAAGATAAATTTGAGGATTGTTTAGACTTGTCATTGATGATAAAGTAAGTTTGAGGATTGAGTAGATCCAATGTGCGTATCGAGAATGAATTAGTCTAGACTCAAAGCAAGAGTTATGCCTGATGAGGACAATTATCCTACGGGAGCATTGGCATGGTGATTTAATGACCAACATGGATAATCAGACTTGCGGGAGATTAGGGCGTGACATATTACTATGATAGACGACCTTATGATCGAATACGTGAATTGTGTTAAACAACTTAGGGAATATGGTATGAAAATTTTGGTTAAGTTACAAATCGTGTCATCATGCAATTAACTTGGATATGATGGATATATGGATTATATTGAACATGTTTGAAGAGATAAACTACGCAAATTGCTAGTTTGGACGTGCGATATTGTTATGCCTAAGAATTGGTTGAGAAGAACTTAACATAGGATGGCTTTGTTGAACGACTAGGACCCCTGGGATTGAGCACTGTGAATGCGAATAGGAGGAATCTATGCTCGAAGTTTAGAAATCGGAGTGATGCAAGCTTGGGTAGAAAATCTCATACTATCAACTTTGGTTTGACCTTAGGATTGGGGTCAGTGTTAATATTATTGTTTGGGAACGGTGATTTCAATAGTGACGATTGACTTTAGCCTGAAAAGATAGCCTAGCGATTAGGGAAGGCATCCATGTTTCGAGAGGTAGCATCGTACGATTGATCTTGAGGATTGGATAATAGTATTGGTGGATAGAATAACTCAACTATGTGGATATACCACTCATGATACTTGGCTAAAATGCATATATTTTGGGGAAGCCTCAAATATGTGCGCGATCCAACTCGAGTGGTAATGGCGGATTCTCTATCACGAGACTTGGTTGAAATACATGTATTTTGGGGACGCCTTAAATATGTGCACGATCCAACTAAGTGATACAATGAATTCAGGTAAGACTAAGGAACAAAATGGTATCGAGAACTTTGAGATCATGAGTGTCAAGCGAAAATATTAATGGTAGTACAATCGTTGGATTCAAAATGAACTTGAATATTGATTGAGGTATTGATGCAAGTCAAGTTTCGGGGATTGGTTAAGGAGATATAGCACTAGGTTTCGACTAGGAGAAGACGAGTATAAGTTACCACAAATTTGAGATATAGTTGTTCGATGTAAAAAATAACTAAGACGCGATCGTAGCTCTGATTGAAGAAACGCATATGCAGAGTGTGTGCGAGAACCATTGGATATTTAACCAAGTTATAAGTCGATGAGTGTGTACTCAGTAAGTTTCGAGGACGAATTTTTTTTTGAATGGTGTACAATGTAATGTCCCGTCCCGCTCAGTCCAACCAGAGGAATCAAAATACCAATGCCTTTTGGACTTAGCCGTACAACGACTTGCTCGAAGTCCTGCTCAGTCGAGATAACTCCTCGTACAGGTGGGTAGCTTCGGAGAACTTGCTTCTGCTCTGCCTTCACACTAATAAACTGGATGCTTTCAATTGCATTGAGTAAATATGCTAATAAAAGAGACCATATAGCTAAAGGGAATAATCCTGCTCTAAGTCAGATTGAGTAGAACATGGAAAATGGTTTAACTTGTTGCCTAGATATCACTCCATGATGGCTTTCAAAAGTTGAAACTTGGTCCTTCGACCCCACGACTTGGGTAAAGAAGAGACGACTTAGGCAAAGTAGGTCACATTTATTACTAGTACATAGACTATCGACTTGTAGTCATAGTCTAGATGTTTCCACGGTCGTATTACTTATCATAGTCATATGTGCCCTCACAATTTCAATATAGGCCATATGATTTATGGCACGAGTTAAGGCACTCAAGGAACACGAATGTTCAAGTGAGCAGGCATGTTCTCACGACTTCAAGGCCCGTCATATAGAGTATGAATTAGGCGGTAGTGTCGTATGGAACACAGTTGGTTCACGACATGGAACATGGTTGGTTTAAGTTGAATATGCTGGAGGCTAACAAATAGTCATTTCCGAGTTGAGTCAACGGTATGGTAACATGAATGAAAAGTGCTCAAAATTGTAACACGCCAAGGCTCCCTGAAACAATAGGCATATGTTGAGGTAAACCCCGAAATAATGGGTACTGCAGAAAAAAAAGAAAAGTATGGAAAAACGTTGATTGAGTAATGACTGCGTAGGATGGTAATTGAGTTCAGTCTTGCATGTTCATTGGATAACTTGTGCACAAGGAACGGCTCCTCGAATAATGCCTGGAGACGGTACTGAGTTTAAACCTAGGCGGAGCAAAACTAAATAGCTATGTTAGCATACACCACTCAGATGGGTTATTCGAGAACTTAAGTGAGGCTAGATACCTGCACTGAAAGGGTCGCCGTCTAAGCCCGGCTATTGTACATGATAGCTTGTGGTGCTAGTGGCCCTTTCATATAGATGAGTCAGTATATTCGCGGCAATCCGCATACATGCCTTAGATTGAGTCAAAAAGTATCCATGGTATAAATAAGTTCAAAAAATGTGCATACGGTATGCAACACAACGTTTGAGCCTAAGATTTAGCTATAACAGAAACACATACTTGGACACGAGAAGTAATGTCGTGAATTGAGTTGTTGACACTAAGTTCATGAGTTTATGACCAAGCCATTTCCGGAGACGAAATGGGAGTCTATGTTTAAGCCATTTCCGGAGACGAAATAGGAGTCGATGAATAAGCCATTCCTGGAGAAGAGATTGGATAAACACCGTAGGAAAAGTATTGAGTAAAGATACACTATGTTGCGAGAATATGAATGGACATTTTGGAGCATGACCACGTTGTGGAGTAACAAAGTTTGTGTAAAAAGGACAAGCACGAGTCGGTACAGTGATATTGTTGGCATGAGAACGATTTAGAAGCATAAAGATAAGTAAGTTATCGGTACGAGGCACAATGTTGGTCTAGAGACACCAAATAGGCCAGCGTCTATGTCCTAAAACTGATCCTAAGGTAAGAATAGAAAGATAATCAAAAGAATAAGTTGTACTCAATAAATAAATGTATTAGTTTTGTATGGATGGGCGAGGAGCTCACACCACCAGTACGGTTGTGTACTGACCACCCAATAATTTGTATATGCAGTTTATAGGTACTTGCTCGTCGGGACGGAGCTCACATGGATGCGCTGAGGCTTGGAGTTCCTTGGCATTTTGAGGCCTACGATCGTGTAGAAGACTTCACCTATATGGGATATAATGTATGGATATTGCCTTCTGAAGCATCCGCAGTAGAAAGCATTAAAACTTTGTATTGAGAGATGAGGGAGAGCTGAATGACTTGTATTATGTGGAAGAGTTTGAATGAGTGTTGTAATCTTGGCCTCGTGCCATATATGTAATATTTGTTTCAATATCAATAAAGAGCTATTTGCATGACTTGTGTTTTGTTTCAACTTTTTGCTGGCGACTTACTGATTATTCAACTTCTCTGCTTGGAACTTCTGTATGATGACCATGACGCTTAGCCTGTAATCGGCCATTATGAAACCCGCCTTACGTGAGCGTAACTTAGGCTCACGTGGCATCATGCCTTAGAGAGGACGATCGCACCTCCGGGAGTAGGGCATGACAAATAGTGGCTCATGTATCTATACACCAGGTGTCGGTAGATAACACCGCTAAACATCTTTTAATTACTAATAAATGAGGTATACCTTCTTTGTTACCTTGTTTGAGAAATGGACAACCACTCTTCCAATGTCCTGACCTTTGCACTTGAAATATTTGCTTTTTAACTTTTTCACAGCACCTTGAGGTCCCATGTCCTTCTTTGCTGAATTTGCTTGTTTTTTAATATTATTCTTCTTCTTACCACCTTTCGGCTTAGAAGTAGAAGCCTTTTCAATAACACAAACATGACCATTCTGCCAAAAGAGAGCTTCAGCATCCTGTAGTTCTTTCATAAGTTCTGCTAAACTATACAACCTTTTGTTCATGTAGTAGTTAAGGCAAAACTTGTTAAAACTTTTAGGTAGAGTCCCAAGAATGATATCGACCTGGGTTTCCCTATTGATTTTAGCTACAAGGATCTCCATCTCATTCAGATGACCCATCATCTTAGGAATATGATCCCTTACTGGAGTACCTTCAGCCATTTTGGTATTCATCAAACTCTTCATAGCAAACTGCCTAACTACTCTACTCTGATGTCCGAAGAGTTCCTTGAGGTTATACATCATGCCATAAGCTGTGGCCATGGCCTGATGCTGATGTTGCAGTATATTTGATATAGATGCCAGAATATAATACCATGCCATCTCATCTGCCTTTATCCACTTCTTATAAGCCCCTTTGACCTTCTCATCAGAATTAGCATCAGTTTTAGGTGGACATTACTTATTGAGTAAATATTTGCACTCTTCAGCAGTTAAGACAATATCCAAGTTATATTTTCAGTCAATGTAATTAGGGCCAGTAAGTTTATTTTTTTAAAAGAATCACCATAAGTGGACTAAAATGACTCATTTTTGAAATCCTATCACATAATTAACTATAATTAGGGCAAAATCTTTTTGAATTACACAAATATTGATTCCCTCAAAACAATAATAAAAAATTCTCCAACATCTTAAACACCATGAATTTAGCATGCCACGATGGTGTGGACATATAAAAATTTAATATTTGTCTAAGGAGGTTTTCCTATTAATTTTATTCTCATGTCAACCTAACTTTATGACAAATAAAATTAACTTTTTGGTCTTGCTTTGGTCCAACAAATAATAACAACGACTCCAATAGGGGAGGATTCCATTATTTGTATCTAAGTATATACCATTACTTAATACTAAGTCCATTACTTCGTAATGAATGAGTTCCTTCAGATGAAGAAGTGAACACACTAGATAACTTTCTATAATTATCCCAAAGAAAGTATGTACTGGTGATCCGTAACTATACTCATCCGATATGGAAGAAGGCACTAAAGTCAACGCGCAAGTATAATTATATCACCTACATACCAATAATAGAGACCATGGGATTTATACAAAATAAATCCCTCTCCCACTTAGTTATTTAAAGACGAGAGTTTTTCTACTAGTTGTCTTATGTCCATGTTGTCCATTATTAAATGTTGGTTCAGTTTATAACAAATAATCACATCAATAATCATGCATAACTGAATAAAGTAAATATAGCAATAAAATATAAATATCCAACTATTATGGCCATATATCCTGCTTCTTCTTCAACTGCGCTGGATCCAGAATAGTGCTGCACAGACCTGTTTGGGATTTTGGCTGTCAATTTCTCCATCAAAAATCATCTGACGGCCTCCAGACTGCTGAAAAATAGCTTCTTGTCCTGCATCAGAAAAATCTACTACCTCTATCACGATAGACCGATTATTTTTAAAATTACATCAATTATAAGCCTTCCGAAGGAGTTCACACATAATCTAGATTTAAAAAAATAAGCACGATCAATACTCATGATTTTAATTATATCCATGAACAACAATAACAACCATGACATGTTTGTGGTTTAAAATAACACAAATAGAACATAAATTTGACCATAATAGTTGGATCTAAGACGCCTGCAAAACTACGTCAGAACAGATCTACATCTACCGACTATTATTCGACATTATGTTTTGTTGGTTAACATGAATGTATCAATCGATACGCAGATTCTGTACCGACTCTAATACCAATTGATGGAACTGGGGATTTTCAGGACCACGGATTTGTGTGCGCATTTATAGATAGAAACTTAACAGATTTAAATCGTGTTCTAACCCTTCATAGGCGGAAAGTATGGTTTATGAATTATTCCTGCGATGAGAAAAAAAATGACAGTTTTCAGCAATCTCGTGTAGTCAGCGACCCCAAGATCTTCTGCACGTATTCCTTCCTTGGGTTGGTCGTCGTGTGGGCGACGATCTCCCAACCTTTTCTTTTCTTGGCTGTCCTCCCTTTCTCTTCTCTCATGATGAACAAATTAGAGAAAGATGTGCTTCTTAGGATACCTCTGACAGCCAGAGAATAGAGGGTATATATAGGCTACGGTAGGGACCGTGAGGAGAAATTAGATTTCAGTCTCCTAACGGGTCTAGGTATCTCGTATTCAGCTCGAACACACAACCCAAGCCTGTTAACAATAGCTCGATCCATTAAAGAGCTATTGTTGCACTACCTTCCTAATCCTAAATTATATTTATGGGCTCCTTCTTATTATATGCTTATTTATCTTCCCATGTTAAGATATCGAATGTCCTCAATTAACATAAGTTATTGACAACTACATTGATCAACATCTTTTATCCTTAAGTAGTACCACTCAACTTTATTTGTCATGTCGGATGTAATCCACCTGCAGTATTTGTATGACAATCCTTACAAGTTCCTTAAAGGGACATCATCGACCCTATACATCGGGACATGAATTTCTTTTATAATCAACAACTCATCATACACATAATGCTATTACCCAATTCAAAGTGGTTATTGACTCATTATGAATCTCACTCTTGTATGAATCAAAGTAATACACACTACATATACATGTCTGTTATTATATCAGGATTAAGAGCACAAGCATCCATAATAACAGAGGAAATTATTTTCTTATGTAGTCAGTACAAAGAGAACAATATCAAATGGTCATGTTCAATACACACAAAGTGCATTAGTATAAACCTATAGTCAAGATAGACTAATGCCAGATTACACTACAACCTTACAAATGGTTTGTCCAAACCCATCTAGGTTTTGAACCATTTATATATTCTACAAGGGACTGATAATATGATCTTCTGTGTCACCACACACCATATTATCTATGACATAGAATATCAGACACTTGCATTAACATATAATAAATATAAAATGCCAACATTTGTCTATATGATTCTCATTCAAAAAAATAAAAAATATATAGTTAATACAAAAGTGATAAATTTAGAATATAACCCTATCTTTTCTAGTCTAAAGGCAAAAACACCAATAATTCCCTATATATATCACAATATAGGTTGAACGTCCCCATAGTGACTGTCCATCATATATTAGGATAGATGTCTCTTCGACTTGAATCTTTCCACATGGATCAAACAACAGTACGCTACAAGAATGGACTAAGCCTTGAATTCTGTACTATAACTGTAATTTTTTTCACTTACATAATGACATCAACTGTGCTTCCGGTTGCACATTAAAGGTCCTATGTTCAACTGATTCTGGTGTTTGTATATTGGGTGTCTACAAGCTTACCCTCAAGAGACGGCCTATATCTTTTCCATACACTCCAGGTGAGTTCTTCTAAAGATTCATGGCATGAAGCCTTGCGCTTTCTTGCGATGCTATGCTGCTATGACATGGCCCAAAGCTGAGGCTACTTGTCATCGTGGTATCATACTACTGTAGCATGAGGTCCCAGCCTCTTTGTAGTGCCATACTAACCATCATGAAGTCCTACGCATCCTTGTAGTGTTACATCGATGTGACATGGCTCGCATAGCCGAGGCTTTACCCTCTCTAGGTACCTCTTGGTGGTTTCACTCCATGGTAACATGAGGTCACCGACCTCTTTGTAGTGTTTTCTGCTGTAACCCCTTGTATTTGACTTCTAGTATTTTCTGGAGTTTATAAACTTTTCCCTAAATTTTGTGTTTTTTGGAATTTTAGAACGCAAAATCTTTTTACTTTTTAAAATATTTTATCATGATTAAGCCCTTAGCCATGACTTAATTAGCCATGGTTATGGTGCCTAACTAATCTAGTTAGTCGTAACTAATTAATTAGTTAGTACTAATTGGTGGTTAGTGGTCCATAGCTAGCTAAGCCATGGGTTCTCCTAAAACCTTCCCTACCATTACATTTTCTTTCTTATCCGTTCCATTTTATAATTTACATATTGTTCGACATGGCACGCACTTGGCTCCCAAGAACCATCACTCTATATAATAGGGCATTCCCTATTATTTTCCACACGAAAATTATTACAATCAATTATAAAATTTTAAACACAAATTATCTAGCTAGCATAGCCATCTGTCCTGGTCATCTCGGGCCACCCTCTCCTTCTCATCACTACCACCACCTGAACCGATACCACCTAGCCACACCAATACCTTCATCACCATCACCACCACCTCTACCACCAGCGTCATCACCACCATCACCCTATTTCGACGACCACCTCTACCGATGACCCCAGCCCTCCACGCGACCCTTCCCACTCGTCGGTGACCCACACCACTATAGGGGTGTCAATGGATGCTTATCGGTATAGATAGGGCAATATCTATATCTGTATCAATTTTTTGTAGTATCCGAACCAGATCTGATATTCGAACGGATGTATCTTTTGACACTTTGAATTCTTATCATCCTAGTTTAGTGGATATTGGATAATATTCGATTAGCTAAAAAAATTGAACGTTATTGTCACGACCATTGCCCGCATGGTTGGGTACGAGTGTATGGATACGTCCAGCCTACGTCGTAGAATCGACGGTAGTTAGCTGTCTTGACCTCGATAGTCACCAATTTATTACAAAAATCAATCTTTTGCTCAATCATGAAACTAGAAAAGAAACGAAACCAAGACCAAGCCAACACATGATCACAACGTCCCCTATCACTTTTGAGTTCATATACATCTAGTCCTCCGGAGACAAATTCGATAATCCTTATCCAAAATAATGCAACTCATACATCTGTCTCATCAAAATTATCTGCTACATATATCTCATGTAGAATATAAGTCTTCCATAACCTTCCACAAGTCGTCGTCCAATCCAATGTCATCCTTATGCCCTGGCCTAATATATCAACGATCCAGTCTAGAGAGGAGTAAAGTATATCCAACCAAACAAATGTCCTATGATACAAAATAAAGTAATAAAGTAAATACAAGAAATAAATGAACCAGAACATGTGACACGGAACAATGTCATACGATGCAACATGCAACACGAACAACTATGAGAATAACCATGATCAAGAAGAAACACGACTTGGAACTGTGTGCAGTTGAAATACCATGTTTAATATATGGATCTGAAGATAGCTATTAACGATGGGAATATGCCACAACATACGTGAGGTATATGCGTGCTATTTACGATATGTACGAAATCAATTGGGTGTGACCACATACCTACTTGGCATTTCTCTTTCCTCGAGGCACGAAATAATATCAATAATGATAAGTTGTGATCAATATGCGATAAATATGGCACAAGTCATGATCAATATACAATAAATAAGTCACGATCACGACCATGAACAAAAAAATAGGAATCACAATCAAGAAACACGATCATAGTTAGTAAACATGATCACGTATCAAGACAGTGTCGCAATATGAAACAAGACATGACAAGAAAATATTGTATTTATAGTGTATTGAGAAACATAAGTAAGGAGTGTACTTGCCTCAGGTTCTAAACTTGATGAAGGTTGCTCCTGATCCAACCTATTAAAATAAGGAATTCATGTATAAGACTCTTACACAACTAATGAAATTTTCTAACCCCAAAAATCACTAAAGAACCTTGGCCCATATTAATTTATATTAATCCAATTCCATTGCTGATATCAATTATTCAAAGATCCAATTACTAGGCCCGATCCATATAGTTTCTTGAACCCAACCCACTAAATAAATATCACTGAGCCTAACATTTTAATTAAAGGACCAGGTCCAACACAATCTTCTATTAATAAATTTTCTTAAGATCTTCTAATCCCATATGCCGGCCATGAATACAATATAAACCCATTTAAATACTAAATTAGCTGAAGCCAATAATTTAAACCCTCAAAATTCTACCCAACTAAAGCCCAACCCATTAAACAAGTAAAGCCATAACAATATATCCCAAATAAATTTTTTATATTGGGCTAAAAGTCCAACCCAATAATTATATGTATATATAATCCTCTCCGTTAAACCAAAACTTAACTAATAATAATAACAATAATAAACACACACACACAAAGAGAGTGTGACAATGGAAAAATGAGTGATCTAGAGGAATGAGAGGGAGAGAGAGGCGGTGACACACCGGATCATGGTCGTTTAGCGGCACGACGAGCCAGAGGGAGCAACACGGCACGACCGTGCATAGATTTGCATTGTGCTGACAGGTACGTCAGATCTGGCGGCTGTGGTCGCTTAGGATGCGGTGGTTGCCGGGACAACATCGCCGATCGGATCTGACACTGTCGAGCTCGATGCGGTGGTCGCCAGTAGCTGACCAGGGGCTCACAGACCGGTGGGCTCGTTAAGGTGACGTCGGACTCGAAGCTCGCCAGGGTCAGGAAAAAGAGGCGGCGGATCGATCGATGATGGATGCGATGGAGTGTAGATATTGGTCGGGGACAAGGTCGGCATGGTGGATGGTGGTGGTAGCTGTTCTGGTGGGGAGCAGTAGAATTGTGGCATTTGTGAGTGGCTTTGGTGGACAAAGGTGGTAGTGGTATAGTGTTTTTGGTGGTGGTGCTCAAGCCAGGGTTGGGTCAGAGAGGTGGTAGAAGGTCGACGGTGTGGTAGAGCTGGTGGTGTAGTATTTTCTAGATGGTGGTTATGGTGGTAATGCTGGGTGGCGTGAGGGTCTCAATGCCGGTTCAATAGAAGACGACAGCCAGATGCGATGGACCAATTCGTACACGACGACGATGACTCCAGGTAGTGCTCGACGGCCACCATGGTGATTAGATCTGTGAAGGAGCTCGTGGCTTCGTCGGGACAGCCGTTAGTGGTAATGGAAGAAGTTTGGCAGCGGATGATGATAGTCGGAGGAGTACGGACGGTGGAAACGAATGCCTCTCGACGTTGGGAAGATAGTTTGTGTCCCCATGACACAAGGACACAGCAGAAGTTAGAGTTAGGGTTGGGTCCATATTTTTGGAGACAAGATACGAGATTAGGGTTAGGGTGTGTTGGGAAATGGATGGATGTATTGTGACGTGTACGTATCCTCGGGGTCGGACCCGGGGACACGAAGAAGATGTTGTATTTTGTGGAATTTGGGAATGTCATGTCATATCGGACACGAGGAATTGGAATATAAATGTAATAACTAGAAGAAGAAAAAAGGAAATGTGGTGGATACACCGATACAGCAAGACACAAGAATTGATTGAACACAGACACAATATGGACATATAGGAATTTTAGAAACTGGAATGATTGACACTAATGACAATTAGAATATTTATAGGAGGATTAGGACTAATCTAGAAAAAAAATATTCTAAGAATATTCTAGAGAATATTCCTTAGAAATATGCTAGATGCCATAGAATATTTCTTGGGATTAATTAACACTAATCCTAATTAATTAAGAAAGACCTAGAAGGTTTTCACTAATCATCTAGCTAATCATGATATACAACATACAACTAAAATACCACTATACTTCTAGGAATTTACCAAATTGCCACTCCTTCTCCATAATTATAAACTTTTAAATAATTACCAACGATGCCACTTCACCTTAAATATCTACCAATTTACCATTTTCTTTTCCATAATCACCCAAAATAATTCTTAAATAATAACTAAAAAATAAAATTAGAAAATTAGAAATTGGAGAAAAAATAGAAAATTAGGGAAATCTAGAAACATGGAATTACATATCTACCCACCTTAGAAAAAGTTTGTCCTCGAAATTTAAAATGGCACGACTAGGCACGATTATCATATCCAAGGATTTGAAATGATTTAGCACGACTAATTATGATCAATGATAAAACCAAAATCTAATGGCTAATAGAGTCAAAATCATATAGGTATAATTAATATTTTAGGCACAAAAATAAACACGACCGTAATCTATTCATCATTCAGATATGATCAAGACCAAAATCATTTGAGCACAATTATATAGTCATAGTGAGCAAAATCATGGGCCATGACTAAGAATAGCCTAAATCATCTACGATCGATTACAGAATCAAAGTCATATATATACGATCAAAAATCAAAATTTAGGCACGATCAAGAATCGATATCTAGTTATGATCGATTGAATTAAAAGTATCTAGTCATTAAAAATCATCTAAGCGTGATAGAAATCAATTTTTTTTGGCATAATTTGAATATAGAGCTAAAATGGTATAGTTGCGATTAAGTCAAAATCTAAGCATGGTCAAAAATTAAATCAGAATACCTAGGCACGATCAACTATTAAGAATGACTAAGAATAGTCAAAATCACAATTATCTAGATACGATCAAAGGAAACCTTTAGTTACGATCAAAGTCATTTAGGCGCGATCAAAAATAAAATCCAAATTGTTTAGGCACGATTAGGGACCGAGTCAAAATATGGTCAAAAATTATTTAGTCACGATTTAGTCACAACTAAAGAAAACGTCTAGGCGCGATCAAATACCTAGCCAAAGTTATATAAGCGTAATCAAAATCCTTTAGTTATGATCAAGTCACGATAGAATCAAAATATAGGGATTGAATGATTTGTCAATGGAATCCAAACACAGTCAAATTTAAAAGTCCTCTAGGCACGATCGAAGAGTTAGGCATGATTAGAAATAGAACCAGAATTATTTAGGCACGATCAAAGAAATCTAGTAATGGGTTCAAAATAAGAATCTGAATGTAGTTACAATCAAAAGTAGAAATAAAAACTAGTAATATTTTTTTGAAAATTAGAATTCAAATAAGTCATGGTCAGAGAAGAATCGAAATCGAGAAATGTGATTGTATTAAAAATCAAATAGTTACAAGATAAAAAATAATGATACAAGATATGAAAGAAAAGAAACAAAATACCAGGTAATCATCCCATACTACTACAACTACTATAGCTACTACAAAGGCTCACTGTCCATTATTCCCCAATCATTCTTTTATTTACAATCCAGAAATGCAACCTACAGAATCATGAATCCATCACTCTTACGAAAGTCAATCTTCTCTCCCACTAGATGAACTAGACTTTAGAATCTTCTGCTTTATGATCACCTGATCCACAATGGAGGCATTCTTCCAATCTCACTTTGCATTCATTCCACTTATGTTTCGATCTCTTACAGAAATTGCAAATAACCCCACGCTGCTTCTGAATAGGAGCTGGCTCTTGGAACAACTATTGCATCGAAACTCGATCCTGAGAAGTCTCTTACTGACCATGATAGCGCTTTGCTAGTCCTGGATTAGGATCCTTGCCTTTATTACGATCCCTCTTGGAGTTCAGATCCAAATCAACTTCTACTCTTTGAGCTATAGATACTATATCAGCATAGGTCCTGGCACCATTAGCTATGACATGGATTCTAATCTTTTTAGTTAAGCCATGAAGAAACCTTCGAGCCCTATTTTTAGGATCTCTTACCATGTTCTTAGAAAATCTACTAAGCCTGCTAAATGCAGTTGTATACTCATCAAATGTCAGATCACCTTGTTCTAGATTCTGAAATTGTCTCTCTAACACCTTCTTGGCAACAGCTGGGAAGAATTTCCTTTTGAATTATTTTTTAAACTTCTTCCAAGTCAGTTCAGGGTCTGCTAGCTTAGATTCGTTCATAACTAAGTTCTAGCTAGGTCATGAAGTTGGAGTCCAACGGCTTCTATCTTCAAATCATCAGAAAGTCAAGCAACTCGTAAGGCCCTTTCTATGTCCTCTAACTGCTCATCAGCGTCCAATCCCTCCAGTGCCATAAAACTCTCGGGGACCAAGTTTCTTAAAATCTAAAATAGTTCCTTCCTTTGGTGCAGTGGTTCCCTGACTTGCTACTTTATCTATTGTTGTTATGGTTGCTAGCTGAATATTCCCTATCGCAGCGATCTGTTTATACTGTGCTTCGGTCTGAATCTTATGTGCCTCCATTATTCTATTAAAAATTGAAAATATTTGCTGACACTCATAGGTAACTCCCTAGGAATAGGAATGGTTGGGATGGATTCTTGGGTTGGAAGAGAGAAAGAAGGTAAAAGTGGTGAAGGAGTCTTGGTCCCTTTAGAAGTCACAGGACGAGAGAAAGATAATCCTCCAGAACCAGAAATGTTTGGATTATGCCTTCGAGTACTCTCTTTTATTTAGTCATTCTGGAAAGAAAAAAGATAATGAGACTCTAAGAGGAATGACTTAGAAATTTTAATAGACAACTAGTATAAGGAATATATTAATAGGATTCTAATAGTACTCTACTTCTAAGTACAAGATCACAAGCATTAAGTAGATGACTAGAATCAAAAATTTCTAAGTTATGATTGAGCATTCCTATTCTGCAGACTCCCAATGGTCCTTTAGTCCTACGCACCATTAGATGAACCTGCATGGACCACCATAAAAATGTATCATGACCAGTGCCTGCATGATTGGGTACAAGTTTGGATATGTCCAGCCTACGTCGCAGAATCGACAGTAGTTAGCTGTCTTAACCTCGATAGTCACCAATTTATTACAAAAATCAATCTTTTGCTCAATCATAAAACTAGAAAAGAAACGAAACCAATACCAAGCCAACACACGATCACAACATCCACTATCACTTTTGAGTTTATATACATCTAGTCCTTCGAAGACAAATCCGGTAATCCTTATCCATAATAATACAACTCATACATTTGTCTCATTAAAATCATCCGCTATATATATCTCACATAGAATATAAGTCTTCGAGAACCTTACATACGTCATCGTCCAATCCAATGTCATCCTCATGTTCTAGCCTAATATATCAACGATCCAGTCAAAAAAGAGCAAAGTACATCTATCCAAACAAATGTCGTACGATACAAAATAAAGCAATAAAGTAAATCCAAGAAATAAATAAACTAGAACATGTCACACAAAACAATGTCATGCAATACAACCTGCAACACGAACAACTATGAGAATAGCCATGATCAAGAATAAACACGAGTAGGAATTGTGCGCAATCGAAATACGATATTCAGTATGTGGTCAGACTAGGGTAATATGGCACATCCGAAGATGGATATTAACGATGGAAATACGGCACAACACACGTGAGGTATATGTGTGCTATTTATGATATGTATGATATCAATTGGGTGTGACCACATACCTACATGGCATTTCCCATTCCCCAAGACACGAAACGATATCTATAACGATAAGTCGTGATCAATATATGATACATGACACAAGTCATGATCACTATACGATAAATAATACGATAATGACCATGAACAATAAACCTGAATCACAATCAAGAAATACAATCATGATTAGTAAACATATCACGTGTCAAGACAATATGGCAATATGAAACATGACTTGAAAAGAAAATATTGCATTTATTGTGTATTGAGAAACATAAGTAAGGAGTGTACTTGCCTCGGGTTCCAAACATGATGAAGATTGCTCTTAATCCAACCTATTAAAATGTGGAATTCAAGTATAAGACTCTTACACAACAAATAAAAAATTTAACCCCAAAAATCACTAAAGAACCTTGGCCCATATTAATTTCTATTAATCCAATTCCACTGCCAATATCAGTTACCCAAAGATCCAATTACTAGGCCCAAACCATATAGTTTCTTGAATCTAACCCACAAATTAAATATCACCGAGTCCAACATTTTAATTAAATGACCAGGTCCAACACACTCTTATATTAATAAATTTCTTAAGATCTTCCAATCCTACAGGCCGACTAAGAATCCAATATAAACCTATTTAAATACCAAATCAGCTGAAGCCCAATAATTTAAACCCTTAAATTTCTGCCCAACTAAAGCCCAGCCCATTAAAAAAGTAAAGCTATAATAATATATTCCAAGTAAATTTGTTCTATTGGGCTAAAAGTCCAACCCAGTAATTATATGTAAATATAATCCTCTCTTTTAAACCAAAACTTAACTACATAATAACAATAATTGTAAAACCCACAAATTTAGATTACAATTTCAATTTAATTTGTTTTGATTTTGTGTGCTAAGTTGATATTATAGTTAATATTGTGAATTTTTGAAATTATTTTCTAAAATAAATTACATGGATTTTTTTTTCTTTTTGACAGCCAGACTCGAACCTAAACTTGAACATAAAATATTTTATTGGGAGTCCTAAATAAGTTGTACAAAAGTTTTCCAAATAATATTATTTTTATTTAAAGAGCCCAACTTCTTAAAATCTAAATTTTTTTTATAAATTATTTTAAAGATCAATTCATAGTCTTACTTAAAAGCCCAAAGTCCATAGGGTGTTAACCATTAAGAAATTGGTTAAATCACTTAACCTTTTCCTTATAACCCATAACTATGGATAAAGCCCATTTAGTATTTCAAAGCCTTTTTGTTTAGGATTTGCAGCATGTGTATTTGAGGGAATGAGCCCTTTCATTTCATTCTATGAATGAATGAGCATTCATTCACAATGTAATATGATGTTTTCTGTTGAGCCATTTTCTTGGCAAGCCGAAGCTTTTGGTTTCCTTCGTCGACCCAACGGCCGACTTCCCGGATCCTATGGCCGTCGACGCCATCATGGTAGGGTGGCCCTCCATCTTCTCTAGGAGGTAACTCCCCTCTCCTCCTACCTATAAATCCCCATCTTCACCATTCTCCTTCATCCCTCTCCATCTCCAAAGTTTTCCCCAAACCACAAATCCCTAGATCTACTTCTCCGGCGAGTTTCTCGGCCAACCACCCCCTTCCCGGAGTTCCCGAGGGCCGAGCACCTCCCCGGCGCCTGACCCGCGCACCAGCGCCCGACCGGCGCCGCCCCGTGGCTACCGTCAGCCGCCGGCGCTGACCCCGCGCGGTCTCCCGGTCCGTCGACCCCCTCCGGCGCACCCCTGAAGCCGGCGTTCGCCTGGTAACTGTCCGATTTGTTTCCGGTGCTGACCCGTTGTGCTCTGTTCCTGTTCCGAGATCCAAATTGGAACTCCGTTGTCGGTACACTCTGACTCAATTATTTCTTTATTGTCGATGATGAATGTATGGTCCCAATTCCTTCGGGAATTCGTTTTTTTTTTTGACAACGTAACAATTACGATATTCTTTCGGCTTTTCCGAAAATCTCGGAAGTGGTTGCTTGCTGAGATTAAACTGACAGAACCTAGTTCTGTAGTTTTCTCGGGTTTCCGAGAATTTGCGGGATAATTTTGGAAATCTGGTTTTACGTAATATATATGGTGGTTCTATTCTCTGGTTCAGAGTTTCGGATTTATATACATATATATATTGGGTTCTTTGCTATGAGAATAAGTTTGGATAAGTAGGAAGTTTTTTTTTTTTTTGGGTTCTGTTGGAGTTTTGTTATACTTGTGATGGAAATATTTTTCTCTTGGAAAGTTAGTTCTGTTGGGTTTAAAAGATGTTTGTTCTGTTGGTATTTTGGGATTTTGGTTATGTGTTGATATTGGTTTCGGATTTCCCAGTACTGGTTGGTTTGGGACATTTGCAGGTGTTTGTGGTGCATTTTCCCAGTATTGGGTTGTCCCAAAAACAGAGGAGATGCTGCCGAAAATTTTGCAAAATAATAAAAACGATTTTTAAAAATAATTTTTGATATAAAAATATTATTTTATAATATTTTTGGGCGACGACCTTAACGGTCACTGGACCCCAGCGAAAATGCAAACGAAACCGGGTCCACCGGACGTTGAGGCATTAGCTGCAATTATGACGATTGGACCAAGTCTGAGACTCATTTGATAAAAATTTAATTTAAATTATTATTTTATTTTTAATTTGTAGGATAATATTCAAGACTAACCAAATGTTTTCTCTTATTTAAATTCGTGTAAATGGTCTGTAAGGGCATAAGCCCATTGTTTTCTATTTTTCTCTGTGGCCTGTAATTAATAGTGTAGTTTTCTTTCTTTTTCTGGGTTGCTGGTTTTTAGCGTAGATACGTAGAATATTAAATGAGTATGAAAACTTAGTAGTTTTCACATTAAGTTAATATTTGAAATATAAGTTTGTATTATTTAACAAATTCACGTTTTCTTGTAAAATCTATTTTTTTATATATATAAAACTCACAAGGTTTTGCTAAATAACCTGTAAATGCGAATTTCTACATAAAAGTTAGTTAGATTTTACCTCGTTCACATTGATTAAATAAATTACTATTTGATTAAATGAGTCTTTCTCACATTTTAGTTACAAATTAGTAGTATAATAAAATTATGATTTCTCATTTAAAAACAAGGTTTAACTTTACATATTTTTGCCAATAAACTGATACATACAAAGCTTTTCCGAAATTAAAATGATAAATGGTTTTCTTTCGTAATTAAGTGCAAACTCACTAGATAATCGCGTTTGTTGTGACTTGTTGTGTTAACGTAATAAAGACTAAAATTGACTAGGATTAATTCCAGAGATTACAACTAGCACATCTAGATACGGCTTAATTTTGGTTCTAAGTCGGGAATTTCAAATGTAGGATTTCGAGGAAGTATTTGACCAAATTTCCTGGAACAAACTCTCGATCCAGTCACAAATAACCAAGGCAAGTACAGTTATGTTTGTTCGGTAATTTAACTAGTAATTGTTTTATTGCAATTTTAAACCACATTGTTACACGGAACTCTCTCTCCTAGAGTATTGATTGTTATTACCTCATTGAATCTAATTGACTCGGGATATTGGGGGGAGTAGTGTAGCGTCTATGACCAATACCCCTCATTGAATCTAATTGAATCTAATTGTACGAGCTTATCCCTCTCACACACGGGGATAGGCCGGATCATATCAGTGAATCATCCCAATCCGGTCATAGTCGTTACTTACTCAAATCACATTATTTTTAATTGTAGAATTGTTAGAAAATATTGTTCAAGGTATTTCAAAATTGTTTAACATTGCAAATTTCAAATTATTATTTGAATTATTCGATATTCGTGATTGTACTTTGCTCCCTCCTGACTGGAGACCAACATTTTTAGGTGATTACATCTTCGAGGATCTGATGTCTAACTCTGGCCCCGCAGAACTTGGAACCTCAGAATCATAAGGCTGGATAGTGCTTTATTTTAGTTGTGCTAATTAAATGTAATAAAAGATGTTTTTGTAATGGTTGTGGTTCTGAATAAAAGATTTTATTTTTCGTTAGAGTTTTGTCTGTGTGGTTTACTACTGAATACAGCTTACTGCCGCCGTCTCATCAACGATGCAGGCTGGGCATGATCCGGTTCGACCCAAGAAATTGGGATCGGGTCGTGACATGTTTTTAGTGGTGGCCCATGCAGGTCAGATCTGTAAATTGGTCTAGTCAACTTAGTCTAGACCATCGTGCAGTTCTGTAACTTGACCTAGGTGTAGTTGAGACTTTAGGAAAATAGACTTTAGAAACAACTAGAACACTTAGATGATATACACCTGTTTCATTATAGGACCGAAATTATTTATTTAAAATTTATTTTCCTGTTTATAGATTCGTAGGATACCTTGATTGTGTTTGTACCTAAAAACCTTATCTAGATTAGGCTGATTGTATTCTTGAGTATCCCATGACTCTCGGGATTATCTCCTTCTATATCTTTATCAGATTCTAGCATACTTTAGGACCCATAAATCTTTTTGGGAATAAGATTGAATTTTCAATCTCACCTATTTCCAACTTCTTTGGTTGATCAAATCTTATTTCTCCACCTTGATTTGGAATCTTGATTCATTCACTAGGTAGAATTTCGAATTCTCTTAGCAACCCTGATAAACTTTTATCTACCCAATGTACTTCCATCCAATCTTTAACTTTGACTTCCTTTCCAAATTGACTGACATTCTCGGAATCAATCTTGAATCAAAATTTTCTGGATTCATAAAGCCTCAAGGATAATTATGACCAGAAGAATTAGTCAGTCATGATTCTCCTGAATAGGTTATTTTCAACTCCAACATTGATTGTTATCCCCTAAAATTATTCCAAAGACTGAAAAAATTTCCATCTGTTGATTTCCTCCACTCAACCTGAAACTTTATTCTCTATGCAATCTCTTGATCAAATCATGGCCTATAAAGTTTCTATGACTGAATACCATGAAGCTGGAACGGTCATAAAATTCATCCCATTTTGAGACCTTGAATTTCCTTTAGTCATAGAAATATTTTTTTAATTGATGAATCGTCTCAAAGCTATTTCAATCATTAGCTTTACTAGACAAATTCAAACTTGATTTTCCTTGATATCAATAAGACTTACCGATATCAATAAGACTTACCTTCTCTCATTTATCCAGCAAACTTCTAATTTTCCTCAGATATAAAATTATTCTTAAAATTCTGTATTCTCTGAGTGATTTATCGGGAATATTATCATCCAAAGCTATGGTCTTTCTATCTGATCTTGTGTCTAACTCGATTAATCAAAATCAAGTTGATCGATTCCATAAGTTTTATCTTGGGAAAAGAAAATATCGGAGAACAGATACTCCTCTTAATCTTAAAACCAGTCTTTTAAATCTAAAATCCATATTTATAAATCTCTTGATCTCAGAAGAATAGTTATTTACATTTTCTATCCTGTTTAAAACTTTAAAATTGTTGGATTTTTGAAATTCCTCTGAAAACTCGCATAGACAAAGTTGAGAAAATATTTAGCGACCAAACATGACTTCGCACGTTTACGTGTTAGTCATATATCTGAGTTATGGAAAACTGCGAGTTTATTGCAGCCAGTTGCACACTGGCGAGGCATAAACTTTAAGTTTAAATAATGACAGATATTTGTAGGTTACCAAATATGATTGAGACTTTGTCCTATGTTTAATTAGCCATGAGATGGAGAAAGTTGGAAGAATACTTGGTAAACCGAATTATTCAAGTTATGGAGTCAAAAATTCATTGCAGCCAGGTGCACTCTGGCGAGGCATGAATTTGAGACAAAGTGACTTCGAAAATAATTAGTTTCCAAATATTATCAAGACTATAATCATGTCATGGTTATCTTTAGAGGAATTGCATTATAGTAGTTATTCCTACTTTCAAATATTCTATCAAATCTTAGTCTTATATTCTTTTGTCATTTTCACTCTCTTAAAAATTGTACAACTTGTAGACTTCTTTTCTGAGCCATAAAATTTCTATACCTCATCTCAATTTGAATTGAGAATTCTCCCTCACTTTGGGAAATTATATTGTCTCTCTTAAATAAAATTGTTGATATCATTTTCTTTACGTTTTGCATAATCTCATTTTGAATTTTTCTATCCTATGATCATATAATTTTCGATTTTTACTCATGCCTAAAATGAATTCGATCACAAACAAGTATTTTAAATTTTACCTTAAATTATTTTAAAACATGCTTATATTTTATCTTTGTACCTAGCAAATCATGTTTCAAATTTGATTAAGGCCAGTAAATTAAATTGAAATGATCAATTGCTGGAATTTATGAATTTAGAGAATAGAGAAAACATTTGTGTTTGAATTTAAAACCTAGAATAGTTTATATCATGGATTTGTAGAATACATGAGTTATGAATACGAATATATGTGATTTAAATTTATATCGAGGAAGAGATAATTAATGAGGTAAATACCAAAGCAAATTGATAATTTAGGTTAGAAGTTGTTAAAAAAAAAAAGCATGAGGATGCCTTTTGGAATATGCATGATGAATCAAAAGTTATATAAAGAATTCAAGATTAAATGTGAAAAAAATTAAATTTTTTTTTTTTTTGAGAAATTCAGAATCAAATATGTAAATGAAGAGGATATATACAGGTTACAGAGTAATCACCGAGGAGGGAGGTATGATAAATGTTGCATGACAAATTGGAGTATTGAAATTGGATGTAGAAAATTTATAAATGTTATTACCGAGGATTGATACTGAAGTATTAAGATAAGGCGAAGTGTATCAAATCATGAAGTTTAATTTTCGAATATGTTAGCAAGCTAAAAGTGGTACATTGCATGTGATCAAAAAAAATGTGTGGAATTCAAACTTTCTAAAAAAAAAATGAAAACGGAAACCCATAATTATGATAATGACTCTATTCCTAAGGAGGGAAGAATGTAGGATTGATAAATATATTATATTAGATGATTTTGTTATAGGGCAGTTAACCTACTTAGACATAAGATTATTGAAGAAGGAATACTCAGTCGGGTAGAAGCATGATTGCATGGTTAAACCCCTGCCTTTAAATTTCGAGGACGAAATTTTTTTTTAGGAGGGAAGGTTGTAAAACCCACAAATTTAGATTACAATTTCAATTTAATTTGTTTTGATTTTGTGTGCTAAGTTGATATTATAGTTAATATTGTGAATTTTTGAAATTATTTTCTAAAATAAATTACATGGATTTTTTTTTCTTTTTGACAGCCAGACTCGAACCTAAACTTGAACATAAAATATTTTATTGGGAGTCCTAAATAAGTTGTACAAAAGTTTTCCAAATAATATTATTTTTATTTAAAGAGCCCAACTTCTTAAAATCTAAATTTTTTTTATAAATTATTTTAAAGATCAATTCATAGTCTTACTTAAAAGCCCAAAGTCCATAGGGTGTTAACCATTAAGAAATTGGTTAAATCACTTAACCTTTTCCTTATAACCCATAACTATGGATAAAGCCCATTTAGTATTTCAAAGCCTTTTTGTTTAGGATTTGCAGCATGTGTATTTGAGGGAATGAGCCCTTTCATTTCATTCTATGAATGAATGAGCATTCATTCACAATGTAATATGATGTTTGCTGTTGAGCCATTTTCTTGGCAAGCCGAAGCTTTTGGTTTCCTTCGTCGACCCAACGGCCGACATCCCGGATCCTATGGCCGCCGACGCCATCATGGTAGGGTGGCCCTCCATCTTCTCTAGGAGGTAACTCCCCTCTCCTCCTACCTATAAATCCCCATCTTCACCATTCTCCTTCATCCCTCTCCATCTCCAAAGTTTTCCCCAAACCATAAATCCCTAGATCTACTTCTCCGGCGAGTTTCTCGGCCAACCACCCCCTTCTCGGAGTTCCCGAGGGCCGAGCACCTCCCCGGCGCCTGACCCGCGCACCAGCGCCCGACCGGCGCCGCCCCGTGGCCACCGTCAGCCGCCGGCGCCGACCCCGCGCGGTCTCCCGGTCCGTCGACCCCCTCCGGCGCACCCCTGAAGCCGGCGTTCGCCTGGTAACTGTCCGATTTGTTTCCGGTGCTGACCCGTTGTGCTCTGTTCCTGTTCCGAGATCCAAATTGGAACTCCGTTGTCGGTACACTCTGACTCAATTATTTTTTTATTGTCGATGATGAATGTCTGGTCCCAATTCCTTCGGGAATTCGTTTTTTTTTTTGACAACGTAACAATTACGATGTTCTTTCGGCTTTTCCAAAAATCTCGGAATTGGTTGCTTGCTGAGATTAAACTGACAGAACCTAGTTCTGTAGTTTTCTCGGGTTTCCGAGAATTTGCGGGATAATTTTGGAAATCTGGTTTTACGTAATATATATGGTGGTTCTATTCTCTGGTTCAGAGTTTCAGATTTATATACATATATATATTGGGTTCTTTGCTATGAGAATAAGTTTGGATAAGTAGGAAGTTTTCTTTCTTTTTTTTTTGGGTTCTGTTGGAGTTTTGTTATACTTGTGATGGAAATATTTTTCTCTTGGAAAGTTAGTTCTGTTGGGTTTAAAAGATGTTTGTTCTGTTGGTATTTTGGGATTTTGGTTATGTGTTGATATTGGTTTCGGATTTCCCAGTACTGGTTGGTTTGGGACATTTGCAGGTGTTTGTGGTGCATTTTCCCAGTATTGAGTTGTCCCAAAAACAGAGGAGATGCTGCCGAAAATTTTGCAAAATAATAAAAACGATTTTTAAAAATGATTTTTGATATAAAAATGTTATTTTATAATATTTTTGGGCGACGACCTTAACGGTCACTGGACCCCAGCGAAAATGCAAACGAAATCGGGTCCACCGGACGTTGAGGCATTAGCTGCAATTATGACGATTGGACCAAGTCTGAGACTCATTTGATAAAAATTTAATTTAAATTATTATTTTATTTTTAATTTGTAGGATAATATTCAAGACTAACCAAATGTTTTCTCTTATTTAAATTCGTGTAAATGGTCTGTAAGGGCATAAGCCCATTGTTTTCTATTTTTCTCTGTGGCATGTAATTAATAGTGTAGTTTTCTTTCTTTTTCTGGGTTGCTGGTTTTTAGCGTAGATACGTAGAATATTAAATGAGTATGAAAACTTAGTAGTTTTCACATTAAGTTAATATTTGAAATATAAGTTTGTATTATTTAACAAATTCACGTTTTCTTGTAAAATCTATTTTTTATATATATAAAACTCACAAGGTTTTGCTAAATAACCTGTAAATGCGAATTTCTACATAAAAGTTAGTTAGATTTTACCTCGTTCACATTGATTAAATAAATTACTATTTGATTAAATGAGTCTTTCTCACATTTTAGTTACAAATTAGTAGTATAATAAAATTATGATTTCTCATTTAAAAACAAGGTTTAACTTTACATATTTTTGCCAATAAACTGATACATACAAAGCTTTTCCGAAATTAAAATGATAAATGGTTTTCTTTCGTAATTAAGTGCAAACTCACTAGATAATCGCGTTTGTTGTGACTTGTTGTGTTAACGTAATAAAGACTAAAATTGACTAGGATTAATTCCAGAGATTACAACTAGCACATCTAGATACGGCTTAATTTTGGTTCTAAGTCGGGAATTTCAAATATAGGATTTCGAGGAAGTATTTGACCAAATTTCCTGGAACAAACTCTCGATCCAGTCACAAATAACCAAGGCAAGTACAGTTATGTTTGTTCGGTAATTTAACTAGTAATTGTTTTATTGCAATTTTAAACCACATTGTTACACGGAACTCTCTCTCCTAGAGTATTGATTGTTATTACCTCATTGAATCTAATTGACTCGGGATATTGGGGGAGTAGTGTAGCGTCTATGACCAATACCCCTCATTGAATCTAATTGAATCTAATTGTACGAGCTTACCCCTCTCACACACGGGGATAGGCCGGATCATATCAGTGAATCATCCCAATCCGGTCATAGTCGTTACTTACTCAAATCACATTGTTTTTAATTGTAGAATTGTTAGAAAATATTGTTCAAGGTATTTCAAAATTGTTTAACATTGCAAATTTCAAATTATTATTTGAATTATTCGATATTCGTGATTGTACTTTGCTCCCTCCTGACTGGAGACCAACATTTTTAGGTGATTACATCTTCGAGGATCTGATGTCTAATTCTGGCCCCGCAGAACTTGGAACCTCAGAATCATAAGGCTGGATAGTGCTTTATTTTAGTTGTGGTAATTAAATGTAATAAAAGATGTTTTTGTAATGGTTGTGGTTCTGAATAAAAGATTTTATTTTTCGTTAGAGTTTTGTCTGTGTGGTTTACTACTGAATACAGCTTACTGCCGCCGTCTCATCAACGGTGCAGGCTGGGCATGATCCGGTTCGACCCAAGAAATTGGGATCGGGTCGTGACAATAATAAAGAGAGAGAGAGAAACGAGTGAGAATGGGGAAAGGAGAGATCGAGAGGAATGAAAGGGAGAGAGAGGCGGTGGCTCACCGGATCTTGGTCGTTCGACGGCACGACATGCCGAAGGGAGCACCGCGGCACGGCAATGCACATATCTGTATTATGCTTATAGGTACGACGGATCTGGCGGCTACTGTCGCTCGGGACACAATGGTCGTTGGGACAACATTGTCAGTGGGATCTGGCACTGTCGATCTCGACGCGGTGGTTGTCGACGGCTGGCCGGGAGCTCACGTACCGGTGAGCTCATCGAGGCGGCGTCGGACTCGAAGCTCGCCTGGGTCTAGAAAGAGAGACGACAGATCGGTCGAGGATATGGAGGCGATGAAGTGTGGGTATTGTCAGGGACGAGGTCGACCCTATAGATGGTGGTGGTAGCTGTTCTGATAGGGAGCAGTCTAATAGTGGCGATAGTGAGTTTAGAAGCATGGAAAGACTAAAAGAACCATGTGCTGCAAAAGGCTAAAGCGCATCATCCAAAGTGCAATATCTAGAGCACATAGTCCAAAAGTGTAGTATCTAGAGCACATAGTCCAAAGTGCAGTATATCAAATAACAATTGTCATCTAGATTAGTGTACAGTATGCATCTCAAAAGATGTGATGAACGTCACTATTTGAGGATTTTACGCATCTTATGTTCAGTACCAATATGTATAGCATTAAAAAAGCACAACGCCTTAATATGCCACATGTTTGACTGAAACAAAATCCCACATGCGCTTTTACAAGCTAAAAGTGCATTGCCTATCAGGCACAGCCAAATCGTCAAATTACAACATAACGAGATCTTTGATTAATGAACACACGCCATATGTCGTCATGCCTATGAACGGGTGTCAACCGTCCACGATTTCAGCAACAATTGAATCTCAATAAACTGCCACGTGTCAGCGCACCCGCAGCCCAATAGTACAATTACAACAAATTTAGTTCAAACTTTCCAACCGCAGCGCCCCTGCGCTCAACAAATCATGCACGTAGCATTCCTGTGTGCATGGGTTTCTTATTTTAGCAATCTATAAATAGAATGAGCCTTCCTTCATTTCACCCCGGGGACATTCATAGAGTCAGAGCAAACTTCAGAGAGTCGAATTGTTGTTCACCTTGCCGCTGAACAAAAGACTTTCAGTTTTCTTTCATCGTCATAAACTCAACGGAGTAAAGGAAGCACTACACCGTTCGATCTTCATCGACACTGTTGGCCTATGTAGCCATGATCAACCTGATTTCGATAATTGACTTAAAATTCTGACTTTAATAAGGAAAGTAAGAAGACTTCAAGGATGACTACAGAAGATTGCACTTGATCGTCAAGAAGATTTTTTTTACTTTACTCTATACTTTTCATTTCTTGAGTCTAGATTATTTTATAAGTTGGCATCACTAGCATTTAGAAGTCTATCCTGAACCAAAACAAACATATCCTTTGTCCCAAATCAAACTAATATCCAAAAGCCTAAATGAACCATAAAATTCCTAAAATTCCCTTAGCCGAACTCGGGCCGAGTTCCCCCTGAACTCGGTCCCCTTGGATCAGTCCTGGTCAGCAACCTATTCCTAGTTTTTTGGATCTCAAATGTTCAAAATTATGAAAGTTTTCCTAGCCGAGTTCTGCCCGAACTCTGGTTCAAAAATTCCTATTAATATAGAAGAATTTGACATTTGTAATCTCTCAATCCATTCTTCATCTTCTTTATCTATTCTAAGCCTTCCTATTACAAAGAGTTTTTAATCTTCAATTTTCCAAGACAAATCTCATTCTTCTAAGTGCCGGTAGTTTCCGATTAGGAGTATTCGAGTTGTACAAGCTTCGAGTATAAAAGTTTTTTCCAGACGGTGTTGAAGTTTGATCATGAGCTTCGAACTAAAATATGACGACATTAAAGTTGGCATGTTCTTCGAAGTAAATCATGCGGTGTAATCTCTATTTCAAATATTAGATTTAACATAGAGCAGAGTTCTCGAGATTGGACTAGTCCCCTCATAGGGAAACTAGTATAAAATCTTGGTGTCTGCGTATTGCCTTCTTGCCCCTATTTACTTACTGCTTTACTTTACTGCATATTGATATCTGCCTTTACCTATATATTTATTAATTGGGGATACTACTTCCGCTAAAATCTATTCATCCCCCCTCTAGAGGTGTCATCAATCCTATAATTTGTATCGGAGCACCAGTTTCTCAAAGTTGGATAAAAAATCCTTGAGATATGGCATCATTATACACTAGCAATGGTGAATGCCAGTCTACATATAGGCTACCCCTATTTGATGGCACAAACTACACGTATGAGCTTTTACCTCAAGTCTCTTGATTTCGATTTATGTTCAATTGTCATTGACGGTTTTAAGAAAATTCCTATTGTTGTAGATAGGAACCTAGTTGAAAATTGTATGACAAGTATACTGATCATAAAAAGAAGCAAGTAAGTTGTAGAAGCATGGAAAAGAACATGAAAGTCCATGCGGCCCAAAACAGAGGGAGTCTCATGCGGTTCAAAGAATCTCTTAAAGCTTTATGCGGCTCAAAAGTCCTTCAGAGCCTCATGCGGCTCAGAAATCCCCAATAGCTCCATACGGCTCGGGTAAAAGCCACGTGGCCCTATGCGGTTCGCCTCTACAGCTTGCCATCAAGGAGCGGCCTCATTTAATGCTCTGACATAACACGGCAGCTCTGACATAAAGGTGAATTGACAGCTCTGACATAAAGCTGTAATGATGACTCTGACATAATGGCGCGCTCCTAGGGAAACGAAGAAAATCTTTAGCTGGCACGATTCACCAAATCCGAAGCTCCCTATGCGGCTACCATCCTTCATGCGGCAGCCAGTCCCATGCGGCTGCTACTCCCATGTGGCTCGGATCGTGGCGCCACCCCCATGCGGCTCCAATTTTGGGAAGTCACACCCAGACGGCTCTGACACGTGGCCACCCTTATGCGGTTCGGTTGGGGGCTACCCCCATGCGGCTGCTACTCCTATGCGGCTCGGATCATAGGGGCCACCCCCATGCGGCTCCGATTCTGGGAAGTCACACCCAGACGGCTCTGACACGTGGCCACCCTTATGCGGTTCGGTTGGGGGCTACCCCCATGCGGCTGCTACTCCTATGCGGCTCGGATCATAGGGGCCACCCCCATGCGGCTCCGATTCTGGGAAGTCACACCCAGGCGGCTCTGACACGTGGCCACCATTATGCGGTTCGGTTGGGGGCTACCCCCATGTGGCTGCTACTCCCATGTGGCTCAGATCATAGGGCTACCCCCATGCGGCTCCGATTCTGGGAAGTCACACCGAGGCGGCTCTGACACGTGGCCACCCTTATGCTGTTCGGTTGGGGGCTACCCCCATGCGGCTCGGATCATTGGGGTCACCCTCATGTGGCTCGAATTAAAGAACCTCCATGCGGTTCAGATAAGGCCACTCTTATGTGGCTCCGACACGAGGCCACACTCATGCGGCCCAACTATGACAGTCCTCCATGCGGCTCGCAGCAGTTGGGACACGTGGCAGGAGTTGATCAAATCCTAACAATCCAAATTTAGGGCAATCGACGTAAAAGGCAGTTGGGACACGTGACAGGAGATTGACCAAGATTTATTCACTCGAATTTGCTGATATCAACAAATCATCACGATGCAGATTTGTTACAATCAGCATTAACTGTCCATGCAGATTTGTTGCAGTCAACATTAATTGCCCATGCAGACTTGGCACAATCAACATTAACTATCCAGATTTGTTACAATCAATATGGACGGCCCAGATTAAATTCCAATAAACAAGATCAAGGCAAATCATAACCAATCCCTAACCGCCCACTTTTGAAGGAGCAATCATTGCAAACCCTACTCATCACACTCCACTTCTATAAATAGCAAGGTGTCATTCCCTTGCAGAAAAAGAGGACGGGGAGAGAGTCAGAGACACGCACAGAGAGAGAGCAGCGGCACACAGAAGAATCTTCCCACACATCTCGAGTACATTTCTTCATCAGAGCCAAGGCTACGTCCGATCGTCCAAAGAGTAAGACAGAGTTGATAGCACTCTCCCGAGCCTCTACTGTCACCCTCCAGAATCAAAAATAAACAATTATAGTTAGATTGCTGTACCTAGGTTTTCATCCCTAGGCTTTCTTTGTACGAGCGAGTTTGTGTTGTGAAGTAAAAGTTCAGTCCTCCCATAAAACTGTTCTGTTCTTTTATAATCGATGGTAAACACGATGGTGACTCTGCAGGGGACTAACTTCTCCATGGCTGAGGAGTTGGTGACACAATCGGACACAGCCATGCTTGGCTCTACTCAACAGATGCTGGTCGTCCGCTTCGACCAGCAGGCGTTTAAAGAAATGCTCTCCGATGGGAGCACTGGCCCGATCCAGAAGCGAGCCCGCACGAAGAAGGCTCGCAGGGAGTGGAGGCCCAAATTATTTGCTCCTTCCCAAGCTCTGGAAGAAATGCTCCCTGCTACCCAAAATGACGGGAAAGACTCTCATGCGACCCCACTTCAGACCATAGAGGACTCTGCTGTCCCCAAGTATGGCAGAGGAAAACACTACGATGCTGGACTTGCAGGGGCAAAGAAGAACTCTGTGCGGTCCAAGAAAAAGCCACATAAGGGCGCCAGCTGCATGAAGACTCATGCGGCCACAGAAGCCAGCCGCATGCAGAAGGCTCATGCGGCCAAAACGCCCAACCGCATGGAGGAGGCTCATGTGGCCACGACTGCTAGCCGCATGCAGACTGCTTATGCGGCCACCGTATCTAGCCGCATACAGAAGGTTATGCGGCCACACATGCCAGCCGCATGCAGACAGCCTGCACGGCCACCAATCCTAGCCGCATACCATCTGCTCCATGCGGCTCACGGTCAGTCTTTGACTGCCTCTCATGCAGTCCTGACCTTAGAGGCTCTCAGGAGGTTGTGCCAAACTCTGTGACGCACCACTTGGACTCTTCCTACTATGCACTCTTGGGTGCTAGAGGAAAGAAGTCTAGGACAGTACGGGCTCGTCGAGCTCAGTCAGCTGCCCCAACTTCTGACAATCAAGGCGTCCCGCTGACTATTACGCGGGGTCCTGATGGAAAGTTGTATAAAACTATCCGTGTCCAGCCCCCGGCGGCCAACGAATGGGATAGTTATCAAGAATCTCCCAACAATGATCAGGGACAAGTACTCGTACTACACCCACATAAGGGAGCAGGCAGGATGCAAACACACTCATGTGCTCAGGACTCTCGGACCCACAAAATGAGTGACTTGCGTAACGTGATCCTTCACAAACGCAAGAAAAGAGACGAAAACTTGGTGTGCAGAGAATCCTTTCGTGGACATCACTGCACTCAAGTCATTATCAACTGCTGCTGCAGCAAGGCGGCCACACAAGAGGACCGACGATCCATCTTCCAACGACTGTAAAACCCAAGCTCAGAAGACGAAGCCGTCGCCTCCTGCAATTCTGCTCAGAAGATCCCTAGCGGCGGGAAAGGAAAGAAAATAATTGTCTTCAGCCCAAAAATCTCAACCAAGAAACCCTCTTCTAAGCGGTTGTCCACGACCGTTACAGGAGGAGTTTTCTAAGGTACTCGCTCAAAGACGAAATCTGCCACACTTGGAGATTTGTCGTCCACATTTCTGGGAGGTGCTGGAGCCGGGGGTAGCACTCCTTCGAACATCTACGACAATCCGGTGTTCCAAGAAGATAATCCAGGGGAAACAGTTCCCCCAACAGATGCAGCAGGTTCAGACGTCCCCGAGGACGTCCACAACTCTCAAGACGAGGCAAGCTCTGAAGCTGGGGGTACTACTCCTTTTGAGTCCGAACCGGAGGAGAACATTCCCACATACCCTGACGACTTCTCTATACAAGGGTATGACTCAGAGGGCACGTCCTCAACCTTTCCTTCCATCTCTCCTCATGTGAGGACGGTGTTCATGACAGACAGCAACCAAGACGGTCCCAGTGATCGCCAACGTATCGACACTGGAGGCCATACTGCATGCCTTGGTCAAGTCTGTGGACGAGATCAAAACGGCCCTTCCAACTCTGCATAGAAGGACACCTGGCCAAACAAGCTTGGGTCCCACGGTCAATGCGGACTCAAACTCGGTTGCACCAAACTCGGGCGACAATCCTCCGACAATATCGGCTACCACCGCTGCAGACGAGGCCAGGAAGGCAAAAAGAGAAGTCCATGAGCTCCGAGCCATGTTTCACGCTCAAAAAACCTGCCAGGACCTCAGGATACGACAACCGTATCCGGCTTCATAGAGAGATGTTCCCTTTCCACCAAGATATAAACCATCAACATTAATCTATATGATAGAAAGACATCTGCAAGCAGGTACATCACCTACTTCTAAGTCACAATCGACCATCTGCCTCATGACGATGCCATCCTTACGCGGTTGTTTATTGGAGCATTGGAAGGGGTCGCCTTCGTTTGGTACCGCAACTTACCGGACAACTGCATCTATTCCTTCGTCGGCTTCAAACGTATGTTCCTGGAGAGGTTCTACGAAGTAGGGCAAGACGTGATGATGCCCACCCTCATGGATGTTGTTCAAGGAGAAAAGGAGCTGACAATGAACTATATTGAGTAATTTCGCCAAACCGTGATGAAGTTACCTTCTGGTAACCCTGATTCCTCCCTGATTGAAATTTGCCAAAAGAGGCTGCTCCCCACAATCAGCCTCTGGATGGACGAGAGTCAATTCAAGGACTGGAAGACGTTCATCATCAGTGCCACTGGCGCAGAAGACAAGTTGAAGAAAGCTCGCCAATTGGGACTGCACATCTCGGAGGGTGTAAAATCCCTAAATTTCTACTATATTTTAGTACTGATTTTTTTTTGTATTTATACATCGCATAGTCGTATTGTACATCGCACGTGAATTTGTATTTTTTCGTATTTACTCGTCGAGTACGAATATGTGTGAGATACATATTTTTAGAAAAATGGTTTTTAATTTTATTATCGGTAACGGTTTCAAAATTATATATATAATAATTATTTTTATTAAAAGTTGTGAAAAGTATCTATCGAGGTTGCCAAAACTTATTATTTTAGTTATTTATAAAAGGTTGTCTTAATTTAATAAGTAGTAATTTAGAAAAACTAGATTATGTGAATATTCTACTCGTGTAAAGCGCATAAAAATTATTTCATGTATATTTTCAAAATTTATTTTTATTATTTATAATAATTTATTTAGCAAGAAGGTATTTTAAATATGTAAATATTTATGTTTATTTTCGAAATTATTTTTACCTAAATTATTTAAAGGGTATTTTGAAGATATTTTCTACTAATATTTAAAATATATATTGGAATTTTTGAAATTTATTATTATATAAATTTTATAAAAAGTTATTTTGGATATATTTGTGATAAATTAAATTGTGATTTGATTTATTAATTTAAATTAAATAGTTTAATTTAAATGTGTAATTTATCTATATTTAAATAGAATTTGGATTTAGATATGAATGTATTGGTTTAAATTTAATAATAGAATTATCTATTTGGGTTTAAATAAATCCTAGTCTCTATCTACATTGGATTATATTTGATTGAGTTACTTTTAAATCAATTTGAATTAAATAGTGAAAAATCTAAGGGGAATTAAAACTCTTCTTAATCCTTATCTAGATAAGACTTTTGTAAACCCCTTGATTTTTCAAAATAAATATTTGTAGAATTTCTGGATTTTTAAATAACTATTATTGACTTATTATATAATTTGTATTATTTTACATATATTTAGTATAGTACTCATTGGTGAATTTAGTATAAAAATATATATAAAACTAATTTTCTAGTACATTAAGGATCTAAACTATATTATATAATTTCTTTTTCTCAAAATTTTAGAATTTATTTCATAACTTTTATTACTTTTTACATGTTACTTATATTGTACACTATTTACATAATATAGAATAAATGTCAAATTAGTATTAGATATTTCAGCTTGTATAAATGAGATTAGATGAAGGTTGTTTAAATAAATATTAACTCTATTTATTATCTATAGTAATTTTAAATAATGTTATAGATAATTTAGATAAATATAAACAATATTTTAAATAAATACTAATCCTACTTCTACTAGGAAAACATCTCTATCTATATCCTATCCTAATAAAGCAAACTCCCATTTATTTAAATCAAATCCTATCTAATTTAGGAGATAAATCTGAAATAAATACCTATATAAACCCAATACATCCCCCTTCTATCATCCATAATTCAAAATTATTTTTAGTCCAATAGAAACTCTAAAATTTGTCATTAGAATTCAGCCCCGCTTTTTAGTAGCAAGAGCAACTTGGAACGATGATATCTCCTAGCTCCGAACTCCGTTTCGCCTCCAGTTTTTTTTAAAAGAAGCATATCGAGGTAAGGTTTCCAAAAACATATTTTAATAGACAAAATTCGTTCTGTAGATTTATGTAAAATTATTTGAGTATTAGATGTCCGAAAAATAAACGTGTTTCAGTATTTTTGCGATTTCGGGAGTTTTCGGAAACGAAAATGCGATCCGTTTAGTTTTTCGGAAAGCTAATACGAAAAACTATGCCATATCCTAATTATAGAATTTATTAAATAAATCTAATAGGTATAGTATTAATTATAATTAGATAATAGACTATTTTCAGCATCCGAAGATGTTTGTTTGGACCTTAGTTCCTCAGCAGCCGTTGTTCCACCTACTTTCCTGTCTGATCTTCGCCATCACAGTGCTCAGGACCCAGGCAAGTATACCTTACTAATTTACTGTCATATTATTTATTTTTTGTATTATTTACTTTGTTTTATATTGTTAGTTTCCTTTGTTATAAATTGTGCGTCCAAGCCACACTTGGGTGCAAGCGACTCTATTAGTCGTTTTACTTTACTATATGCATGTTAACTTAGTGTTAGCGGACTACCTTCCTGTTGTGGGATATCCTTATATCTCCTTGGACCATGACACTCACACTACACGGTTTGAGACATTTTGTTAGGGACATGACTTATGGACTGGCCATCTTTATTATCGTGTGATGGATAGATCGTAACTGCTACGATTAAGGTATAGAGACTCGAACAGTTACAAAACTGGACGAGCCATGGACATGACTTGAACAGTGTGGGGAATATTGGGGGAGGACAGTCGCTAGTGCGTATGGGAATCCAAACAGGTAAACCACAGTCTCCGGATGGAACTGAGGCAATTTATTTGCAGATGTCCTCTGACGTTTTGGACGTTATGGACGGATACAGATGACTGGATGCCATTTACGTACACATAGCCTAAAATCCCACCCATGCGCATGAAAGTTGTCCTCTAAATTGCACATTAGGCGGTTAGAATCTCCTTTTGCATATTTATGTCTAGGATAGTCTTTTATATATTATTTTATTATTCTGACAGTTTATATTAGCTTGTTCTTCCTATATCTTGCTACGTCCGTCTGAGGACATGGTTATTCCCCAGGTGTGTGTTCATGTCTTCCGCAGGTATCCTATCCAAGGCCGTGGTCTTCTCCATTCCTTCGAAGACGATTGCGCTTAGTTCGTCTTGCCATTTTTAACGCTCGATTTCTTATACATTTCTTTCATTGAGATAGTTGGTAGTGGACTTTGTCTCCGCCCAACGATTGTATCATAGATATTCAAGTTGATTTTTATATTATTATTCTTTTTATTGTGGATGAGATTTAGTTGTCTTGGATTACTATATTTTATAGCTTATGTATACATACAAGGCCCCTGTACTTCGTATGTATACAACTGGCATGTCTACGTACTTAGTCCTACGTATATTGGGACTGGGGCGTTACATATTTTTGTGGTGGCCCATGCAGGTCAAGATAAATTGTTTGGTTACTTTACCGTACCAAGCAAGCCCGCGGATAGGATTAGAGTCTAGGATCTCATCCACATACTTGACCTTCTCGATTCTACTTTGAATCCATTGATTTGCATCTTGCTTGATTCCCTCTACCGTTAATTCTTATCCTTCTTTCGTGCTTGATGTTGGTTAGAAAGGTAATCCATACTCGGTAGACTTGTCCCATTGTTCCATCACACCACTAGTTTAACTCTTGTAAGTTGGGTAGACACCTCACGACCTAACATTTATTTTCCTTGTGACCCATATTAACATGATTACTTAGACTATAGCCTTTATAGGACCCTAACTTATCTAGCACACCAAGCCTTAGATAAAAGACAGTAGGATGAATGTATAGGAACAATCACATGACAAGACTTAGATTCTTAAGGAGCTGAACTAATTGTACCTTCTTTTACTCTTACGCTCTCGTGCCTATGTTTTTACCATCGTGACTAATGTTGCTAAATAGCCTAATTTTTGCAAGCTTAATTACTTTTTATTCAAGCTTGTTTAAGGACATATATTTTATTGGGGGCCTCCACTAACATATTGTCTAGTCAGAACCGGTGCATGATGGTCTGATCAACCTAGTACACTTTGGTTCGCCTTTCACACGATTATCCTACGTGGTTGAGATATAGTTAAACTTACCCCTTAGAATCTCATCCACTATTGCCTTGATGATTCTTTTTGAATTATTCGGCCGCCTTTGAACCACGTATTCGTATTCGATGATATCGTCTTTGAACTCTATATTGCTTTCGCTTTCACCTATTTTAGAAAGACGAAAGTGTTGTACTTGAATTTCCTCTAGCTATCCTATCACTTGTGACCATTAATACTCGATGTGACTATATCTTTGTCTTAACCACTCGTCCCTTCCTCGACCTTCTATCACGACTTCCTAATCACTTCAATTAGGAGTGAATCTAATCGTTCTCCTAATCGTGTCATCAACCTACTCCCAAGAAATCATATCTTAAGTCTCTAAATTATTTATATGGATCCACTTAAAACTTTTAATCTTTTCCTTTTACGTTTATTAGCCGTCCGTGATTTATTATTTAAATCATGATTTTCTAATGCTTGTTTATGTTGTTTCTTGCCTCGCCCAAGGACTCGTCGAATTGTCATTACCAATATACCCCTTGTGCCTTCTTACCCCCTACTTATTCTTAATTTCGAGGACGAAATTCTTGTAAGTTGGGTAGGATGCAAAATCCCTAAATTTCTACTATATTTTAGTACTGATTTTTTTTTGTATTTATACGTCGCATAGTCGTATTGTACGTCGCACGTGAATTTGCATTTTTTTCGTATTTACTCGTCGAGTGCGAATATGTGCGAGATACATATTTTTAGAAAAATGGTTTTTAATTTTATTATCGGTAATGGTTTCAAAATTATATATATAATAATTATTTTTATTAAAAGTTGTGAAAAGTATCTATCGAGGTTGCCAAAACTTATTATTTTAGTTATTTATAAAAGGCTGTCTTAATTTAATAAGTAGTAATTTAGAAAAACTAGATTATGTGAATATTCTACTCGTGTAAAGTGCATGAAAATTATTTCATGTATATTTTCAAAATTTATTTTTATTATTTATAATAATTTATTTAGCAAGAAGGTATTTTAAATATGTAAATATTTATGTTTATTTTCGAAATTATTTTTACCTAAATTATTTAAAGGGTATTTTGAAGATATTTCCTACTAATATTTAAAATATATATTGGAATTTTTGAAATTTATTATTATATAAATTTTATAAAAAGTTATTTTGGATATATTTGTGATAAATTAAATTGTGATTTGATTTATTAATTTAAATTAAATAGTTTAATTTAAATGTGTAATTTATCTATATTTAAATAGGATTTGGATTTAGATATGAATGTATTGGTTTAAATTTAATAATAGAATTATCTATTTGGGTTTAAATAAATCCTAGTCTCTATCTACATTGGATTATATTTGATTGAGTTACTTTTAAATCAATTTGAATTAAATAGTGAAAAATCTAAGGGGAATTAAAACTCTTCTTAATCCTTATCTAGATAAGACTTTTGTAAACCCCTTGATTTTTCAAAATAAATATTTGTAGAATTTCTGGATTTTTAAATAACTATTATTGACTTATTATATAATTTGTATTATTTTACATATATTTAGTATAGTGCTCATTGGTGAATTTAGTATAAAAATATATATAAAACTATTTTTCTAGTACATTAAGGATCTAAACTATATTATATAATTTCTTTTCCTCAAAATTTTAGGATTTATTTCATAACTTTTATTACTTTTTACATGTTACTTATATTGTACACTATTTACATAATATAGAATAAATGTCAAATTAGTATTAGATATTGCAGCTTGTATAAATGAGATTAGATGAAGGTTGTTTAAATAAATATTAACTCTATTTATTATCTATAGTAATTTTAAATAATGTTATAGATAATTTAGATAAATATAAACAATATTTTAAATAAATACTAATCCTACTTCTACTAGGAAAACATCTCTATCTATATCCTATCCTAATAAAGCAAACTCCCATTTATTTAAATCAAATCCTATCTAATTTAGGAGATAAATATGAAATAAATATCTATATAAACCCAATACATCCCCCTTCTATCATCCATAATTCGAAATTATTTTTAGTCCAATAGAAACTCTAAAATTCGTCATTAGAATTCAGCCCCGTTTTTTAGTAGCAAGAGCAACTTGGAACGATGATATCTCCTAGCTCCGAACTCCGTTTCACCTCCAGTTTTTTTTAAAAGAAGCATATCGAGGTAAGATTTCCAAAAACATATTTTAATAGACAAAATTCGTTCTGTAGATTTATGTAAAATTATTTGAGTATTAGATGTCCGAAAAATAAACGTGTTTCAGTATTTTTGCGATTTCGGGAGTTTTCGGAAACGAAAATGCGATCCGTTTAGTTTTTCGGAAAGCTAATACGAAAAACTATGCCATATCCTAATTATAGAATTTATTAAATAAATCTAATAGGTATAGTATTAATTATAATTAGATAATAGACTATTTTCAGCATCCGGAGATGTTTGTTTGGACCTTAGTTCCTCAGCAGCCGTTGTTCCACCTACTTTCCTGTCTGATCTTCACCATCACAGTGCTCAGGACCCAGGCAAGTATACCTTGCTAATTTACTGTCATATTATTTATTTTTTGTATTATTTACTTTGTTTTATATTTTTAGTTTTCTTTGTTATAAATTGTGCGTCCAAGCCACACTTGGGTGCAAGCGACTCTATTAGTCGTTTTACTTTACTATATGCATGTTAACTTAGTGTTAGCGGACTACCTTCCTGTTGTGGGATATCCTTATATCTCCTTGGGCTATGACACTCACACTACACGGTTTGAGATATTTTGCTAGGGACATGACTTATGGACTGGCCATCTTTATTGTCGTGTGACGGATAGATCGTAACTGCTACGATTAAGGTATAGAGACTCGAGCAGTTACAAAACTGGACGAGCCATGGACATGACTTGAACAGTGTGGGGAATATTGGGGAAGGATAGTCGCTAGTGCGTATGGGAATCTAAACAGGTAAACCACAGTCTCCGGATGAAACTGTGGCAATTTATTTACAAATACCCTCTGACGTTTTAGATGTTACGGACGGATACAGATGACTGGATGCCAGTTACGTACACATAGCCTAAAATCCCACCCATACGCATGAAAGTTGTCCTCTAAATTGCACATTAGGCGGTTAGAATCTCCTTTTGCATATTTGTGTCTAGGATAGTCTTTTATATATTATTTTATTATTCTGACAGTTCATATTAGCTTGTTCTTCCTGTATCTTGCTACGTCCGTCTGAGGACCTGGTTATTCCCCAGGTGTGTGTTCATGTCTTCCGCAGGTATCCTATCCAAGGCCGTGGTCTTCTCCATTCCTTCGAAGACGATTGCGCTTGGTTCGTCTTGCCATTTTTATCGCTCGATTTCTTGTATATTTCTTTCATTGAGATAGTTGGTAGTGGACTTTGTCTCCGCCCAACGATTGTATCATAGATATTCATGTTGATTTTTATATTATTATTCTTTTCATTGTGGATAAGATTTAGTTGTCTTGGATTACTATATTTTACAGCTTATGTATATATACAAGGCCCCTGTACTTCGTATGTATACAGCTGGCATGTCTACGTACTTAGTCCTACGTATATTGGGACTGGGGCGTTACATGTTTTTGTGGTAGCCCATACAGGTCAAGATAAATTATTTGGTTACTTTACCGTACTAAGCAAGCCCGCGGATAGGATTAGAGTCTAGGATCTCATCCACATACTTGACCTTCTCGATTCTACTTTGAATCCATTGATTTGCATCTTGCTTGATTCCCTCTACCGTTAATTCTTATCCTTCTTTCGTGCTTGATGTTGGTTAGAAAGGTAATCCATACTCGGTAGACTTGTCCCACTGTTCCATCACACCACTAGTTTAACTCTTGTAAGTTGGGTAGACACCTCACGACCTAACATTTATTTTCCTTGTGACCCATATTAACATGATTACTTAGACTATAGCCTTTATAGGACCCTAACTTATCTAGCACACCAAGCCTTAGATAAAAGACAGTAGGATGAATGTATAGGAACAATCACATGACAAGACTTAGATTCTTAAGGAGCTGAACTAATTCTACCTTCTTTCACTCTTACGCTCTCGTGCCTATGTTTTTACCATCGTGACTAATGCTGCTAAATAGCCTAATTTTTGCAAGCTTACTTTTTATTCAAGCTTGTTTAAGGACATAAATTTTATTGGGGGCCCCCACTAACATATTGTCTAGTCAGAACCGGTACATGATGGTCTGATCAACCTAGTGCACTTTGGTTCGCCTTTCACACGATTATCCTACATGGTTAAGATATAGTTAAACTTACCCCTTAGAATCTCATCCACTATTGCCTTGATGATTCTTTTTGAATTATTCGGCCGCCTTTGAACCACGTATTCGTATTCGATGATATCGTCTTTGAACTCTATATTGCTTTCGTTTTCACCTATTTTAGAAGGACGAAAACGTTGTACTTGAATTTCCTCTAGCTATCCTATCTCTTGTGACCATTAACACTCGATGTGACTATATCTTTGTCTTAACCACTCGTCCCTTCCTCGACCTTCTATCACAACTTCCTAATCACTTCAATTAGGAGTGAATCTAATCGTTCTCCTAATCGTGTCATCAACCTACTCCCAAGAAACCATATCTTAAGTCTCTAAATTATTTATATGGATCCACTTAATCTTTTCCTTTTACGTTTATTAGCCATGTCCGTGATTTATTATTTAAATCACGATTTTCTAATGCTTGTTTATGTTGTTTCTTGCCTCGCCCAAGGACTCGTCGAATTGTCATTACCAATATACCCCTTGTGCCTTCTTACCCCCTAATTATTCTTAATTTCGAGGACGAAATTCTTGTAAGTTGGGTAGGATATAAAATCCCTAAATTTCTACTATATTTTAGTACTGATTTTTTTTTGTATTTATACGTCGCATAGTCGTATTGTACGTCGCGCGTGAATAGATGCAGACACTTCCTACAATATTCTCCTGGGGAATCCTTGGATACACGATTACATGATCGTGCCTTCAACACTGTACTAGTGCTTCAGGTACGTCGATAAGCACGGCTTCGTGAGGACAGAATTTGCTGATATTGATCCCTTTAAAGGGGTCGAATCCTACTACTCCGACTCATGCTTGTATGAGAAGTCGAAAAGGCACCTTGTCGAAGGAGATACTCAAGCTCCAACTGAGGCTACAACTGGATCGAAAGAACCTCTGACGATCCACCTCCAAGCCTGCAAACCTGGCAGAACTGCACCCCTTACAGCCACTCTACGTAAGGATGCAATTAGCCTCTCGGCACATGAGGAGCAGATGATAATCCAACTGCCAAAGACTGGCCAAGCGCCAAGGCCCACGACAGAGCCACTGACAATCAGGCTGCCTAGATCTAGCCAGCAATAAACAGAGGAGCTCAATCCCTCCATAAAGCCAATGACGATTCGCCTTCCCAGAATGAATCAGCATCCGAGCACTAAGCCGGGGACTGCTAGCCAGCCCACAACTCCCCGCCCAGCTCCGAGCACAAAACTGGGGGTCGCTAGTACGCCAACGACTCCACGCTATGCTCCACCTATGGAGCCCCTGATGATTAAGCTGCCCAAGTCATCCTCTCAGTCTTCAGTGACACAGGAGATGGCTGAAGAAGAGTCAGAGCTGGCCAAGTATGTGGCTGCTCACACTGATGTTCCATCCGCAGATGATGTAATCCTACTGGAAAAGATACCTTACTTCATCAATAAAGGGCTATCTTTGAACTACCTCGAGCTTAATAAGCTTTGTACAATGTATGCTATGGAACACGTTATAGGCACCCACCTACACACACAGGTGACAAATGTCTACACCGCAAACCAACTTACTCCAGTGGAAGACGCTTACCATATGGTCGAAGGAGAGGATCATCCAATCATCTTTGGCCGGAAGAATGATCTACAACCCTTCAGGATAGAAGAAGTTGATCTCGAACCCGACACCGGGATTCTGTCCCTTTATCTGTATAGTTCCCGATCCAAGTACCTCATACAAAAACATGGGTATGATCTGGAAACTACGCCAGACTTGAACTATGGCACTGGACAGCGATTACCCTTATAATTGCCGATCCCAGCTGGGAAACCACAGGATTATTATAACAAGACCAGATGTGGGCTAGGTTATGTTACACCTGCAACGACCCTTGAGAGCTCAGATGAGGAGTACGAGTGGCACTCTCATTCATCTGGGTCACCCACTTCTGATTCAGACGTCAGCATTGGGGACATGCTCAGGCAAGTCTGGTCCGTCAATATGGCATTTGCAGATGCCTACGAAGAAAATAAAAACATTCCTGAACTTCTTGAGTTAGAGCAGTGGGCACAACAGCTAGATGCGCAATAGAAGAAGCGGTTCGAACAAAGAGAGCCTTCCACCGAAGATGAGGTTGTGCAAGTTGATCTCAGTGATGAGTCCTCTCCGAAACCCATCTTCGTCAGCAAGAATCTGACAGAAGAAGAACGGGAATCGCTACTGCAACTCGTCAGAGAATACATCGACGTGTTTGCCTGGAGCTACGAAGACATGCCAGGACTGAACCCAGAGGTTGCACTTCACAAACTCAACATTCATTCAGACGCAAAGCCGGTCAAGCAACAGCAACAACGGTTCCGCCCCGACATCATGAATGCCATTGAAGCTGAGGTCAACAAACTGATAGCTAGCGGCTTCATCCGCGAGAAACAACACCCAGACTGGGTAGCCAATATAGTACCAGTCCTCAAGAAGAATGGAAAGATTCGAATCTGCATCGACTTTCGGAACCTGAATGAGGCGTGTCCTAAGGATGAGTTCCCCCTCCCTATCACAGACATCATGATTGACAACACCTGCGGCTTCGAACGTATGTCATTCATGGATGGTTTTTCGGGGTACAACCAAATCAAGATGTTCCCTGATGATGAAAAGCATACATCATTCCGAACACCAATTGGCACATACTGCTACACAACCATGCCTTTCGGTTTAAAGAATGCTGGTGCCACCTATCAAAGAGCTATGAACATCATCTTTAGAGACCACTTGCGCAAGACAGTGGAATGCTACGTCGACAATATCGCCGTCAAGAGCCGTTCTAAGGAAGATCATATGCATGATCTGAGGACAGTGTTCGACCTGATGCGAGCGCACAACTTGAAGATGAATCCCATAAAATCCTTCTTGGGCGTATCCAGCGGAAAGTTCTTGGGTTTCATCATTACTTCCCAGGGTATCTACATAGACCCCGAAAAAACGAAGGCAATCATGGAGATGGGTCCCCCGAGAAATCTCCGTGAACTTCGAGGCCTTCAAGGGAGGCTAGCTCACATCAGGAGGTTCATCTCTAACCTCTCCGGGCGATGTCAACCATTCACCCACCTCATGAAGAAGGGCATTTCATTCATATGGGATGAGGAATGCCAGCGCGCCTTCGACAGCATCAAAGAATATTTGTCGAACTCTCCAGTCCTGGTAGCCCCAGTTGCTGGAAGGCCATTCCTGCTCTATATGCGAGCGATAGAACATTCTCTCGGTGCTCTGCTAGCACAAAACAACGATGTAGGCCATGAGCAGGCTATATACTACCTCAGTCAAAAGATAATGGGGCCAGAGTACAGATACACTATCATAGAAAAGGAATGCCTTGCTCGAGTGTTCGTCATTCAGAAGACGCGATACTACGTCACCGGACAAACCATACACGTGATATCACGAGTCAACCCTCTCAGGGTCCTCATGACTAAACCAGGGGCACTCAGCTCTCGCCTTGCTACCTGGGCGATATTATTGTCTCCATATCACATGATCTTTGTCCCACAGAAAGCTGTTAAAGGTCAAGCTCTGGCAGACTTTTTAGCGGCCCATCCAGGCTCGGAGACAACCAGAATATACGAAGAGATACCAGACGAGGTCGCCAATTCAAATACGGTCTCCCATGATGCCATCTGGTGAATGTTCTTTGACGGCACTTCGAAAACTATGCCCAATGGCAACATCGTCACTGGAGTCAGAGTAGTGCTGATTTCTCCCTCCGGACTGGTGATCAATCGGGCTTACTCTCTCACGGAGCCCTGTTCAAACATTATGGCCGAGTACAACGCTTTGGTTATTGGACTCCGACTTGCAAAAGAGCTGGAGTAGAGTATCTTGAAGCATACGGCGATTCGCAGTTAATCGTCAATCAGATCCGGGGTTCATACGAGGTTCGCCATGAAGATATGATCCCTTATCACCAAATAGCGATCGATATCATCTCTTCCTTGGAAGGATTCTTCATAGAACATGTTTCCAGACTCCAGAATATTGAGGCCGATGTCCTAGCAGGCCTGGCCGCTTCCCTAGCAGTACCGAATCATTTTCATCATCCGATTGACATAATAGGCCGTGAATTGGTCTGTCCCAAGAATAATGTTCAAAGTGTTGAGAGTTACTTCGCTCTGACAGTCGATGAAGCACCAGACTGGAGACAATCATTTATCGACTTCGTAGTCTACGACATCCTGCTAGAAAATCCGAAGAAAGCCACTTCCATCAGAAGATGTTCCCTCAGATTCTTTTATAATACAGAGACAAAAATGCTGTATCGGCAATCATACGATAGATTACTGCTTCGGTGTCTGTCAAATACAGAAGCCAAGGAAGCTATACGCGAAGCTCACGACGACGTCTGCGGTACCCATCAGCCTGGCCCAAAATTGCAAGACCGCCTTCGCCAAATTGGCTATTACTGGCCTACGATGGTTGCAGATGCGATAGACTATGCACGAAAGTGCAAAGCCTATCAAGTCCATGCAGATTTCATCCACCAACCATCCGAGTTCTTACATCCGACGGTAGCATCCTAGCCCTTTGAAGCATGGGGAATGGACATCATTGGTCCGATCACTCCGCCTTCGTCCAGGGGACACCGCTTCATACTCGTAATTACAGATTACTTCTCCAAATGGGCGAAACATGTTCCACTTGCAGAAGCCAAGATATCAAACGTGATCATCTTCCTCAAGCATCACGTAATCTGCCACTATGGACTCCCCGAATGATCATCTACGACAATGGTCCGCAGTTTGCAAGTCACGCCTTCTATCGGTTTTGCGACAAATACCGAATCCAGAATGTTGCTTCAGTGCCGTACAATTCGGCAACAAATGGGTTGGCAGATGCATTCAATAAAACTATAATCAAGCTGCTCAAGAAGTTCGTGTCTTCCAACAAATACGATTGGAATGAGAAGCTTGGTGAATGCTTATGGGCGTACCGTACTATAGTACGGACGGCCACCGGGAATACACCATTCTCTCTGGTATATGGGAGTGAGGCAGTTCTCCCACTAGAGACTCAGATCCCCTCGCTCCGTGTCGCCCTCACTTACCGATTGACGACGGATGATAATCACCACCGCTGGTTACAAGAGTTGGAGGCTCTAGAAGAGAAGCGTCTGTTAGTTCAACAAAGAATCGAGCTGTACCAAGCACGTATCTCGGAAGCTTTTAACAAGAAGGTTAAAATCAGAACATTCCAAGTGGGCGATCTCGTTCTGCAGTTCGGAGGCCGATGGTTATGACTCACAAAATCGCCGGCAAATTCCAGCCGAAGTGGGAAGGCCCATCTGTCATCGAGGCTGTATTCTCCAATGGAGCTATCACTCCCCGTTCCCAGAATGCATATTTTTATACATGTACAACTCATGTATATTTATTTGGTATTTATCATGTATTTATTTAATATTTATCATGTATTATCCTGTATTTAAATTCCTTTAATTTTATGTTAATCGATTAATCTGCTCTTTAAATTTTTATGTTAATTTATTTTCTGCAATTATATTTCTGCAATTTTATTTCTGCACTTTATTTCCTGCTCTTATTCCCTGCCTTAGTCTTGCTTATTTGGGTTCGGGTTAGCCTTGGTTGGATCCCCTACAACCCGACCCATTGGACCCGGCCCATTAGCTCCCACCTACCACCCCTTCCATATTTAAAGCCACCCATCTCTTTCTCTCTCCTTATTACTCATTCTCACCATTACTCCTCTTCTTCTTCTTCTTCTTCATTACCTACCAAACCGTAGGCAAGTACAACTTGCCCCACATGAGAACCCATGTTTTTATGGTTCATTTATCTTCCTCTCGTGATCCTAAGAGAGTTTAGAACTTGGCATTTTTTATTTCGAAGTCTTAATTTTTGTAGATCTAGAAATTAGTTATTTTCGGAGTTTGGTGGTTTTGATCTATCAAACTTCTTTGTTTGCAAAATTTGATGATTCCATATTGTAGAGAGTTTTATTCTATCCAATTTTGACCTTTGAAAAGTTGGATTTGGACTTGTTTTGACCAAGTTATGGACCTTTGAAGCTTTGGGGTGCAACCATGGAGTTCTTACTGTTTGGAGAAGACAGTGAGCAGTGTACACTAGCTTTTTAGCTTGCGTCACTGAGCTGTGCGCGCTCTTTAGCGCAGCGCAGTATGGAGTCCATACGCTACCTTTTTAGGAAGCGTGTGTCTTGCATACGCTACCTTTTGGAAGCGTATGTCGTATGGAGTTCATACGCTACCTTTTGGGAGCGTATGACTTGCATACGCTGACTTGAATGGTCAGGAGTCGTATAGAGTTCATACGCTACCTTTTGGGAGCGTATGACTTGCATACGCTGACTTGAATGGTCAGGAGTCGTATGGAGTTCATACGCTACCTTTTGGGAGCGTATGACTTGCATACGCTGACTTGAATGGTCAGGAGTCGTATGGAGTTCATACGCTACCTTTTGGGAGCGTATGACTTGCATACGCAGACTTGAATGGTCAGGAGTCGTATGGAGTTCATACGCTACCTTTTGGGAGCGTATGACTTGCATAAGCTGACTTGAATAGTAAGGAGTCGTATGGAGTCCATACGCTAGCTTGACCTGAGCGTACGCTGACTTGAGCGTAGCCTGACTTGAGCGTAGGCTGACATGAGCGTAGCCTACTTACCCTGGATCTTCTATAGCCCTGTATATTAATATTTTATTAGATATTTAACGTCCATTTTATATCCTTACGCCTTTTGGCATGAGACTTGATATAATCATGATATGTTGATATTTCTGTTAAATATAGATTGTTACGTAGGATGTACCATGTGTCGTGAATTGAGTATAGATACCCCAATTGACTGGAATTAAACCTTGGGGGTTGTAGACTCGACCCCACTGAATACTGATTGACTTTCATGCCTTGTCACCATTGATAATAATGGTTATCTTGACTAAATTGATCATGCGTTCCTAGTTGGAACTAAGAGACTGGCTAGTCGTCTTATTGAATTGAATGAATGAGACACGTTCATGATATAAACTATTGTAATCGACTGGCTGATCCCGAATATTGACATACATGCACATGCAGGCTTCAATCTACCTATTTATTTATTTACTTATTTATTTTCTACAAAAGAAGCATGTGTACTTTATGGTCAAGGCATGATTACCGTGGTTAGATTTGATTGTTGCATTACGCTATGTAAGACCTGCAACCTAACCGCACTGGTATCGTTGTAGAGTTGTGCATATCGTATCCCGTACGAAAGTACTCATTTGAATGACCATGATCCACGGCATGGGATTTCACTCAACGTAGGGACTATTAAGTTAAATAAAATAATGATGGCATGGAGAGAATAGATCCCCGAGTTCTTACATGGCAGCCTTCTTGGGACAAGTAGTACCCGACCGGCCGGCTGGTTCCCACAGATACTGTAAAACTGCCACACGGGCAGGGAACAGTATCTGCTTATATTATTATTGTATATTGTATATTGACGGGCGTCCTGCTAGGACTCGTCTAATTCATGCATGGCGCACATGATTGACTGGATAGACTAGCCTTGCTTGTACATAGTAAGAACTGAGGAATCCCTATTGCATAAATTCCAGGATAACTTGGGACTCAAAATAGCAAGCCGTAGGATTTGATTGGCCGTTCAAGATAATTTGTTTGTGCACTGTACCTACTCTGTTACCTAACTGGGATGATCAGAATGTCAGGACATGACGGGCCAACTTCTGTCCTTGTTTGGTTGGGAGGTTGGTTCGAAGTGTCGTAATGTGATGTGAATCCTAGTGGAAAGCAGAGATCTATTATTATATTCTCTTACTTACTGGTTTTAGTTCTCATGTCGTGCTTCCTTGTGGTACTTGCTATTAGAGGTCTAACCTCTCTGGTTTTGCATGGCCAGATTTAGAGCCGGTCCCCGAGGATCCAGCTTACTTCTACCTCCAAGATGGTCAACACTAGAGGGATGGTCGCAGGAGGACTCGAGTGGGTTTCTTACTTCCCCGCTCGTTTTGTTATCTACTTTATACCTTAGCCGTTTGGCACCGACATGTTAGTCGGATTGTCTTGTACTTACTTTTACATAATTGTAATTAAAGTCAGACTGCAGCTGATAACAATTGTGTATACTTTTGCTACATCAATCTGGCTATGTTTTGTAAAGCCAGATATCAAGAACATTTTGACAGAGCGTTTGGGACGCCTTACTGCTTTATCTTATATGTTCTCTATTACTGTTTCTTGTTTGAATGATTGAGACAATAGATGTGTAATGACCATAGTAAGACTTTTATGTAGTATGCACCCCCTCGTCTTTTAGACAGCATTGATCGTATTATACGGTATTCATCTACCCGTAATACGTAGCTGGCTGAGTCATTCCCCCGCTCTCCAGTATTCTGGTTCTGGGGCGTGACAAGGTTTTAGTGGTGGCCCATGCAAGTCTGATTTCAGACTTGTGGGGTATTTAATAGGATGTCTCAATCACACATGTTTCCTCTTGATCTCATGATTCGTCAATTCTCAACTCTAGCTTGACATTCCAGTATCCTTTGACTTCATTGATCCTTCATGTCCGGTCATTTGATTGTTCTCTTGTCCCTTTTCTTAGAGGCACCTCGTCCGTATCTGTCAGAGCTGGACAGCAACAACATGGATAGCAGCATGGACAACCTGACCAGGTTGGTCAGCAACAAGGATCAGAACCACTTCATAAGGCTATTCAAGAAGAGGTGATAGTAGAACCAGCGGTTGGACCGCAGTATCCGAAGGTTCCAACACCACTAATAGTTCTACCTACCCCTGTGGAATTGGATACACCAGTCCTTCTAGAGATCATGAGAGGGATGATGGCTACTCAGCAACACCAGATGTTAGCCCAGCAGCGCATGTACGCTCAGTTACAAGAGCAGAATGTACTACTCAACCAAGGATTACAGACGACATTGGAAAGAGGGGCGAGGACAGATTCAGGAGCGTCAGCCCGGTTTTGCAAGTATAATCCCTGCCGTTTCGAAGGCACGGAGGATACCATCTCAGCAGATGCATGGCTTAAGGACATTGAGGCTATTCTGACAGCCGCTAAGGTACCGGCGGAAGAACGTGTGGATCTAGTGAAGTTGTTACTTCAGGATCTCGCACGTGATTGGTGGAAAGCAGAGGAAGTAGGCATCAGACGTCCTGTTGCTTGGGACGATTTTACTGCAAGGTTCAAGACGAAGTATTATGGAGTTGTGGCGCAGTTTGAGCTACAACAGAAGTTTATCAACCTCAGACAGGCTGGCAAGACTGTAGATGCTTATGCAGCAGAGTTCTGCAGATTGAGTAGGTTTGCCCCAGAGATGGTGGCAACGGAGCGCCAGAGGGCGATGAGGTTCCAGCAAGGGTTTCCTCTTGAGCTCTTGCAATTGATAGAGGGGCACAACTACCAAACTTTTGATGAAGTATTGATGGCAACCCGCAGGCATGAGATCACCATTCAGAGGCTTGCGACAAGGACTGGGGGTCAGAAGAGATCCTACAGTCAGATTGAAGGAGGAGGGGGAGCAGCGCCCCGAACAACAGCACCATCCCCTGGCATTCGTATCCACGATGTGGCGATACGAGGGCCAGCACCACCACCCAGGCAACAGCAACAGCAACAGAAGAAGAACCAGCAACCCCCGACGGGCTGCACTTATTGTGGGAAGATGGGACACACTAGAGATGTGTGTCGGACATTGAATGGACTATGTCTGATATGTGGAAATCCAGACCATCGGGTTACCACATGTCCCATGAATTCGAGGTCAGGAGGACCAGTGCAGCAGTTTCCTGCTCTGCCAGCACCAGGGGCAGGGCAGTATCGAGGACCAGCGGTAGCAGTGAGACCGTTGGCACAGCGTCCGCTAGTACCGCAGGCTCAGATGTTTCGGCAGCAGGGACCGCCGATGCAGCAACACCAGCATAGACCACCCCAGCATCATCAAGGCAGGGGCCAGCAGCAGCACCAGGCTAGGCCGCAACATGGGAACCAGCAAGGAGGTCGAGGGCAGGCATTCACTCTATCCTTGGAAGAGGCGTTAGCATCGGGAGATGTCGTGGCAGGTAACATTCTCGTCGCCTCATATCCCGTAATAGCATTGTTTGATTCGGGAGCATCGCACTCATTTATATCTGCACAATTTGCGATACGGCTAGGAATGGAGTTCGAGACATTGCCAGGGAGGTTGAATATACTCACTGGTAATGGGCTCGCAGGAGTTAGTAGAGTTATTCTAGCGTGTAGTGTTGTAGTTTGCGGGCATTCTTTACCCGCCCAGTTGATAGAATTTTCTGTTGGAAATTTCGACGTTATCTTAGGCATGGACTGGCTGAAAGACAGTCATGCGACAATAGATTGTCGTAGTGGGAGTGTATCTTTTGATATTCCAGGCATGAAGAGATTCACCTTAGTCAGATCAGAGGCAACTCAGCAAGAGCAGGGAGTAGTAACGGCAATGGAAGAAGTCCAGGTTCCGAAGGTAGTTGAAGAATTTCTAGACGTGTTTCCCGAAGAACTTCCAGGTCTACCACCGGTTAGAGATATTGAGTTCAGTATAGAATTGGCACCTGGGACTAAACCGATATCAGATCGGGTTTACAGAATGGCGGATTCAGAACAGGCCAAGGTATATCAACATATAGAGGAACTGAAGGAGAAGAAGTTCATCCAAGCTAGCATATCACCATGGGCAGCACCAGTGGTACTTGTAGGGAAGAAGGATGGATCATCCAGATTATGCATCGATTACAGAAAGCTTAACGCGGCAACAGTGAAGAACAAGTACCCATTACCCAGGATCGACGACTTATTTGATCAATTGAGCAAGGCTAGGGTTTTCTCCAAGATAGATCTTCGTTCAGGGTACCATCAGGTGAGGGTTCGGAAGGAAGACATTCCCAAGACAGCATTCAGGTCGAAGTATGGGCATTATGAATTCTTAGTAATGCCGTTTGGTTTGACCAATGCTCCAGCAATATTCATGGATTTGATGAACCGCATCTTTATGCCATATTTAGACCAGTTTGTCATTGTGTTTCTTGACGACATTCTTGTGTACTCTGCTAGTGAAGAGGAGCATGAAGACCACCTCAGGAAAGTGTTGCAGGTTCTGACAGAGAACCAGTTGTATGCCAAGCTCAGCAAGTGTGAGTTCTGGATGGACCACATTTCATTTTTGGGTCATATCGTATCAGGAGCTGGAGTAGCAGTAGATCCCAAGAAGGTAGAAGCAGTAGAGAGTTGGCCAGTACCCAAGACCGTAGCAGATGTGCGGAGTTTCTTAGGATTGGCAGGATATTACAGAAGATTTGTATCAGACTTTGCAAGGCTTTCAGCGCCCATGACCCGCTTGACCCGGAAGGATGTGCCATTTGATTGGTCGGCAGAATGTCAGGCATCATTTGAGACTTTGAAGCAGAAGTTGATATCAGTACCTATTCTTACATTGCCAGTCAGACCCGGAGGTTTTACAGTATATTGTGATGCGTCAGGTAAAGGACTTGGATGTGTCCTCATGCAGCACGGGAAGGTGATAGCGTATACATCTAGGCAGCTTCGGAACCACGAGAAGAATTACCTAACTCATGATTTAGAGTTAGCGGCAGTAGTGTTTGCTCTGAAGCTATGGAGGCATTACTTATATGGTGACCGAGTAGACATGTACACAGACCACAAAAGTCTGAAGTACATCTTTACTCAGAAGGAGCTGAACATGAGGCAGAGAAGATGGTTGGAGTTGATCAAGGATTATGACGTGGAGCTTCAGTATCATCCAGGCAAGGCTAATGTGGTAGCAGACGCTCTCAGCAGAAGGGGCGGCACATTTATGTTGACAACACAGAGGCATATCTTAGAAGACCTTCAGGAGATGGACATAGAAGTTATACTTCCTAGCGATATAGGAGTTCTGGCGAGTCTACAAGTCCAATCTGACTTGGTAGATAGGATCAAGGCAGCTCAGGCACAGGACCCAAGGATTCAGAAGCTTAGAGCAGAATGTGAGTCAGGGCTCAAGAAGGAGATACAAATCCACGGAGATGGTACACTTAGGTTTGGATCACGTCTATGTGTGCCTAGTAGATATATCAGACAGGAGGTTATGGCAGAAGCTCACAGTTCTCAGTATTCTATACATCCTGGAGGGACCAAAATGTACCAAGATATCAAGCAGCACTTCTGGTGGAATGGGATGAAGAGGGAGATAGCTAGGTTTATTTCCCGTTGCTTGGTATGTCAGTAAGTGAAGGCAGAACAGCAGAGGCCAGCTGGATTATTGCAACCGCTTCCTATCCCGGAATGGAAGTGGAAACACATCACAATGGACTTTGTGACCGGTTTACCGAGATCACCAATTTGGGTGATAGTAGATCGGCTTACAAAGGTAGCATATTTTCTTTCTTTCAGAGTAGGGCAATCTACAAAAAAGTTGGCAGAGTTGTATATGCAACAGATAGTCAGGCAGCATGGAGTCCCTGTCAGTATTGTGTCAGACCGAGATACCGCTTTACATCACATTTCTGGAAGAACTTGCATCATAGCCTGGGTACCAAGTTAAGATTTAGCATGGCTTACCATCCGCAGATGGATGGGCAATCAGAAAGGACAATTCAGACTTTAGAAGACATGTTGCGAGCTTGCACTCTAGATTTTGGAGGGTCTTGGGAGAGCCACCTACACTTAGTTGAGTTCTCATACAACAATAGTTATAAAGCCAGTATCCAGATGGCGCCATTTGAAGCATTATATGGTAAGAAGTGCAGGTCACCGCTTGCATGGGATGATATTGGAGAGAGGAAGATGCTAGGCCCAGAAATGATTATTCAGACGGTTGAAGTGATTAAGGGAATTAGAGAGCGACTTCGTGTTGCGCAGGATCGGCATCGTCATTGGGCGGACCAGCATCGTAGGCCGCTAGAGTTTTCTGTTGGGGACCATGTGTTCTTGCGGATCTCACCTACCCGTGGGGTCATTAGATTTGGCGTTCGCGGGAAGTTGAGTCCACGATACGTAGGCCCATTCGTTATCCTTGATAGGATAGGCGATGTTGCTTATCGTTTATCCCTTCCACCTTTGTTACGAGAGGTACATGACGTGTTTCATGTATCTCAATTGTGAAGGTATGTATCGGACCCCAGCCATATCCTCGATCATTCAGAACTGGTTGTTGGTACCAACCTGTCTTACGAGGAGCAGCCTGTATCCATCTTGGACCGAAGAGAGAAGATACTCAAGAACCGAACAATTAACCTTGTCCGGGTTGCTTGGGGTCATCACTCTTTGGGAGAGTCAACGTGGGAACGTGAGGATGATATCCGATCACGGTATCCACATCTGTTTGACTCACAAGATATATCTTTTTCTGTGTACCTGATTGTCTTGATTCCTCATGCTTATCACCTTATGGGTAGAATTGCTTGATGTCGTAGATTGTTAAATATAGATATGTTACTTGCTATGGACATTGTAAAATGATTGCTTCATTGAATTGCTTGTACTTAGATTAGTTTAGCCCCGATGTTTCTATCCTGCTTGGATTTGAAATTTCGAGGACGGAATTTTTCTAAGGAGGGTAGAGATGTCACTCTCCGTTCCCAGAATGCGTATTTTTATACATGTACAACTCATGTATATTTATTTGGTATTTATTATGTATTTATTTAATATTTATCATGTATTATCCTGTATTTAAATTCCTTTAATTTTATGTTAATCGATTAATCTGCTCTTTAAATTTTTATGTTAATTTATTTTCTGCAATTATATTTCTGCAATTTTATTTCTGCACTTTATTTCCTGCTCTTATTCCCTGCCTTAGTCTTGCTTATTTGGGTTCGGGTTAGCCTTGGTTGGATCCCCTACAACCCGACCCATTGGACCCGGCCCATTAGCTCCCACCTACCACCCCTTCTATATTTAAAGCCACCCATCTCTTTCTCTCTCCTCATTACTCATTCTCACCATTACTCCTCTTCTTCTTCTTCTTCTTCATTACTCTCTCCACCTACCAAACCGTAGGCAAGTACAACTTGCTCCATATGAGAACCCATGTTTTTATGGTTCATTTATCTTCCTCTCGTGATCCTAAGAGAGTTTAGAACTTGGCATTTTTCATTTCGAAGTCTTAATTTTTGTAGATCTAGAAATTAGTTATTTTCGGAGTTTGGTGGTTTTGATCTATCAAACTTCTTTGTTTGCAAAATTTGATGGTTCCATGTTGTAGAGAGTTTTATTCTACCCAATTTTGACCTTTGGAAAGTTGGATTTGGACTTGTTTTGACCAAGTTATGGACCTTTGAAGCTTTGGGGTGCAACCATGGAGTTCTTGCTGTTTGGAGAAGACAGTGAGCAGTGTACACTAGCTTTTTAGCTTGCGTCACTGAGCTATGCGCGCTCTTTAGCGCAGCACAGTATGGAGTCCATACGCTACCATTTTAGGAAGCGTGTGTCTTGCATACGCTACCTTTTGGAAGCGTATGTCGTATGGAGTTCATACGCTACCTTTTGGGAGCGTATGACTTACATACGCTGACTTGAATGGTCAGGAGTCGTATGGAGTTCATACACTACCTTTTGGGAGCGTATGACTTACATACGCTAACTTGAATGGTCAGGAGTCGTATGGAGTTCATACGCTACCTTTTGGGAGCGTATGACTTGCATACGCTGACTTGAATGGTCAGAAGTCGTATGGAGTTCATACGCTACCTTTTGGGAGCGTATGACTTGCATATGCTGACTTGAATGGTCAGAAGTCGTATGGAGTTCATACGCTACCTTTTGGGAGCGTATGACTTGCATAAGCTGACTTGAATAGTAAGGAGTCGTATGGAGTCCATACGCTAGCTTGACCTGAGCGTACGCTGACTTGAGCGTAGCCTGACTTGAGCGTAGGCTGACATGAGCGTAGCCTACTTACCCTGGATCTTCTATAGCCCTGTATATTGATATTTTATTAGATATTTAACGTCCATTTTAAATCCTTACGCCTTTTGGCATGAGACTTGATATAATCATGATATGTTGATATTTCTGTTAAATATAGATTGTTACGTAGGATGTACCATGTGTCGTGAATTGAGTATAGATACCCCGATTGACTGGAATTAAACCTTGAGAGTTGTAGACTCGACCCCACTGAATACTGATTGACTTTCATGCCTTGTCACCATTGATAATAATGGTTATCTTGACTAAATTGATCATGCGTTCCTAGTTGGAACTAAGAGACTGGCTAGTCATCTTATTGAATTGAATGAATGAGACACGTTCATGATATGAACTATTGTAATCGACTGGCTGATCCCGAATATTGACATACATGCACATGCAGGCTTCAATTTATTTATTTATTTATTTACTTATTTATTTTCTACAAAAGAAGCATGTGTACTTTATGGTCAAGGCATGATTACCGTGGTTAGATTTGATTGTTGCATTACGCTATGTAAGACCTGCAACCTAACCGCACTGGTATCGTTGTAGAGTTGTGCATATCGTACCCCGTACGAAAGTACTCATTTGAATGACCATGATCCACGGCATGGGATTTCACTCAACGTAGGGACTATTAAGTTAAATAAAATAATGATGGCATGGAGAGAATGGATTCCCGAGTTCTTACATGGCAGCCCCCTTAGGACAAGTAGTACCCGACGGGCCGGCTGGTTCCCACAGATACTGTAAAACTGCCACACGGGCAGGGAACAGTATCTGCTTATATTATTATTGTATATTGTATATTGACGGGCGTCCTGCTAGGACTCGTCTAATTCATGCATGGCGCACATGATTGACTGGATAGACTAGCCTTGCTTGTACATAGTAAGAACTGAGGAATCCCTATTGCATAAATTCCAGGATAACTTGGGACTCAAAATAGCAAGCCGTAGGATTTGATTGGCCGTTCAAGATAATTTGTTTGTGCACTGTACCTACTCTGTTACCTAACTGGGATGATCAGAATGTCAGGACATGACGGGCCAACTTCTGTCCTTGTTTGGTTGGGAGGTTGGTTCGAAGTGTCGTGATATGATGTGAATCCTAGTGGAAAGCAGAGATCTATTATTATATTCTCTTACTTACTGGTTTTAGTTCTCATATCGTGCTTCCTTGTGGTACTTGCTATTAGAGGTCTAACCTCTCTGGTTTTGCATGGCCAGATTTAGAGCCGGTCCCCGAGGATCCAGCTTACTTCTACCTCCAAGATGGTCAACACTAGAGGGATGATCGCAGGAGGACTCGAGTGGGTTTCTTACTTCCCCGCTCGTTTTGTTATCTACTTTATACCTTAGCCGTTTGGCACCGACATGTTAGTCGGATTGTCTTGTACTTACTTTTACATAATTGTAATTAAAGTCAGACTGCAGCTGATAACAATTGTGTATACTTTTGCTACATCAATCTGGCTATGTTTTGTAAAGCCAGATATCAAGAACATTTTGACAGAGCGTTTGGGACGCCTTACTGCTTTATCTTATATGTTCTCTATTACTGTTTCTTGTTTGAATGATTGAGACAATAGATGTGTAATGACCATAGTAAGACTTTTATGTAGTATGCACCCCCTCGTCTTTTAGACAGCATTGATCGTATTATACGGTATTCATCTACCCGTAATACGTAGCTGGCTGAGTCATTCCCCCGCTCTCCAGTATTCTGGTTCTGGGGCGTGACAGGAGCTTACCGCCTCGCAAAACAAAACGGAGACTTGCTCATGTTGTCCATCAACGGCAAGTTCCTGAAGAAGTATTATGTCTAAAACGACATCCTCCAAAAATCCCAGATTGTTGAGTTATGTACCCTCTGGTACCGCTGAACTCATATTCTGACACCAAATCTCCCAGATTGTTGAGTTATGTACCCTTTGGTACAGCTGAACTTACACTCTGGCTCCAGATCTTCCAGATTGTCGAGTTATGTACTCGCAGGTACCGCTGAACTTACACTCTGGTCACTCCAGATGAATCTATATCGCATCTTCTAGGTAGTAAGTCATGTATGATCATACCTCTGAACTTTCTTCCTAAAAGAGCTCTCCCCTCATAATCCAATACCCGCACTTTCGGTGCATAAAAAGGGTAACAGATCCACAAATTTCCCGAAACAACCACGTCGATGTTACCTCTGAGTTGTTTTCACTTCCATCAAAAACAAACCACCTCTCACGTAGAACTTCCACGTCCTCATTACCTCTGAGTTGTTCTATGTACCCTTCATGGAGCCCACTCCTGCCACGTCCTCATTACCTCTGAGTGGGAAGGCTCCATTGAAGAAACCCTCCTACTTACCACGTCCTCATTACCACTAAGTAAGTATGTTAATTCTCTCTCGTCCTATTATCCGTATCCAAAACCAGGATACGCCAAGGATAATAGGTCCACAAAAAGTCCCCCATTAGGGCAACTACTACAAACAAAGAATAGAGCGAATGTATTCTATTTATTCAAAAATCAGTTACATTCACAGGACTATATTTCATGAGAAAAGCAAAAAGAGTTCTTCATCTCTTCATTCCGACAAGAAGCAAAAGATTACATTGATGGCCAAAAGAAGCGAAACATAAACTACAGCTAAAGACAGACAGGAATATCAAGACAAAATACGGGAATCCACGAATCCTAGTTACGGCGACGCATATACCATTCCCTCAACCATTTGGCATATGAAGGATCTACTTGATTAAGATTCTCGTCCGAGGTATAAGGGTCAGAACTCCCAGTACTATTACCCTCAGACTGGGGCTCCTCCTTTACAACAGTTTCAATGTTGGAAGTGTTTCCCTCCCCGGTGGGCGCCAGTTCTTCTGTCTGTTCCTCCATTTTGGGTATCACCTCCTTCTTAACGAAAGAAGACACTTGTGTGATAAAAGGAGGCAGCATCTCCTCCTTCACAATGATCTCAGCCTTCGGCATGGATGCTGCAAGAATCAAAAACAAAAGAGTCAGGAGATGGCTAGAAAAAAAACATTTAACAGAGCTCATACGGCTCTGTTTCGGTGGGTCCTTATGCGGCTCAGTTTTAGCACAGCTTCATGCGGCACTATTTTGATGGAGCTTATGCGATTCGGCTTAGCGGGGCCTTATGCGGCACAGTTCAAAGGGGGCTTATGCGGTCCTGTTTGATGGGGCTTCATGCGGCTCAGTTCAGAGGGACTTATGCGGTTCTATTCGACGAGTCCTTATGCGGATCAGTTTTACAAAGTGCTTATACGGCTACTATACGACTCTCATGTAGCTCGGACATGGGGTATACCCCCATGCGGCTCAGATATGTGACGTACATGCGGCACATACAATTTGAACTGGCCCGCGCATAAAATATGCGACTTAGCCATGATGGTTAGGTTCTGAGTTCATGCAATTTCCTTACCAGCAATGGCGGGGTGAACGTCGGGATGAACTTCAGGCGCCACAGTTGACATAGAAGCCACCCCCTTACCCTTCGTCGCAGCCTTGGAAGTCTTAGGGGCCTAGACGTCAACTATTTTTTTTACGTGTAAACTTAAATAAGTATCATGTATGTATTAATATGACATAAAGCTTTATGTGGTCTCTTGGTTTAGGTGGATGGGTTTAAGTCTTTGTAATAGAGACCAGTGGTCATGAGTTCGAATCTTATGTTTTTACTTTCTTTTCAATTATTTTTTCTTTCGCTAATTCCATTTAGGGATCTATTAACAATATGTCTTACTCTGCAACTGCTATGATGTAGCTTAGCATGACCACGGCTTTTAGGATTAATTAAATGTTGTGTGGAAGCCATCTTTTTTGGGAGTCCAATAACATATTTCTATAGTCGAATACATAACCTATCCTACTATAGATTCAAGATATATACCAATGAATGCAAAGGCGTTATTGTGAGTAAATGAGAAAGAGGTACTCATCCACTTTCAACATTCTTAGATCATTTCAGATTTCTAAGATCCATAACACATATTTGCATACAGATGAAATAAGAAATACTTCTATCTGTAAAAAATATTATAAGCCAAAATTCATTCTTTCAGTAATTCCAACCTTTGTTATTTTGACTACTTGGTCTTTCACATGAAAAAATCGACACTAAAGTATTTACATTGAGGAATTCATGCATAAAAGACTTAACTCATTTGACTTTTAACAAACTGCTATATATATACGAGAATATGAATGCTTTAAACGTGTTATGTTATTACAAAAGGTGAAGTGTTATATTATTACAGCTTTCAGTGTCCCATCTTTCGAGTATTTAAAATGATTAGTTATTTTACTATTCCATGTTTCTCTTATTTATCTATCCCTAGTTATTGTAAGTCATCAGTTATAAAAAGGTGATGTGACACGAGAATCAGCATCAACTCATAATTGTTTTTGTGTTATAGTATGCCTTAATTCAGATTCTTGTCAAGTTATTCAATTTCCAGGATACCTGTTTGTGTTATAGTTTCAGTATGGCATTTTCAGGATACCTGTTTGTGTTATAGTATGCCTTAATTCAGATTTTTGTCAAGTGATTCAAATTATCTCGAGTTCTTGTGTGTACAGCAATAAAGTCAAATTGTATTGATAATTATGTAATAATGTAGTTCAATGTCTATATAAGAATATGTAGGGCCAGTATTGATAATTTGTGTTCTTGTTCTCTCAGGAACTTGCTGAAAAATGAACGTTGATGCTGTGAATAGGGGAATGCGGTGGATATAGGATCAGGGATGTGCTTCGCTCTGGTTTGCTACTTTTTTTGTTTCATTTTGTATGGTTGGATTATGTTTTGTGTTTTGAATGTTTTGTGGTTTGGATGTTTAAGTGGTATGAAAACAACAGATGTGGGATATATGTACTTTGTGGTTGGATTATGTTGTGGTTGGACAAGTGAAGAATACATGTGGTGGGATGTATATTGGAAGTTTTTGTTTTATGAACAATACAGTTTGTTAATATAAAATTTGAGTTTTATAGTAATTTGATGTGTGTAGCTTCTGGATTGATATTATGTGTGTTTGATTAATATTATATAATTCTTGACGAAATTTAGGTAAGCTTCTCTTGACGGTACTTTGGATAGCTTCTTTTGACAGTTGTCAAACGTCAATTTTAATTCAAAACATGCTGCATAATAGCCGTGAATTAATATTTTTCATGACGGGCTTTGTCCGTAAAAAAAATGTTTTCTTGACGGCTAAAGTCCGTCATCTAGGCTGGAGTCAAGAATAGTTTTTGCCTATGTTGACGGTTTCTAAAAACTGCTATCTTGATGGCTAAAAATAGTCAAGAAAAGTACTTCATATGACGGCCAAAAACTGTCAAGAAAAGTCCTTCCAGCAACCGTCAAGAAAGGGGGGCTTTTTTTGACTCCGGCCTACTTGACGGATCTGCAACCGTCAAGATACCCATTTCTTGACGGGGAATCACCGTCAAGAAAAGCCTTTTTTTCTTGTAGTGTGACTTGGGCGCATAGCTACCTCCAGACTCGGGCGCATAGCTACTTCTGGGTTGGGCGCATAATGCTGAAATTTTCATGCTTCTACAGTTGCATAACTAAAATAGAGTACAAGAGTGAATTTGAGAGTGATGTACACTAACTTGTTTGGGACAGAAATATGAATTTTTAATTGAAGACAAGAGTTAGTATTGTGTTCCTAAAGTTGAAACTATTGTATGGTGCACTAAAGATACCATAATTAAAAGCATGTAAAATAACTCAATCTTCCTAATGCAAATTATCCCATAAATAAATTATAATATCACACTAAACTATATAAACCTAAATTTGGGTAAGGAGGTTTACAAGATCCCTCTCTGGTGGCTATTACCAATTAGTTGACGGACGAAGATAACCAACATCGGCGATTACAAGAGTTAGAGGCACTGGATGAAAAATGCCTTTTGGCCCAAATATATATAGATGTATACATATATATATAGGTATTATTGTAATAGTACGTATATGTATGTATGTATGTATGTATGTATATATATATATATATAAGCGGATTAAAAGCCCCCCTTAGAAAACCCCCTAAAAAAAACCCTCACTCTAATTCGTAATATTAATGTTAATATTAATGTTAAAATTAATGTTAATGTTAATATTAATATTAATGTTAATATTAATTTTAATGTTAATATTAATTTTTTTATTAATGTTAATGTTAATGTTAATGTTAATATTAATTTTAATGTTAAGTTTAATGTTAATTTTAGTATTTAATGTTAATATTAACATTAATATTAACATTAACATTAATATTAACATTAAATTACGGATTAGAGTGAGGGTTTTTTTAGGAGGTTTTCTAAGGGGGGCTTTTGATCTGCTTCCATATATATATATATATATATATAAATATATATATATATATATATATATATATATATATATATATATATATATATATATATACAAGTGTGTGTGTATATTTATATACAGTGTGTGTGTGTATATATAATATATATAGTGTATATAAATATGAATAATATTTATATGGGCTTTAAAGTCCTACAGTGTTTACGCATTATTCCAAATTGGGCTTCTAGCTCTACATTGCTATGAAGTATTAAAATGGGATTTTAGCCCTATATTATTAATTTATTAGTATTTAAACGGGCTATTAGTCCAACATTATTAATCGATCATTTAATTGGGCTTCTTGCCCTATATTGTACAAATAGAACCAAAATGGGCCTTGAGCCCTACATGTCTAGATATATTGGGCCTTTAGCCCTAAAATTACAGTTTATATTGGTTAACGGGATTTGAGCCCGAAATGTGCAATTTAATTTTATTTGTTTACAAAATGGGTTTTGACCCTAAATTAAGTATTCAATTGGCCTAATTACTTGACCAAAAGGCTATAAATAAATTCTTCTTTCAGCCATGGGCTTTAAGCCCTAAATAATATTTGACCATGTTGTGGTTTAGACTTGTATCTTTATACATAGCTTTCAAAATAATATGTAGAAATTCTAATACTTTCCAAATAATATTTTTGGCTAAATATTACTAGCTATGTAAGTATATGACTAAATTCCTTAATCAAATCTCTTTTGATCAATCTTGATCACGACTAATTATTTGCTTTTATTCTTTGAACGTGGACATATGTCCTTCTCACGATCTTCGTTCAATGACAATATTTGACCTCTTTACTAGAACGTAATGTCACGCCCCGATTCCGTAGAATCGATAGTCGTCCCCCGGGCGTGATGCCGTGCGAACCTAAGTTGCGATCGCACAAGGCATAGTCATAAGGTTATCCGAAACACAATATCAAGTTAGAGTACGCAGAGAAATTGAATAACACATTTGAATTAGAAGTAGACTTTTTCATTGATAATAAAAACTTTACATTGACTTTTTAACAATCATTGTCGCGCGGGCTACAACATGACTCGACTTACAAAATGAACATCGATGAGATAGTCGTTCCATACATTACATCCCTTTTTACAAGCAAAATATAACATCTTTCCACCTGCTATCGAGGCAAGTCGAGCCGCCATCTTCTTTTGGACTGAGTGCGGGGTCTTCTTCAAAAGGAAACCAAAAACAAGCCTTCACAACCGGACGAGGCTTCAAAAGTGTCCACGTCGCCTTGAGATTTTAAGCGGCACGCCCTTCGTAGTTTGGGGTACCTGCGTGGAGAGCGAGGATCAGTACATTACACTTTGTACTAGTGCGTGGCAAGTTAAGTTCCAAGCTCTCATTTGATTGAATGAGTTTATATGACTTAGTTCATGAATGTTTCTAACCATCCTAATGAATTTCAAGCGAGAAATGACAAGCATAATGTAATTTTACTTCGAAACTTACCCCCGGCGGACCGTGCCGCGCCTTTGAGACTTACAATGTTCTTCCCTGTCAGTTGTTATCATTTCGTATGCAAATTTGTGTTCGTGAAGGTCACTGGCACCATAAGCCATATTTGGACTATAGCTGGGTTAGACGGCAACCCTTTCAGCGCGGGTAGCGAGCCCCGCTACAGGTTCTCCCGACTAACCATATCTTTGCTTTCGTCGAGCACAACTATCTTTTGCTTCCTCCTAGGCCGAAACGATCCCGTGTCTCGGGGTATCGCTCGAGGAAGCCGTTCCTCGTGCACGAGTTGTCCAATGACCGTGCAAAGACAATTCTTTTTAGTTATAAAGATATAGCCTACATTCTCTTTGAAACTTGTTCATTTTCATCGTGTTCGTCCCATTGCATTTATTGTTTCATCCGCAACAACACTATTGATTTGCCTAAGAAGGGGGTCGAGAAGAGAAGGGTCAGCCACTCACCTTGAGTTTACTTCGGCGAGAGAACTTGTTGGTCGCGCTAGACGTCGCCTACGCGATTACCTGAAATCGCACAAGCAACCGATTAGAACACTGCATTATTCAAGGAGTTCGATAGAAAATGCGAGTTCGAAACGTAAGCCATGAAAACCATCGAAAACATTCACGAAAACGCATTCAGAAAACAAAGCCAAAACCAACACAAGCGGCGTGAAAAGCAGAGCAACGGGAGGTCTCTCCCGACTCAGCCGCAGAGTCAATCCTCGAGGCGCAGCCCGCTGAATATGGGACTTGGTTCCGAAGAAGACATTCCATAACGAGGAATGGATCTTAATTCAACCGTTCCTGTTCGATCGACTCGGTCGATCCCGACCTATCGGTCCCGACCGAATCGATAGCGACAGTGTTCCTTTCTCGCGCACCCCGTGGACAGAGTACAGGGCACGATGTAGGGACGGGGCACTACACCATAACCAACTAACAAAAAGTTTCGTCCTCGAAACTTAAAATAGAACCTACCTCTACAAGAACAATGAAGGGAACTTTTCCTTCATTTCTGACTCAAGCTCCCATGTCGACTCTTCGACCGAATGGTTTCTCCAGAGGACGCGGACTAGTGGAATAGCACGGTTCCAGAGAAGTTTATCCTTGCGCTCCAAGATTTGTACCGGCTCTTCGACATATGATAAGTCTGCCTTCAGGTCCATCTTACCCAAATCTACCATATGCCCCGGATCGTGCATGTACTTCCGCAATTGCGAGACATGGAAGACGTCATATACCTCTGACAATACAGACGGCAAGGCAATTTGGTAAGCTACCGGGGCGACTCGCTTCAATATTTCGAACGGGCCAACAAATCTTGGGCTCAACTTTCCTTTCGCACCGAACCGGGAAACTCCACGCATAGGCATCACCTTCAGGAATACATGGTCGTCTTCCGAGAACTCGAGGGGGCGTCGGTGCGTGTCGGTATAGCTTTTCTGCCGGCTTTGTGCTATCTTTAATCTTTCTCGTATCAACTTGACGTTCTGCACAGTCTGCTCCACCAGCTCCGGACCAAGTATCTGCCGTTCTCCGACTTCATCCCAGCAAATGGGCGATCTACACTTCCGGCCGTATAAAGCTTCATACGGTGCCATTTGGATGCTGGACTGATAGCTGTTGTTGTATGCAAACTCGGCCAGCGGTAGATGGACGTCCCAACTTGACTTCAAGTCGATCGCACAGAGTCGTAACATGTCTTCGAGAATTTGGTTCACCCGCTCTGTTTGGCCGTCAGTCTGAGGATGATAAGCTGAGCTGAACTTCAACTTAGTCCCTAATGCTGAATGTAGACTACTCCAGAAGCGCGCTACGAACCGTCCATCCCGATCAGAGACGATAGAAACTGGGACCCCGTGCAGCCGAACTATTTTATCAAGGTATATCTGAGCAAGACGGTCGACGCTCCAAGTAACTTTGATGGCGATAAAGTGCGCTGACTTGGTTAGTCGATCGACGATGACCCAGACGGCGTCGTTTTCCCGCGGTGTCCTCGGCAAGCCAACAACGAAGTCCATAGTGATGTGATCCCACTTTCACTCTGGAATGGCGAGGTTCTGCATTTCTCCGCCCGGTCGCTGGTGCTCGGCTTTGACTTGCTGACAGGCCATACATTTTGACACAAAGAGCGCTACATCCCTCTTCATGCCGTGCCACCAAAAGACAACGCGGAGGTCCATATACATCTTGGTGCTGCCAGGATGCAAGGAATATTTTGCATAGTGCGCCTTCGTCATTATCTTCTTTCTAAGTTCTGTGTCGTCCGGTACGCATAGCCGTCCCTTCACGCGCAACACTCCCGACTCGTCCTCTGCAAAGTCAGACGCTTTCCCTGTCGATATCAGCTTCCGCATCTTCTCCAGGTAGGGGTCGTCCTTCTGTGCAGACTTGATCCTCTCCAGTAGGCTCGGTTCCACCCACAGTTGTGCCAGTTTCACGTCTCTGAAACGAACTCGGAGCTCGATGCCCATTCCTTCTAAGTCACGCAGCAGTCGGTCGTGATACATAATGAAGCCAAGTACTTCCGGCTCAGCGCATCCGCTACCACATTTCTCTTGCCCGGCGTGTAGTCGATTGATAAGTCATAGTCTTTGATTAGTTTGAGCCATCGCCTCTGCCGCAAATTCAGTTCTTTCTGGGTGAAAAGATACTTGAGGCTTTTGTGGTCCGTATAAATTCTGCACGCCACGCCATAGAGATAGTGACGCCACAGCTTCAACGCGAACACAATTGTCGCTAGTTCTAGGTCGTGCGTGGGGTAGTTCTTCTCGTACGGCTTCAACTGCCGGGAAGCAAAAGATATCACCTTATCCCGCTGCATGAGCACACACCCCAAGCCCTGGCCAGAAGCATCACTGAAGATTTGAAATCCCTCCGTTCCGTCAGGAAGAGCAAGTATCGGGGCCGAAATGAGTCGTTGTTTGAGCTCCTGGAAGGAAGCTTCACAGTCGTCTGACCACTTGAATGCGACTCCTTTCTGGGTGAGGCGAGTCAACGGCGATGCGATCTTCGCGAAGTCCTTCACGAAGCGTCGATAGTATCCCGCCAAGCCCAGGAAGCTTCGAATTTTGCTAACTGATACGGGCCGTTTCCAATCAGCAACTGCTTCGACTTTCTTCGGATCGACTGCGATGCCCGTGGCGGAGATGATGTGCCCAAGGAATGAGGCGTTGTTCAGCCAGAATTTGCACTTGCTCATCTTCGCGTACAACTGATTCTCTCGAAGGGTTTGGAGTACCATCCGCAGATGCTCTGCATGTTGTGCTCGATCCTTCGAGTAGACGAGGATATCGTCGATGAAGACTACTACGAACTTGTCAATGAACGGACGGAACACCCGATTCATTAGGTCCATGAAGACGGCAGGGGCATTTGTCAGATCGAACGGCATTACCAAGAACTCGTAGTGGCCATAGCGAGTACGGAAGGCAGACTTCGGCACGTCATCTGGCTTGACTTTGAGTTGGTGATAACCCGATCGTAGATCAATCTTCGAAAACACCGTTGCACCTTGGAACTGGTCGAACAATTCATCGATGCGGGGCAGGGGATATTTGTTTCGGACGGTAGCTTTATTCAATTCTCGATAGTCGATGCAGAGTCGCATCGATCCATCCTTCTTCTTCACGAATAGCACGGGCGCACCCCACGGCGAGACACTCGGGCGGATAAACCCTCTGTCGAGTAATTCCTGAAGTTGTGCCTTCAATTCTTTCAATTCTGCAGGGGCCATTCTGTACGAAACCTTCAAGATCGGCCGGGTGTCGGGGAATGTGTCGATGGTGAACTCTATTTCTCGATCGGGCGGCATGCCAGGTAGCTCGTCCGGGAACACGTCTGGGAATTCTGCCACAACGTCGGTCTGACCCGCGTTTGCACCATCCTGTCGCATGTCTCGAACGGAAGCTAGATAGCCTTCGCACCCGGAATGTAGCATCCGTCGAGCAGATATTGCGGAGATCACCATGCAGGTCGGCGATGCCTCACTACACGAGTAGCAGAATTCAGACACTCCAGGCACACGGAATGTGCCCTCTTTTCAGCGCAGTCTATGGTTGCGTTGCACGGCCCGAGCCAATCCATTCCCAGAATGATGTCAAAGTCCTTCATGTCTAGAACTATCACATCCAGACCGATCTTTTGACCGCCGATACAGATAATTCCGCCGGCGCAAGCTAAGTTTGTGAGAATTGGTGTGCCCGAAGGCGTGCTTACGCTAAGGTCGAGATCTAATAATATTACAGGAAATTTGTGCTCGGTGGCAAATTCCGCCGATATAAAACTATGTGAAGAGCCTGAATCAAATAACACACGAGCAGGCACATTATTGAATTTTAGTATACCTGACACTACGGTATCTGACGCCAGCGCTTCATCTTGAGTCATGGCGTAGACGCGGCCCTGAGTGTTGGGGCGACGATCTTGGCCATATTGCGGTGCAGGTTGAGTGGGCGGAGGAGGTCGAGGAACTGGGCCTCGATTTTGATGATTTGATTGTGGCAGCGCATCTTATCGTTGCGGTCGGGAACGACAATCTTTAGCATAGTGTCCCTTTTTCCCGCAAGAGTGACAGTCGATGTTCAGGGTACGACACTCGCTGGCATCATGTCCAACGTAATTACATTTTGTGCAATGAGACCTAGTGCTTTGTCCTTGGTAGCCCCCGTTGTTCGGACGCTTTGCTGTGTGATTGTTGCCTCCCGTATAGCTAGGACATTTGTGATTTGAGTGGCGCACAACGTCGTCAGCACCGGAAGGATACAGTTTCTCAAGGCAAAGCGCGTAATTCAGAGCCTCGCCCACGGTCTTGTACTCCGAAACCCCGACATGCGCACCGATAGAGTGTCGCAGACCCACTTCGAACCGTCGCACGCGGCACTCCTCTGTAGGCAGAAACGCACTAGTAAACTTTGACAACTTGTTGAATTCTGCGGCATACTGTTCTACTGTCCGATTTTCCTGCCTCAACTGTATGAATTCATTCTCCTTCGCTTGACAAACGGCTGACGGAAGGTACTCGACTTCAAAGGCTTTACGGAACGTGGCCCAAGAGATCGGCGCTGAGTTATTGTCGCGTCGGATCGCTCGCTTATGTACGGTCCACCAGTCGTGCGCGTTCAACCGTAGCTGAAGTTGTACGCAGGCGACTTGCTTGGATTCTTCAATGCCGAGCAGCTCGAAGTGATCTTCTAGCTCTTCCAACCAGTCGATTGCCATGGAGGGACCCTCGGTGTCGCTGAAGGAAGTGCGACACGCCTTCTTGAATTCTGACACTTCAAAGTTGTACTTTTTCAGTGCCGCTGGTTGATGCTCGGGCTCCACCGTGTCGACTTCAATGGGTTGGATCGTCGGCCCGGTGGCAGTAGGTGCGATGACGGTAGGCGCAGTCGCAGAATTTTCGTTGGCCGCCATTGTTTGGATGATCTGCTGCAGGGTATCCAGCTACTTTTGTTGAAGTTTTGCGTGCGCGTCGAAGCGAGCTTTGAAGCGAGCTTCGAACTGGGCCTGTCATTCCTCTACATGTTGATGTCGGTTCTCGGACTGGTTTTGCTGCGCCTCTATCATGCGCAGCATCCTTTCGATAGTATCGTTGGAAGGTCCGGCCCGCGGATGATGCGAACTACTAGAGCCGCTAGAAGCGCTCTGTTCTTGCTCGGCCGTAGGCTCCGTCACTTCTGCGATACGAAGGCAAACGCATCAGTCACAAATTATTACGGACTCATTGTATGGAACAACTTATCTCATCGATGCGAGGTCAAAGGTTTGGAACTCTAGACGCGAGGCCAAAGGATGTAAAGCCGTGCTCTGATACCATTATGTCATGCCCCGATTCCGTAGAATCGATAGTCGTCCCCCGGGCGTGATGCCGTACGAACCTAAGTTGCGATCGCACAAGGCATAGTCATAAGGTTATCCGAAATACAACATCAAGTTAGAGTACGCAGAGAAATTGAATAACACATTTGAATTAGAAGTAGACTTTTTTACTGATAATAAAAACTTTACATTGACTTCTTTACAATCATTGCCGCGCGGGCTACAACATGACTCGACTTACAAAATGAACGTCGATGAGATAGTCGTTCCATACATTACATCCCTTTTTACAAGCAAAATATAACATCTTTCCACCTGCTATCGAGGCGAGGCGAGCCGCCATCTTCTTTTGGACTGAGTGCGGGGTCTTCTTCAAAAGAAAACCAAAAATAAGCTTTCACAACCGGACGAGGCTTCAAAAGTGTCCACGCCGCCTTGAGATTTTAAGCGGCACGCCCTTTGTAGTTTGGGGTACCTGTGTGGAGAGCGAGGAACAGTACATTACACTTTGTACTGGTGCGTGGCAAGTTAAGTTTCAAGCTCTCATTTGGTTGAATGAGTTTATATGACTTAGTTCATGAATGTTTCTAACCATCCTAATGAATTTCAAGCGAGAAATGACAAGCATAATGTAATTTTACTTCGAAACTTACCCCCGGCGGACCGTGCCACGCCTTTGAGACTTACAATGTTCTTCCATGTCAGTTGTTATCATTTTGTATGCAAATTTGTGTTCGTGAAGGTCACTGGCACCACAAGCCATATTTGGACTATAGTTGGGTTAGACGGTGACCCTTTCAGCACGGGTAGCGAGCCCCGCTGCAAGTTCTTCCGACTAACCATATCTTTGCTTTCGTCGAGCACAGCTATCTTTTGCTTCCTCCTAGGCCGAAACGATCCCGTGTCTCGGGGTATCGCTCGAGGAAGCCGTTCCTCGTGCACGAGTTGTCCAATGACCGTGCAAAGACAATTCTTTTTAGTTATAAAGATATAGCCTACATTCTCTTTGAAACTTGTTCATTTTCATCGTGTTCGTGCCATTGCATTTATTATTTCATCCGCAACAACACTATTGATTTGCCTAAGAAGGGGGTCGAGAAGAGAAGGGTCAGCCACTCACATTGAGTTTACTTCGGCGAGAGAACTTATTGGTCGTGCTAGACGTCGCCTACGCGATTACCTGAAATCGCACAAGCAACCGATTAGAACACTGCATTATTCAAGGAGTTCGATAGGAAATGCGAGTTCGAAACGTAAGCCATGAAAACCATCGAAAACATTCACGAAAATGCATTCAGAAAACAAAGCCTAAACCAACGTAAGCAGCGTGAAAAGCAGAGCAACGGGAGGTCTCTCCCGACTCAGCCGCAGAGTCAATCCTCGAGGCGCAGCCCGCTGAATATGGGACTTGGTTCCGAAGAAGACATTCCATAACGAGGAATGGATCTTAATTCAACCGTTCCCGTTCGATCGACTCGGTCGATCCCGACCTATCGGTCCCGACCGAATCGATAGCGACAGTGTTCCTTTCTCGCGCCCCCCGTGGACAGAGTACGGGGCACGATGTAGGGACGGGGCACTACACGTAATCCTGGAATCTCTTCGTTATTGATTATCTCAAAATATTTGGGAATATTATGATCTTCGGCATAATCATATTATTCTTTGGGATTAATTATGGTCGTCGCCTTTTGATACTTTTCATGTCAACACATTCGTGTCATACACGTCGACAATAAATAACCAAGACAAGTACTCTACACTTATGATTATTCATTTCTTAGTTATTGATATAAATGCTTGTGTAGTTAGCATAACATGATTTGTGACACTTGTAGCTTACACATAGTACTCTTTATTTATATGCTATGATTTTCGTAATTTTATGATCATTATGATCGTACCTTGTGATTTATGATCATGACTTGTGACTTTATAATCATTTTGTGCCTTGACTTGTTTATGATTACTAGTTGGGCGGGGGAAATACCTTAATATACATGTGGGCTACCCAGAACTATCCCATTAGTCTTACTTGCCTAATACCAGGCGCATATATACGTACGTCTTGCCATATCTTACCCCTAGCTACCCACATGTAGAATGCGATATTTCAAACACTTAGAATAAATGTTTCTTTAAAATTTATGCCATGATTAGCCATGTTTAGTCTTACTTATTGTGATTAGCTATTTATTATTAGCCATTATTTCTAGTTGCTTATTATTTTCCTTGGCTACTTGCATGTTCCTTTACCTTATTTCATTTCATGACTATTATATGTATTCATAGTTAGTATTTGGTTATGGCTAACATATGTGTAAGTGGTACTTGTTCCAATCATGACTGAATAATTATTTTTAGGTGTTACCTCCCTCTTTGGACCGTATGTTGAGCCGTAGGCCCTGAAGCTATCCCGTGAGAGACATGATTATTTCTGCTTTATTTTCTAGTCTCTTTATTTTATTTCCTAGTTTATTTCCATTTACTACTAGATTTGTCTACAAAAAACTCTTACTAGTTTTGAATTACTTTGTGATCAAACATTTGGAATCTTATGTCTCTTGGTTTAATGAAATTTGATTACAACTTATCATGTTATCCTCCTTTAGCTACTATGAATGAGTTTTATTATTCCTCATGTGATATTGAGGTATAGACAGCGTAATACCACCGATGATGCAGCGTAGGCTGGGCATGCCTCACACACTCGTAACCTAAACATGCAGGCGCGGGTCATGACACATTTTATGGTGGCCCATGCAAGTTTGTCTTCACAAATAGTGTGATCATGGTAGTACCTAAGTTTAGTCATACTACTACGAGCCTGTAAGATTGATTGAAGATTATAGGACTAGGAAACTCATTCACATAATAGGAATTTCGATCATTTAATCATCTTCATAAACTCTACCATGAATTCCTTTGACTTTTCAGAGTATCCCCGAGTTATCGCATAGCGTCTTTGATACGCCTCAATACCATTGACGATATACATAACCAGAAAATCTTCCTTTTGCAAGAACTCCAATTCGTTAACCAATATTATCATACGAACTGAATATTCTGTCGAGTCTCGCACGCGCAAGATTAAATCATCTGTAGTAACCTCTATTCATTGAGCAACACAAATTCCAAATCCTCAGATCATTCTCATATTCTCCAAATGAACTTCCAAGTCGTACTACCAACTCTTCGCATCTATTCAAATTCGTTCCGACAAAGTCTTCGCACTTACTCGAACTCAAATATGACCGAGTCAATTATTTTCTTGGCTCAAAATTATCTCGCTAACATCAACCTATCTGTAACCACCATTCCCAAATTTTTAAAATTGTAAATTTATTTTATTTCAAAGGTTTACTTTCTATTATCCCTAACAAATAATTTTTCTTGAATTTTATTAATGGAATTATAAATAATGTTTGTTATTATTTTTGGGACTTTCAAAAGATTGGGTGCAAAAGTGATTTGAAAATCATATTTATTTTTGATCAATAGAAAGATTTTCTTCAAATTATTTTTAAATAAGATTTTGATTAATAAAAATATACTTAAATTATTTTCGTGGTATAAAATATTATATTTAAATACGATGACTATTATTTGAATTGAGATTTGGATTTATATTGATATACTTTAAATAATTTTGATATTAATGCATACTATTTTAAATATTCTGGATGACTAAAAGATTTGATTAATTTAGGTTTAAAAATTCTTTGATTCAAATAATGGGTTAAGATTAGATTAAACTAGTTTTCAAATATGTATTTAATTTAAATTATGATAAGATTTATTTATTGGGCTACAAAAGGATTTTGATCCTAATCTACTTGGGAGTTCGCTTGTCAAGCTCCGCCTATTTAAAGAGAGTCATTTTCAAATTCCAACCAGCTAGCCACAAAAGCTAACACCAACGAATTCCTCCAAATAATCATCCCCATGTGCTCGCGTATCCGTGTGTCACAACCACCATCCAACCAATCATACACCATCAAGCAACCATCATCAACATCACACAATTTTGTTTTCAAGTGTCCGTGTCTGCCACCATCCTCGGGTTCGACCCCAAGTGTCCGTGCCCATGTTTCCATTCTTTTCCTTCATCCTTGTGTCCAGACCAATACATCACAACATTACATCCGTCGTATCCGACACTCAGATACGACTCCAGAATACACGAAATTTTGTCTCCTCTGTGTCCAATACGGACACGTCCATCCTCGACACAAAACCATAACCTACCTGCTCTGGAAGCCCTCCTCGCTGACTGCCGCACATTGTCCTCCAGCCACCCTCGTCGGCGACTGCACCAAATAGTGACCCTCCTCCTCCGAAACATGAGTCCTTCGTCTCGTCGAGCTCCAGCACCGCCAGATCTGGGCTTTTCGACGATTTCACACGCAGCGACCTACAGATACATCGTCGCTCCTCTGCGACGCGAGCACCTTCGGCCAGCATAACCGCAGCCTCGTGCCGAGACCCCTACCGGTCGTCGACCCAAGCCTTCGGGACTTTACATCCACGCGTCGCCTCCAGCACAGACGAACCACTCTTTTACGCCGTTCCGCAGCTGGCCGAGCGTGGCGACCCTTCTGGTAAAGGTTTTTCTTTTTCCTCTCCCTCTCTTTCTGCTTCACTCCCTCTCTAATTTCTCTCTCTCTCTCACATTCCTCTGTAACAGAGCATATATTATGGGTTTTCCAATTGGGCCGGGCTCAGCCAATGGGCCAGGAATAAAGGGAAGAAAAAGCGGAAAATAAGATAGGCTTTGGGCCGGCTTAGTTAAAAGGGTTTATTTATAATAATAATTTTACTTGGGCTTTTGAAATTATTTTGGCTGAATATAATAGACTTTAAAATCAAATTAATTGAGCTAGGTATTAGATTAACCTAATGAGTTAGTTTGGGCTTTATTAGTAATATGGTTGGGCTTTGGGGCTCAAGCCCACTAACTAGATTCTGAACATATTTGTTTTGGATTTGTATGCATTGTTTGGAAGTCTTTATTATATTTATTAAGTATGCTTTCTAAATAAGATCTAATGAATATTTCTAAAAAAAGGGAGCGTATACATATTCTACATAATTTCATAAAGGTTTAAGTATAGTCTAAACTAAGTCTGTATTTTCCTAAGAATATTTTGAGCCTTGTTCTCCAAATTAAAAACAAATGATCCTATTTTGGGATATATATATATATATATATATATATATATATATATATAAACAACCTCTGTATCATATATTCATATCAAAGGCACAAAATGTCGAAGCCCTCACAAGAAAGCTCAAAAACAGAAAAAAGCAGGAAATAAAAAGGAACAGAGAGGCTAGCTCCCGCTCCGAGGCTAAAGACCTCGGACAAAACGACTAAGTCAGCTATTCAGGGAGTGACAGAATACTGCCCGAACGTGCATGCAGTGTCTGCTAGCCTTGTGAATCCGTCTGTGGACCTCGCGGATCAGTTGATTAGTGTTAAACTGGTACCCTTCATGTCTGTATTTGTTCCGGTTCTTCCAAATGACCCACGTGATGGCAGCTGCAATGATCTGGTGGTCACGCGAGGCATTACCCCAGGTGGCAAGAATATCGTTAAAGCCCCCAACGTCCTGGTCCGGAAGGCAAAAGTTAGTGAACATGGTCCACACTTCCAACGCCAGGTCTCCTAAATCGAGAATGTGCTCAACTGTTTCAGCCTGTCTCTCCGAACAGCAATGACACACGGAAGCTAAGTTGAAACCAATGATGGCGAGGGCATCGTCGGTGGAAAGTTACCTGTGAAACGCTCTCCAAATTAGGGAGGACCACTTCTTGGGGATGCAAGACTGCCAGAATGCCCTGATGATGGGGGATAGTGCGTCGATGCCGCGGACCGCACGCCGCGCTGATGCCAGAGTGAATGAGCCGTTAGTCGTTAGGAACAACCGCAGAGAGTCTATATATATATATATATATATATATATATATATATATATTGATGATGGGGGATAGTGTACCGATGCCGCGGACCGCACGCTGTGCTGATGCCAGAGTGAACGCTAGAGTGAATGAGCAGTTAGTCGTCAGGGACCACCGCAGAGAGTTTATATATATATATATATATATATATATATATATATATATATATATATATATATATATATATATATATATTGGCGTGGGACAGAATGGGGTGTCCCGTGCATGAAAACTCAACGGCTAGGGACGTCGTACGGGCAGTCGAGGACCGACGCCATTCTACCACGGGTATAAACGACGGTCGACCACGCGGCCTGTCGTGCGGCGCCAAATGGGTGTCGGGAAGACTTCGTAAGGGCATCGTGTGCATAGAACGGGTGGCTGGGCGGCATCGGCTGTTGTAGGCGTAGTGAAGACATCGGGGGCACCTTCGACATCGTGGACGAAGTGAGGCGCTGAGTTGCCGGCGTCGAAAGACGTCGGCCGTCCCATGAGGCTCAGGAGCACGTGGAGTGCGCGAGACGTACGTGTGGGGCGATGATGAAAAAGCCAGTGCAGACAAGAGCCGCACGAAGAGTCTGAAGCGACATGACGTGTCACGCCCCAGAACCAGAATACTGGAGAGCGGGGGCAGACATAACCAGCTACGTATATTGAAATAGAATACATCTCAACTATACGGTCACGGCTGTCTAGATATGAGGGTTTACTACAAGCCAGCAGTCTCTTAAGGTCAAGCCTATTGTCTCAATCTCAAGCAATTAACAGAGTTACAAGATATTAGAGCATCAAATATATATATATAAGGCGTCCCAAATATTACATATTGGATGATCATGAAGCTAGTCGTACAAAATGATAGGACTAGCAAGAGTTCGGTCATACATGATCAACTCTAGGATTTGTTAATCATGTTTACAGCCCGTAGACAGACAGTAAATAAATGTGCATCGAGCTAACAGGTGCTCGTCGGATAAACGCCTCAAAAGAATAAATTTACATATAAGTGGATGAAACAAAAAGAAAAAACCCACTCGTAGCCCGGGTTCCGTCTAGTGTTCACCATTGGGCTGGAAGCTTGGTAGATCCTCGGGAGCTGCTCCAAAATCTGGCCACACAAAACCAGCTGGGTCAAACCCCAGAAAGAGCAAGTGCCACAAGGAGGCCACAAATAAGAACAAAAGCCAGTATATCAGAACATAAAGAATAAAAGGAAAGTACAAGTAATAAAAGTACACAGAGCGATAAACGACTAGGGACGTGGAACCATTCCGGGAGCCAGGTTACAATCCTTAAACCAAACAAGGACCGGGATTGTACCCCTTCGCCTGAATAGCTCACTGTCTCTACCCATTTATCGTTAGAGATAAGTAAAACAATCATGATCAAGAGTTCCAGGTACAGGGGCTAGACAAGACTTAGACAGAGCTGGACACCATTCATTCACAATCGGCCAAGCAAGTACTACGGCTTACTACTTTAACTAACTAGGGTTATCACAAGCCTAATTACTAACAAGATGCAAGTGATAATTTCCAGTCCCAGGCCCTGCAGACCATCCAGTTATCCTTCCACGGGTTGAGAGTTATAGGTGGGTACATTGCCCGGGAGACAAATGTACCCTTAGGTGACTTAGAGGGTGCAACACATGACAGTGTGCTGGAAATGTACTCTACTCGTCGGCAAGCTACAAGTCCATTAAAGCACCCAGATAACGAGATTGCCTGTGACTGGGAATTCTCCATGTTCTAGTTTGATCTAATAATTAGCCTAATCCAATTTAGCGCGAGTCCCTGGCCGTGGTATCCAGGAAGTCACGTCCTAGACATGATGCAAGACAAGACAAGTGGATTGTACAAGCAAGCAAGCAGAAACACCCACGGTGTCAAGTTGATTATACGAGTCAAGTTACAAGTTACAAGTCAAGTCAAGTCAGGAGTGCGCCGCCACGGGCCACTATCAAGTTATCAAGATAAATCATGTCAGGGTACTTGTCAGGAGCGCACCACGACGAGCCACTATCAAGTCAGGTTGGTCATGTCAGGAGTGCACCACTACGGGTCACTGTCGTGTTATGCTAGTTCCTTGTCATACCATGCCATGTACCATAGTCATTCCAAACATATTAAGTAAAAATCAGTTCGTGACAAAAGACGTAAGGATATAAAATGGACGTAAAATATCTAATATAGTACCAATATATATAGGACTATAGAAGAGCCAAGCTTAGAAAAATAAAACCAAAACTCCAAGAGCCAATGGTTTGCGCAAGGGGTCAGGGGGTTAGATTGCGCAGGTGTCAGCTGCGCAGGGTGCCAAGTGCGCAGGGGCACAGGGCGCAGGGGCAGATTGCGCATGAACAGACTGCGCAGGAGTGAACTGCGCAGGGGTGGATTGCGCAGGGGTGGATTGCGCAATGGTCGAGTGCGCAGGGGTTACTTTGCGCATGGCTGGCTTGCACATGGCTAGCTTGCGCCAGCGCAATCCAGCGCAGCACAAAGCACTGGCTGAGCCTATGCGCAATCGGCCATGCGCTAAAGAGCACAGGCCGGGGTGCACAAACGGTCAAGTGCTAAAGAGCACTGGCCGAGAGCCTTCACCAAGGCTGAGATGAACTCCTCAAGAACACCAAAAACTTCAAATCTTCATAACTTAGCCAAATCAAAACCAAATCTAGATTTCCAAGGTTCTAACTTGAGTAAAATCGAATTCTCTTCCACATGGAAGCATCAAAACATGCAAAAATTGAAGTTTAATGGATCAAAACCAAGGTTTTCGAAAATGGTTAAAACCTAGATCTAAAAAAATGAAAGCTCCAAATCACAAAATGTCAAGTTCTAAAGTTGTTCTCCATGGCATAATCTAGTTAATGGACAAATAAAAAGTGGTGCTTATTTGATGGCAATGTGCACTTGCCTATGGGTTGGGGAGTTGTGTGGAAGAAGGAAGAAGAAGAAGTTGTAAGAAATTAATGGAGTTATGGAGGAGAGAGAAAAGGTTGGTAGGTTTTAATGAGGGTGGTTGTGATGGAATGGAGGTGGAGAATAGGCTAAGGTGTTCCACTCATGATGAACCAAACCAAACCAAACCAACTCCATAAAATAAAACCAAGCCATGGTCCAAACCCATTTACGAGAAACCAAAATCCGCAAGTCGTGAAAATAAAATACGTGCCAAAAATCAATTTACGAGTACAAATACAAAATACAGGAAATGGGGGTGACAACTCTACCCACCTTCAAAGAATTCCGTTCTCGGAATTTAATCAAGGAGCTAGAGATTGCCACGACAAGCTATACTAAGCACATACAAGCTATACTAAGCAGTTCAATCATACAATCATACAATGCAAGCAAGGAAGGGAAAGCGTAAGGCACAAGGAAGACATTATACCTTACAAGTCAAACAGGTAGGGGTATCGCGATCGGATGTCGTCCTCACACTCCCATGTTGACTCACCTAGAGAGTGATGACCCCAAGCAATACGGACTAAGTTAATAGTCTTGTTCTTGAGCGTCTTTTCCCTCCGGTCCAAAATAGATACGGGCCTCTCCTCATACGAAAGGTTGGTACCAATAACCAATTTCGAATGATCTAGGATATGGCTCGGGTCCGGGATGTACCATCTTAATTGGGATACATGGAATACATCATGTACCTCACTTAGCGACGGCGGAAGAGCGAGACGATAGGACACATTGCCTACTCGCTCCAGAATATCGAACGGCCCTATATACCTAGGACTAAGCTTTTCCCGCATGCCAAAACGAATGACGCTGCGGGTTGGCGAGATCCTAAGGAATACATGGTCGCCGACGGCAAATTCTAAGGGACGCCGATGAGCATCAGCCCAATGGCGCTGGCGATCCTGAGCAACTCGGAGGTGATCTCTGACTTTTCTGACCACTTCAACCGTCTGAGAAATCAGTTCTGGACCGAGCATCTGCCTCTCTCCGACATCGTCCCATGCTAACGGGGATCTGCACTTCCTACCATACAGAGCCTCGAAGGGTGCCATCTGGATACTGGCCTGGAAACTATTGTTGTACGAGAATTCCACCAGGTGCAGGTGATCCTCCTACGAACCACCGAAGTCAAGGGTACACGACCGCAACATATCTTTGAGAGTTTGTATAGTACGCTCTGACTGCCCATCTGTCTGCGGATGATACGCTGAGCTGAACTTGAGACGAGTCCCCAAACTTTGATGAAGACTGCGCCAGAAGTGCGATGTGAATCTCGTATCCCTGTCTGATACTATGCTGACTGGCACTCCATGAAGTCTGACGATCTGCCTGAGATACATCTCTGCTAGCTGTGCCGTCGACTGTCCAACTCTAAATGGAAGAAAGTGTGCCACCTTGGTAAGCCTGTCTACAATGACCCAAATAGCATCTCTGCCTGCCGGATATCTGGGTAACCCAGTCACGAAATTCATGGTTATGTGTTCCTATTTCCATTCTGGGATCGGTAAAGGTTGAAAAAGTCCAGCTGGCCTCTGATATTCAGCCTTGACTTGTTGGCAAACCAAATATCGAGAGACATACCGGGCTATCTCCCTCTTCATACCATTCCACCAAAAGTGTTGACGAATATCTTGGTACATCTTCGTGCTGCCTGGGTGGATGGAATACTGCGAACTGTGAGCCTCTGCCATGACTTCCTGTCTGATATCTCCACTGGGTACACAAAGACGCGTGCCGTGTCGAAGCGTACCATCCTCATGAATACATAACTCTGGCCTTCTCTCTGCCTCACACTCTGCTCTGAGCCGCTGAATCTTGGAATCTGTTAACTGTGCGGTCCGGATCCTCTCAACTATGGTGGACTGAATCTGTAGGCTGGCCATCAAGGCCACATTAGAAGGAAGGACAACTTCAATACCCATCTTCTGAAGATCTGCCAATAGCTCTGGTTGCGCCGTTAGGAAATAAACTCCGACTCTCCGGCTCAACGCATCTGCTACAACATTGGCCTTCCCTGGATGATACTGCAAATCCACATCGTAGTCCACCAGTAGCTCTAGCCATCTTCTCTGCCGCATATTAAGATCTTTCTGGGTGAAAACATACTTCAGGCTCTTATGATCAGTAAATATCTCCACTCTGTCTCCGTACAAGTAGTGCCTCCACAACTTAAGTGCAAACACTACTGCTGCTAGCTCCAAGTCGTGGGTCGGGTAATTCTTCTCATGATCACGGAGTTGACGTGACGCATAAGCAATTATCTTCCCATGCTGCATCAAAATACATCCCAATCCTCTGCCTGAAGCGTCGTAATAAACTGTGAATCCTTCGGTCCCATCTGGAAGGGCGAGAATGGGAGCCGTTATCAAACCTCGCTTCAACTTCTCAAATAATTCCTGACATTCTGCTGTCCAAACGAACGGCACATCCTTGCGGGTCAACTGGGTCATCGGTGCTGAAATCCTCGCAAAATCTGAGACGAACCGCCGGTAGTAGCCGGCCAATCCAAGGAAGCTGCGAACCTCTGCCACTGAGCTGGGTACTGGCCAAGACTCGATGGCCACAATCTTCTGGGGATCCACTTCCACTCCTCCTCGGGTAATGATGTGACCCAAGTACGAAATACGATCGAGCTAGAACTCGCATTTACTGAACTTGGCATACAACTGGTGCTCCCTAAGCGTCTGAAGGACGATCCTGAGATGCTCCTCATGCTCTGCTTCACTCTTGCTGTAGACCAGGATGTCATCAAGGAATACTATCACAAACTGATCCAAGTAAGGCATGAAAATACGGTTCATGAGGTCCATGAACACTGCCGGCGTATTGGTCGCTCCAAAGGGCATAACTAGAAACTCCCAATGCCCGTACCTAGATCTGAACGCCGTCTTCGGGATGTCCTGCTCTCTGACTCTGATCTGGTGGTATCCTGACCGCAAGTCTATCTTCGAAAAAACTGAAGCCTCCTTGAGTTGATCAAACAAGTCATCTATCCTCGGGAGAGGGTATCTGTTCTTGATTGTCACTGAGTTCAAGGTACGATAATCTACACATAGCCTAGACGTACCATCCTTCTTTTTCACAAGAAGCATCGGGGATCCCCAAGGCGATCCACTTGCACGAATGAATCCCTTGGTCCTGAGTTCTTCAATCATCTTGTACAAAATCTCCAACTCTGAAGGCGCCATTCTGTAGACTCGCTCTGATACTGGTGCTGTCCCGAAAATCAAGTCAATGGTGAACTCGATCTCCCGCTCTGGTGGCATCCCTGGAAGTTCCTCTGGGAAGACATCTGGAAACTCTTCAACTATCCGGGGCAACTGCACTGCTGCTACTGCCATCCGCAATACTGGAGGAGATGGCTCTACTGTGCCTCTGGAAAATGAAAATTCTGGCTCTCCGGGAATACTAAAGACAACTCTGCCAACATGGCAGTCTATCCTAGCATAATGGTTCCTCAACCAATCCATGCCTAGGACTACATCATAGTCTGCCATAGGAAACTCTATGAGCCTAGCGGGGAACTCTCTACCGCTAACTACGATCCGACATGAGGAAAACACTCGATCTACTCCCACAAGACCATTACCAGTAAGTATATTGAGCCTCACTGATAATGACTCGGGCTCCAATCCTATCCGTGTCGCGAATCGTGCAGACATGAATGAATGCGATGCACCAGAATCAAATAATACAGATGCTGGAAAAGTGTTGACGAGAATAGTACCTGCCACTACCTCACCTGGTGCAACTTCTTCTTCCATGGTCATCATTATAGCCTGACCTCTAGCTGCGGGTCCCCTCTACTGGAAACCCCTCTGTCGGTTCTGTGCTGGAGCCTGGGTGAACTGCTGCTGGTTCTGCTGCTGGTTCTGCTGCTGAAAGGCCTGAGCCTGAGGCAACAATGGCCTCGGGTACTGCTGCTGCTGCTGCTGCTGGACTGGAACTGGGGTTGGTCCTCTCACCGAAGAACTAGAAAGGTTGGATGATGATGGACCTCCCCTATTCGGGCAGGTCCCTATCTGGTGGTCTGCTCCTCCACAAGCCAGGCACAATCCCTGTGTCCTACGATACTCTGCCACTACATGGCCCGGCTTCCCGCAATGAGAACATCCCACCGCGGAAGACTGCTTCTGCTTCTGCTGCTGCGGGTACGTCGGGGTCGAATGTTGAACCGACGTCACTGAGGCCGCCCACCTCGTAGTTCCAATAGTTATACCCCTAGCTGCCGGGGCTGGAGCTGAAGATTGGTGCATCTGGTTGTGGGACCGCTTCCTGCCTCCGGTCCTGTCCACAATTCTCCGGGAGGTATACTCATGCCTCCTTGCTGCCTTCAATACTGCATCGAACGTCTGGTGCTCGAACTGCTCCACAGCCAATAATATCTCTAAGTGCAGCCCTTGCTGGAACCGCTGAGCCCTATCGAACTCGGTCGCCACCAAAGTGGGGGCGAACCTACTCAGCCTGGAAAACTCGGTCGTATAGCCATCGACCATCCTGCCTCCTTGCTTCAAGTTGGTGAATCTGGTCTGCAGGTCGTACCGTGCCACCGCATCGAAGTACTTTGTCTGGAACCTCTCTCTGAACGTCGCCCAAGTGACTGGTGCCGCTAACCCCATGGCCTGAGCTGCCCACCAATCGCGAGCCAAGTCTAACAACTGTAGGCGTACCACCGCCACATTCTCATTTTTAGGTGTCCTAGCTGCTTCTAGAACCACCTCGGTATCCTGAAGCCAAGCATCCGCGGCAATCGCATCTTCACTGCCGTCAAAGAAGGGAGGGTTCAAGCGCTTGAAACTGTTGGCCGCCTGATTCCCTTGGGGACCTCCTCTGTTTAGTGCATCATGAACTTCCTGGTGCAAGGCGTCGCCTCGACGATCTTGGGATGCAAGCAGTTCTCTGATAAGCCCTACCAAAGGTCCCTCATCCTGTCTAGCTGGTTGAACGGGCGGAGCTGCCTGAACTGGAGGTTCCGAGCCTCCGGGAAGCATAACTCGGGAGGCTACTCCAGAGTGCGGAGCTTGATCTTTCTGGCGCTGGGGTGCTTGTTGACCTTCCTCTGGCTGGTTGGCAGGTCCGGGAGCAATGCCGCTGAAGAAGACGACAGAGCGATAAACGACTAGGGACGTGGAACCATTCCGGAAGCCAGGTTACAATCCTTAAACCAAACAAGGACCGGGATTGTACCCCTTCGCCTGAATAGCTCACTGTCTCTACCCATTTATCGTTAGAGATAAGTAAAACAATCATGATCAAGAGTTCCAGGTACAGGGGCTAGACAAGACTTAGACAGAGCTGGACACCATTCATTCACAATCGGCCAAGCAAGTACTACGGCTTACTACTTTAACTAACTAGGGTTGTCACAAGCCTAATTACTAACAAGATGCAAGTGATAATTTCCAGTCCCAGGTCCTGCAGACCATCCAGTTATCCTTCCGCGGGTTGAGAGTTATAGGTGGGTACATTGCCCGGGAGACAAATGTACCCTTAGGTGACTTAGAGGGTGCAACACATGACAGTCTGCTGGAAATGTGCTCTACTCGTCGGCAAGCTACAAGTCCATTAAAGCGCCCAGATAACGAGATTGCCTGTGACTGGGACTGGGAATTCTCCATATTCTAGTTTGATCTAATAATTAGCCTAATCCAATTTAGCGCGAGTCCCTGGCCGTGGTACCCAGGAAGTCACGTCCTAGACATGATGCAAGACAAGACAAGTGGATTGTACAAGCAAGCAAGCAGGAACACCCACGGTGTTAAGTTGATTATACGAGTCAAGTTACAAGTTACAAGTCAAGTCAAGTCAGGAGTGCGCCGCCACGGGCCACTATCAAGTTATCAAGATAAATCATGTCAGGGTACTTGTCAGGAGCGCACCACGACGAGCCACTATCAAGTCAGGTTGGTCATGTCAGGAGTGCACCACTACGGGTCACTGTCGTGTTATGCTAGTTCCTTGTCATACCATGCCATGTACCATAGTCATTCCAAACATATTAAGTAAAAATCAGTTCGTGACAAAAGACGTAAGGATATAAAATGGACGTAAAATATCTAATATAGTACCAATATATATAGGACTATAGAAGAGCCAAGCTTAGAAAAATAAAACCAAAACTCCAAGAGCCAATGGTTTGCGCAAGGGGTCAGGGGGTTAGATTGCGCAGGTGTTAGCTGCGCAGGGTGCCAAGTGCGCAGGGGCACAGGGCGCAGGGGCAGATTGCTCATGAACAGACTGCGCAGGAGTGAACTGCGCAGGGGTGGATTGCGCAGGGGTGGATTGCGCAATGGTCGAGTGCGCATGGGTTACTTTGCGCATGGCTGGCTTGCGCATGGCTAGCTTGCGCCAGCGCAAAGCACTGGCTGAGCCTATGCGCAATCGGCCATGCGCTAAAGAGCACAGGCCGGGGTGCGCAAACGGTCAAGTGCTAAAGAGCACTGGCCGAGAGCCTTCACCAAGGCTGAGATAAACTCCTCAAGAACACCAAAAACTTCAAATCTTAATAGCTTAGCCAAATCAAAACCAAATCTAGATTTTCAAGGTTCTAACTTGAGTAAAATCGAATTCTCTTCCACATGGAAGCATCAAAACATGCAAAAATCGAAGTTTAATAGATCAAAACCAAGGTTTTCGAAAATGGTTAAAACCTAGATCTAAAAAAATAAAAGCTCCAAATCACAAAATGTCAAGTTCTAAAGTTGTTCTCCATGGCCTAATCTAGTTAATGGACAAATAAAAAGTGGTGCTTATTTGATGGCAAGGTGCACTTGCCTATGGGTTGGGGAGTTGTGTGGAAGAAGGAAGAAGAAGAAGTTGTAAGAAATTAATGGAGTTATGGAGGAGAGAGAAAAGGTTGGTAGGTTTTAATGAGGGTGGTTGTGATGGAATGGAGGTGGAGAATAGGCTAAGGTGTTCCACTCATGATGAACCAAACCAAACCAAACCAACTCCACAAAATAAAACCAAGCCATGGTCCAAACCCATTTACGAGAAACCAAAATCCGTAAGTCGAGAAAATAAAATACGTGCCAAAAATTAATTTACGAGTACAAATACGAAATACAGGAAATGGGGGTGACATGACGACTGGCTAAAAATCGTGTGCGGGAAGACACGAGTTAACTGAGCTCGCACGTGCTGGAATATATATATATATATATATATATATATATATATATATATATATATATATATATATATATATATATATATATGCACACACACACATTGGGCCTTAACCCCTAAAAGTATATATACACATTATTTTTCAACTAAAGTATATTATTGACTTTTGCACCTTAATAGAAAGCAAATGACTTTAAATAAGGTTTATATAAAAGGTTTCTAATATGTATATAAATAATTTCTAAATAGCTTATAACTATTTTTCTAAAAAGAATATATACATATATACATATATATATATATACACACATATATATATATATATATATATATATATATATATATATATATATATATATATATATATATATATATATATATATATATAAGAATTACTATTCCTAAATAATTTTTTCTCTCCGATTAAATCGTTTTCAATCGTGCCTAATCAAATATTTTCTATTTCTTTTATGAATTTCTGACAACTACATAGCGACCCTAGCTAATTGGACAATTCTTGACTCAATGGAATAGTATGTTCTATCGTTTGAGATCATCTTGTTAATTATAGCACCTGAGCCTATCCTGTGTTGATACGATTGTATCGTACGCGTCAACTCTAACAAACTGAGGTAAATACTTAAACTGGTTACTTTTAATTCTTAATAGTTTTTATGATACATGTTTTAGCTGTACATTACATGACTCTTAACACGTTGCTCGCACGAGTATGGATTCATATTCATATTATTGAGTTTTGTGATTTACGTTACTTGTATTTCATGATTTTCATGTTCGTGATTATCGTATATCATTATTTTTGTGTCACGACATGAATCCATGAGTCGGGTGGACAAATACTTTAGTAAACATGTAAATATACCCAGAACTAGCTCCCATGTCTAATCTGTTATGCCCCGATTCTACAGAATCGATAGTCGTCCCCGGGGCATGATGTCGTACGAACCTAAGTTGCGGAGAGTACGTAGAGAAATTAAACAACACATATGATATAGAAGAAACTTTACTTTATTGATAACGAACATCATTTACATGACTCAATTATATCTTGATGCCGTACGGGCTTGTAACTTGACTTAAAAAGAACGATGATGAGATAGTCGTTCTATACATTACATCCCCTTTTACACAACCAGCACTTACAAACCACCTGGAATGGTAGAGAGCCACACCATCTTTCTTGGACAGATGTAGAGAGTCTTCAAAAGGGTTCAACAAAAGCCTTCGGCACGTGGACGAAGCTTCAAAACACGAACGTCGCCTTGGTAGCTGGCGCATTCCACTTGATTCGTAGCACCTGTGGAGAGTAAGGATCAGTATGTTCAAATGTACTGGTGGGTGGCTAATTAAATCCAAGCTCTCATTTATTCAAGAAGTTTTGTAAAAATATGTTATATACTTGGTCATCTTTCTAACTGTCCTAATGGATTGCATGTGAACATTTTATGAGGCAACATATGGAAACTACAAGCATTTTATAATTATCTGTGGCATAGTCTCTGCGCCTAAACTAAACAAACCATATTTATCTCGGGTCACAATGATCAGATAAAACAGTATAAGAATGTGAAGGTCACTGGCAATGTCATGCCATCTTGAACTATAGCTGGGTTAGAAGACATCCTTTTGCGGCGAGTAGCGAACCTTGTTCGAAAGTTCCCGAATCACCCATGCCAGTTTTGCTAGCATTGTCATTTTCGTTCCTCCAAGGCCGAATCGATTCCTTGGCCTAGGCAACCGTTCGAGAAAACTACTCCTTGTGCACAAGTTATCCAATGACCATACTATTTTTGTTCTTTAGAACTTAGCCCATTTTAAGGTATTTTGCCTTATCGTTGCAATACTCGTTAATCGATTCAATCTACATTTTACACAGATCTATAGTAAGTATGGCATAAGAAAGCATGCAACAGTTTCATGTTATAGTTGTTCTATAGTAAGTGTTCGTAAGGAATCGTGCCATAATTTATTGATTCAACACTATAAAGACAAGCATATCTCCTATGTATTTATGATAGATTTAAAACTAGAGGGTTAAAGGTAAGGAGGGTTTGCCACTCACCTTGGGTTGATTGAGGCAAGGGAATGGTTAGTTGTGTTTAGACGGTGCCTATGCGATCACCTGAAATCGCATAAGTAACTGATCGGAATATTGTTCCATTCAAAGAGTTCGACATGAAATGCAAAGTTCGAAGAATTCAAGCCATAAAAACCATCAAAAACATTCATAAAAACGCATTCAAACAACCAAATCAAAGAAAGGAAGTGCGGCATAAAAAGTAGAGCAATGAGAGATCTCTTCCGACTCAGCCGCAGAGTCCATCCTCGAGGTGCAATCTGCTGAATATAGGACTTGATTCCAAAGAAGCCATCCCATAACGAGGAAAGAATCTTAATTCAATCAGTCCCGTTCAATTGGTTCAAATGATCCCGACCAATCGGTTCAGACCAAATCGTTAGCGATAGTGTTCCTTTATAGTGCAACCCGTGGACGAAAAATGGGACACGATGTAGGGACGGTGTACTACACAATAACCAACTAAGAAAAAGTTTTGTCCTCGAAACTTAAGAAGAGAACCTACCGATAAAAAAATAAGGAAGAAAACTTTTTCTTCATCTCTGATTCGAGTTCCCAGGTCAACTCTTCGATCGAATGATTCCTCCAAATAACGTGAACGAGGGAGATCGCACGATTTCGAAGTAGCTTGTCCTTGTGCTCCAAGATTTGGACCGGTTCTTCCACTATGATAAGTCCTCCTTCAACTCCAACTGACCAAAATCTACCACGTTGTTCGGATTGTGCACATACTTTCGTAGTTGTGAGACATGGAAGATATCATGCACATTTGAGAGTGCGGGTGACAAGTCGATTTGGTAAACTACTGGGTGACTCACTTCAATATTTGGAAAGGACCCACAGATCTTGTACTAAGCTTGCCTTTAACTCAAAACCTGCTGACTCTCCGCATAGGTGTCACCTTTAGAAACACATGATCGCCCTCTAGGAACTCGAATGGTCGTCGATAGGTGTCTGTGTAGCTTTTCTGCTAACTCTGAGCCATCTTCAATCTCTCTTATCAATTTAACCTTTGCCACAGTTAGCTCCACCAACTCTGAACCAAATATCTGTCGCTCCCTGACTTCATTCTAGCAAATGGATAATCTGCACTTCCGTCCGTATAATACTTCATACGGTGCCATTTGAATGTGGACTGATAATTATTGTTATATGCAAATTTAGCCAAAGGTAGGTGAACATCCCAGCTTAACTTCAAGTCTATCGCACAGAGTCATAGCATATCTTCTAGAATCTGATTCACTCACTCTGTTGGTCGTCGATTTGAGGATGATAAGCAGTATTAATCTTAAACTTAGTCCATATGGCCGACTGAAGGCTTTTCCAAAAGCGTGATAAGAATTGTCCATCTCGATTAGAGAAGATGGATACTGGTGTAAGGACCCTAATTTTTGGAAATTATTTTTATATATTTTATATAATTTTTATTTATTATATTATATTTTATTCTTAATTATGATTATACATGTATTTTTTTGTAGTTTTGATTTTTGGATCACAAGAAGCGCCAATCTTTCGAAACGTCCTTCATGAATTTTTGAAGTAGGCAAGTCCACCTTCAACTTGACATATCATGTCTCATCCAAACTTGTCCCCTCACATTTTTTTGACTTCGCACAACTTCGTAATTCTGGACCTAACTTCCAACGTGAGTTAGAAACTCGACATAGATCAAAACCATTTGACCCAATATATGATTTTGATAATTTTTGAGCCTACGACGCACATGCCAAGGGTGTGCCACTCAATCGAGTTCCCATGTGCTATTTATTTGCGAATGGCACATGAGACACATTGGTTGACTTTTCGAGTTCAATTTGACTAAAAAATATATTTGGACCCTAACCTAGCCAACCCCACTTGGTAGAGCCAGGATAGGTTGCCATGACTTATTCTGAATTTATTTTGGGCCAAATAGATTTAATGCAATTTTCTATATATAATTATATTTATAATAGCCTAATATATATATATATATATATATATATATATATATATATATATATATATATATATATATATATATATATATATATATATATATATATATATATATATATATATATATATTTCTATATATATAATATATTTTCTATATATATAATTTTCTATATATATAATATATTTATAATACCCTATTATATATATATAGCCTAATATATATAATAGCCTAATATATATATAATAGCCTAATATATATATATATATATATATATATATATATATATATATATATATATATATATATATATATATATAATGGTTAAGTTTTGAGATGCATATCGACTAGCAATTTTGGCACGGTTACTGAAGATGAGGGCTTTGACTAGTGTATTAGTCATGTAGGGGAGGCCTAGCCATAGCAGTGTCCCTACTAGAAAAAACCAGTCAAAATTGTGACTTGACTCCTATGAATAATTTAATTATTTATTAATCATACTATTGACTTTTTAGGAGACCCGATTTGCTAAACTAATCGGACTTGATCCGAACCAAACACAAGCCAATGTAGTCATGCGAGGTGTCCAAAGACGTCCATGTAGATATATTTTTTTACATATATAAATTTTGTACTATATTTAATGGTCTGATAATTATTTTCTAATTAATTATTATATATACATTAAATATGTGATTGCTATTAAAATGATATTTTATTTTGAAAATAGGATAAGTAATTTCCTTAAATTATCTTGGTGCATTTTTGTGATTTTTGGGTAGGGATGCAACTCGGGCGGGTTGGGTCGGGCTTGAGGTCAACCCGAGCCCAACCCAATGAATCATAAGTCAAGCCAGAGCCCAAGCCCGACCCGACCTCGGGTTCAATATATGAAGCCCAAGACCAAGCCCCGAGGATCGGGTTTGGCTCGGGTTGGGTCAGATCCATCGGGTTTATCGGACTCTAATATAATATTTGAAATAATTTTAAACAAAAGTAATATTAAACTCATAATCAAATAGCAATCAAGTCTTAATCATTACAAATATAAACTGAAATAAGATTTAGGATAAGGAGTTGAAGAGTTTGGGTGAAGAAATTTAGGATTTAAACTTTTTATTTAAGAAGTATAAAACTATATTTTTTTATATGTATATATATATATATATATATATATATATATATATATATATATATATATATATATATATATATATATATATATATATATATATATATATATATAAGTCGGGTTTCGGGTTCTTCGGGTAACCCGACATATATATTAACCCGAGCCCAACCCGATTTTTGATCGGGTTCAAATATTTTAATCCGAGCCCGAACCCGAACCCGAGTATCTTTAACCTTAATCCAACCCATTAACGGGTTTACCCGATCGGGCTCAGGTTTAGCCAGCCCGAGTTGCACCCCTATTTTTGGGATAAATATATTTGTACGTATGCTTATTAAATAAATGTATATGTAAGGTTATTATTAATTAGGTTGGTATATATAAATATAACCCTATAAATAGAATTATTATATAGACTGTAAATATATGCTTAGTACTAATTTAGGATATCTCTAGTAGATACTACTTGTAAAAAATTTAATATATAAATAGGTAACCAAATATAGGGTATCCATATGTATATATAAATATATATAGCAATGTTTTATATATAGAAATAGAAATAAAAGAAAAAGAAAACCTAGGGAAAATCTCACAAGATTTTCAAACAAAAATCTTGCAAGAATCAAACCTCTAGGCAATTTTTAATCTCACAAGACTTATGGGCATCCAAACTTTGCTATTTATTTTATTTTGAGACTATAGTGATGTTCATTTCAGCATTCGGAGATGGTTGCAGAAGATTCACTTTTGGTGTTTTTATTGCTTGACAATTTAGTCGCGACTTGTTGTCTAGTCATCATACAATCTCTAGGCAAGTATACCTTGTCGAACTTATATAGTATTTACATGTTTCCTTTCCTACTATATTTCTTTCCATATAGTTACATGCTTCTCATATTGTACTTGGTTCATCATCTATTGCTCTACTTGTTTCATAGATTTACGTGCACGTATAGGATATTAGTTATTTTTTTTATTGGTCTTCTTCGTGTTCACCATGTCTTATGATAGAGGTGCCAGTTCTACGCTATTTTCCTTGACTTAACCTGATATCGATTGATTGACTTGGACTTGACTTGAGTATGACTTGTGATATTCTATAGATTGGGATTATCTTTTATTGTACTACAATCTATAGGATTTACATGACCTTTATATTCCTTTAGGAGATGAGGTTGATACTAGGATTTGCTACTTGACCATTCTCGATTGGGAGTATCTTGTATTGTACTATAGTTGAGACATACTATAGAGTGGAGTACCTTTCATTATACTACAGTCTATAGGATTTATTTGATTGATTGGTAGCCAAGGCTAGTATTACACTTCTCTATGACATGTCACTTCTTATATGTCTTTTTTGTTCTGTTCTTGTTTTCCATACATGTTATATATTGTCATAGTAGGCATGTTTATATATATATTGCTAGTCCCCTGAGGACCTGGTGATCTCTCCAGATTATTGATGAGCGGCTGCGTAGAATAGGAAGGTGGTTGATAATTGTCTGCATGATTCAAGTATTAGTAGTAGTAGTACTATTTAACATTCTTTCGTTTTTATCTTTATTTCCATGTCTCTCACTGCTATTATAGCCTAGCTTTATAGACCTATCTTATTCTCCGAGTCTAATCGAACACATATGTTAGTGGACTGCAGACTATGAACCATATTGTTCCTTCTTGATGTTTATTAGTTTATGTGGATTGAGATTTAGTTTTGACTTGCCATGATTAGACTTATTACCATAGTCTAGACAGCTTTAGGTATTCGAATGGGGCTGGAGTCCTCTCGATACATAGCTAGCATGTATACGATCTCCTAGTCCTACGTATTTTGGGACTAGGGCGTTACAACTGGAACTTCGTACAGTCGTACTATCTCGTCAAGGTAAATATGAGCCAGTCGATCGACGCTCCAAGTAACTTTGATGGTGACTACAAAAATAGATAACAATGACGGTCAAATATGTTCATTGATGACATTTGTTTGTCTGTCATCTATGAAGGGGTCATCTTTATCATTAAAAATTAATGACAGCTCAACGCACGTCATCTTTATTTATAAAAGATGACTTTTATGTGTCATCTTTATTTAGAAAAGATAACTTCTGTGTGTTATCTTTATTTATATTAGATGACTTTTATCTTGAAAAATCAATGACAACTAAACACGCATCATTTTTATTTATAAAAGATGACTTTTATACGTCTTCTTTATTTACAAAAGATGACTTCCATGCATCATCTTTATTTACAAAGGATGACTTTGACGCATCATTTTTATATACAAAAGATGACTTCTATACGTCATCTTTATTTTTTTAAAAATTACATTTATCATAAGAAATCAATGACAGCTCAATACAATATTATTCCAATTCATATTTATATACAAAAGATGACTTCTATACTAGTTCATTTTTTTATTTCATATTTATTCAAAATGCCAACATTGAACTATACAATATTATTCCAATCTCAAACGTTCACAACATAAATTTACAATACTTCCAAAAAAATTTAATACATCATTTTTTACATACGATCTTCATTAACAATATCCAGGATAAATTTGGCCAGCTCTCGTCTCATTTCAATTTCTCTGATAGAGTAATCCTTTCTCTCAGCAAACTACAAAAATAAACATAAAATCAACTAGTATATCATGTTATACCAATACATATATATGGGAAAGGAACATATTATAAAGACAAGACAAGACAATAGATACCTCAAGCCAACTTTCAGAAACCTCCTCTTGACCGTCTTTTGTAATATTTTGCTGGAACATACCATATTTGAATCTAAGCCCATAACCATGTGCAGGATAATTTAAAGTCGTAAGAGAATCCCAAAAGCAAGAAGCCAGTCGCCCTAGCTAGACCACCATTCTCCAATGCAATATGTTTCATATCTTATTCCATATGTATCTACCTTGGGTTTCAGAATCCCTGCTATAAGAAGGTGTTAAAGTAAAACTCAAGAGTCGGGTTAAAATCCCCAACTTGTAGGTTCTACCAAACAAGTCCCTCCTTTTTCGTGTTTTTTAATTTCTAATAGTGGTTACGAACTCTAAATCGGTGCTTTAGCCTGGTACCAAATGCTACCTTAAGACAGTCATAGAGTACCAAATTAATAAGGATTCTAATACGGTATTATCTGGAAGTGCAACTTCCAGTGAAATACTTAGGGTTTTATCAACTAAACAAAAAATACTACAAGCACTTACTCCAGTAATGAAGTATATACTAGGTCTACCCTTTAATCAATACAATCACATTATACACTTAACCTATTTACTGCTAATTCATTTGGAAAATGCATTACTACAATCCCTACATCCCATATGATCAGTTAGTCAGACAATACTGATTGGTTGTTTTCAATTATAGTATAACAACGTGAAGGAGTTGGCAGACGTTGCAGACAAGCTTTCACGTTCTAAGCTCTAATAGTCAAAACTTAAAATACTAATTTAAAATTGAAATTGGCTCCCTAATATTTGTACTTAGAATCATCACATTGTAGCTGAAGCTTATAACGTATATAATAGTTGTTCCAGGCTCCACAAGTCCAAAATTTACAAAGCAAGAAAAAACTACTCAAATATTACCTATTTGCTTCAAATACTAACAATCCCCACAAGGCACCTGCAGCTCTTTCTTGGAGACCATGAGACGCATTAGAAGATGCTTGAGCAAGAGCAACCTGTAGAGCAAAAAGGAGAACAATAAGATAAATCAAGTGATAAAAGAAGTCAGTCTTCACAAACACCAATGGCACAATAGCTCGCGATAGGAAAAAGAGGAGGTTGAGCAACTTCAAAGTGATTATCACTAAGAAGTCGGGTATTTTCTTCATGCTAAATAGTACAAAAAACCCCAAAGGATAAAACTTCAATCAACAACATCTAAATTATAACATAATCATGTCAATAGTTAAAAACAAAACCCTTTAATCTTATTGGTGGTCGATTGATAATTTTTTTGGTACTAAAATTTTGTTTATAATTATATTTAATCTTTTATTTGCCTGTTACTGAACAAATACACAAAATATTAACATAACAGAAATGAACACTTTGCAAAGTGGTCTTATTTTATTAAAAAATATAGAGATTTTACATCACAAACATTCAAGAACTATATATACAAAAAATACTACTAAGTTGTAAATTTTGTCATATAACATTAAAAAGATACTTAAACAATTAGAGACAAGGAGATCGTGTGATGGAGTAGCCGCAGGTGCTGCTCTTAGTCTCTCCCACTTCAATCCTTCCTCTACGCTCACAAGCCTCTAACAATGTGGTGGATACCTAGGAGCAAGACTTACTCCCATTATTCAAAATTTGCATATTGATAATAACTAATTCAATAATTTTTATTTTAAGCAGCAGCAGTCTTATAGTAGCATACTACTTAGTGATTACCAGTTGCAGCATTCTGCAATCACTCTAACTTTGGGTCAAAGGGTCGGAAGCAAAGAGAGACAGTGCAAAATGAGGTATTATCACAAAATAAGGTATTATCACATGATGCACCGATAAGTAGCGTGGGAGCTTAGTGATTACCAGTTGCAGCATTCTGCAATCACTCTGACTATCGGTAAAGTTAACCAGGAATTAGATAGCAGCTTCATAGGATAGTACAGTACCATTGCAAAATGAGGTATTATCACATGATACACCGATAAGTAGCGTGAGAGCTGATAATTTCACCTTCATAACAGATCTTCAAAACATTTCCCTTCTCGAGGCCTAGTATCAAGCAATTGCATCATACTCGAGCACTCTAGGAAGCTGTAGAAAACAAACACACCATTGATTCAATCAGAAACATGGAGGTAAACTGTGAGGCCTGCCTAAAAGCTTAAGGTTTGGTAACTCGAATTAATGCACAAACAAGACCACATAAATGGGCTGTAATAGTCTCTACTCTATTATTCGAAGTTTTAAATAAGACCAGGTCATATAAAGTTCCAGATCCCATGTTGTTCAAACCCTTAGAAGTTGTTATCATATGGCCCTATGAGAAGATAAGGTATTTATAGAGTTGCTGCAGAAATGGTATGTTCTAACTTTGCAACTTTATATGGATATTCTTCAGGGTAGTGCTATTTATGGTTGTCATCTTTACATATCAAAGAAAAGAGATCAATTTGATCTTTCCACCACTTTGCTCTATAAGGACATATGCACAAGATACTCTGTATGAATCTTCTTCTTTTTTTGCATCTTTTCCAACAAAAGTGAGAATTCATGTAATGGCAACTGTTACTTTGCTTGATAATGCTATTGTGGAAAAATGCACAGAACATCACACATGGCTGTGGAGATGCTTTAACTAACCCTCAGTTGGCCATGAAAAATGGTCTTGCTCCCCCAGGATATATGTTATCTGGAAATGACAATAGAGTGCCTATTCCTCCAGAAGTGCTATCAAATTTGCAGAATCCTGCAGAGTCTGATCCAAACTTGTATGCCTCTGTTGGAAGGGGAACTGGTTTTACTTTACCCAGCCTCAGCAGAGGTTAATTTCTGATTCAGATAACGTGGGTTCTCAGTCAGAGTCTCAATGGCATAGACAATACTGTCTGGTTGATTGTACTGTCAGTAGTGATATGTTAGATGAACAGGAAGAGCTTACCATTGATGAAGGCACAGTTAGTGTGTCAAATACTTACTCTCAAGGGTTATTAGCTACACTAGCACAGTCACTAGAGAGCTCAGGTTTAGATTTGTCATAAGCTAGCATCTCCGTACAGATAATTTTGGGGAAACGAGCAAGAAGATCCGCTATGACCACTTTAAGTGCTAAGCCTGCGTGTAGGATCACGATGATCCTTCTGGTAATCGAGCTATTGGACAATCAATGGTGGAGAGCAGCGGTGAGGAGTCTGAACAAGCTTCCAAGAGGCATAGATCACATATTAGCTAGTATTTATAAGTTCTGACCCTCATTGTTCCACCATTATGGTCACTTACCGAATTCTGAGATGAATTTATATGCTGGTTGACTTTGGAGATTTACTGGAATACCTGGAAGCCGAAAGTTATTGACCGACTTTGCAAACGGAGAACCTGCCTTTTCTTCTTAGGCTTCTATCTGGAGGACTCGTCTGTTATAGAAAAACACCATCATGTAACTTGGGTATTTTCTGTCTTTATATTGTGAAACAGTGACTATTGACCAGCTATTGTAATTTAACCATAGTGGGGTCTTTACTTGTGATTGAACCTGACTTATTGTTCGTCTAATTTTAGATTAGAAGCGATTGAAGAAATATATTTTATATATATATATATATATATATATATATATATATATATATATATATATATGCTCATTTTCAAAGTACTTTTGCTTTCTGTCTCTTCTATTGTTATCAACTTTCTATACTAGATTGTCATTGTCTTGCCTCGGACCACGAGTCCGACAAGACATGACCCACACATGGGCCACATGTATATCACTTGGTAGCCAAAATGGTTAACCTGGATGTTAGCATGACATCCAAGCATTCAAGTATAGACCAATCAAATTCTCATACTGTATCTGATGACTAAATCCTTGGGGTTTCACAATCTCCCCCACTCAAAGGCGAGATGTTCTCATGCCACTCATCCGATTGGCCCCGTCTCACCCCACTAGAAGATGAATCCACTAGGTAGCTGGCACCATTTGTCATGCACTGACCCACTGGCCCTCCATGACATGACCCATACATGGGCCTCATGTCTACCAACTTTAATTCACCCAGGCATTTGTAATGATTTATTCAATTAAAGTTCTTTGACATGTATATAAAATTTTAAACATCCAAGATTATGTGAAGTTAAAGGATTGAACCGGTATTGTCACGACCCGATCCCAAATAATTGGGTCGAACCGGATCATGCCCAGCCTGCACCGTTGTTGAGACGGCGGCAGTAAGCTGTTCCATTAGCAGGTATTCACAACAACATCTATATACATTTGTCACAACTCAATATTCGGGAATTTAAAACTTTATTAAACATTAGAAAAGTACACTGGAATTAGAAAGACTGAAATAAAATGCTGAAATTCAAATAACAAAATTTTAAAACAACGAAACTGGAAACAGGAAAAATCTAGCTAAGCGTTCGGCTCATCGGCCTCAGGTCCTGCGTCCTCCAAAGGGGACTCTGGCAACACCACAGGGTACAGAACCGGGTCATAATAACTGTTGTATAACAGCTCAGCATCCTCAAAATCCCCTAAAAATGTTATCTCCAGTCAGGAGGGAGCAAAGTACAATTCATGATAATCTGACAATTGAAATAATAATAGAATCATGCACATTTAAACAATTTGAAAATAAACAGTTCTCCAGCAGTTAAAACATTGTGATGTGAATATGCAATGAATATGACCGGCTTGGGTTGTACAGTGAATGATATGGCTTATCCCCGTGTGTATGAGGGGTAAGCTAATACAGTTCTAAATTATTATTTTGGATGTGGTCATACTCATTACACTACTCCCCCAGTCCCCAAACAGTTACAGTAGTTACAGTAGTTACAGTCAGTGCTCTCAGAGAGAGTTTCGTGTTGCATCGTGGTTTAAACTTGCAATAAAACGATTATTAAATAATTGTAAACTAACACAAAATGTACTTGCCTCAAATTGGACTGGACTTGAAGGGTTGAGACTTCGGGATTGAAATTAGCCTCGTCCTCGAAATCCTACATTCGAGAAGTTTGGCTCAGATTCCAGAGTTACCATGCTAACTATGCTAGTTGCAATCTCTAAGTTTTGTCCTAATCAATTTTAATCTTGGATTACGCTATCACAACAAATCTTGATTATCGGGTGCGTTCTAATTAATTACGAGGGAAAGATCAATTTAACTTTTTATTTTGGAAAACTCGTAGTTACCAATTTAATTGGTTAAAATTTTGTATTTTTCGTAATTATACATATAAAACTAAATTTCTTGTTTCATGAGAAAACATGATCTTTGTTTAAATATTACAAGCTTGTAAATTTTAATGTGAGAAAAACCTCATTAATTTTTCTACATCAAAATAATATTCATTTTAGTTTTACGCGTTTACGCTAAAAAAAGCAAAACCAGAAAATGAAAGAAAACAACGCTACAATAATTACAGGCCACAGAGAAAGAAAATAGAAAAGCTGGGCTTATGCCCTTACAAATTATTGAATTTAAATAAGAAATAGACCTGGGTTAGTCCTGAAATCTCTCCTACAATTTAATTATAAATAAAACTAATAATTAAAATAAATTTAATAGTGAGTCTCAGATATTGGTCCAATCGTCATATAGGCTAATGCCTCAACGTCCGGGCGAAGCCGGTTTCGTTTGCACTTAGCCAGGGCCCATTGACCAATACGGTCGTCGCCCAAAAATCCAAAATAATATTCTTTTCCGAAATACCGTTTTAAAATTATATTATAAAATTTTATAAAAATTTGGGCAGCATTCCCTCTATATTCGGGACAACCCAAAACTGGGAAAATGCGCCAACAATTCCAACAAATATCCTATACCAGGGAGAACCCATTTAATATACTCACAGAATTGTTTCCGAAACGAATTCGGAAAACCCGAAACAAAATCGAAATCACCACAGCATAAAGAAGCAGCATACCAACAATTGGAAAATCCAATTTAAACCAAAATTTCTTGAAACTCTTTTCCGAGAGATTCTCGAAAAATCCGAACCAACAGAAAAACACACAGGAATCATTCCGAAACCAACAGAACCTATCCGAAAGGTTTTCGGAAGGTCCGAAAATGTCTTGTCTATAAATTACCGAATTCCCGGAGGAAATTCGTGGACCAGAATCTCATCATAGACTACGAAAATGGAAACGGGAAAACGAAATATACCTTGGGTCGCTCGGCTAGAGCTCTCAGATGGTAATTATAGAAAGATAATCGCGGACAGCAAGTCGGGAAAACCCGGGACAGCGCTGTTCGAAACAGCGAAGGCACGGGAGGCTCGCGGAAACTACGCCGGAGTGGTGCAAGGCCGGCAGAAGGGTGCCGGAGGGGCGCTGGTCCAGAAGAGGGGGCCGGGCTCGGGGAGGTCCGTACGGCAGAGGGGTGCAGCGCCGGGGAGCGGCGCCGGAGCTCGGGGGTCCGGCGGAAGACGCGCACCGGAGCTAGGGCAGCGCAGGGGCGCGCTGGCGCGGGTCCGGCAGGGGAGACCGGAGCGGCGTACGGAGTTGGCCGCGGGGCGGCGCCGGGGAGGCCGCGCGGGAGACGAAGTGCGGGTCCGGGGAGATGGCCGACCGGAGTCGGGCTGGACGGGCGCGGGACTCGGCTGGTGCAGGTGATCGGGGCCGGGAACTCGCAACCGGAGGTGGGCATTGGGAGTGGGGCTCAAGAATTTGGGAAAAGTTTCCCTGGAGAGAATAGAGTAGGAGAGGAAGTGAGGAAAGAGTGAGAGAGGGAGAGAGAGAGAAAGGTTATGGCTGATGGTGGTGGGGTTGTGCTTAAGTATGGGAGAGTGGAGGAGAGTGAGGGGTGGTTGTGTGGAAGAGAATGAGTATGCTGGAGAAATAAGGGGAAGAATGGGTAGGGGGTGGTCCCGGTCGTGGGGTAGTTTTAGAAATATGTTTTTAATACATAATAATAAATTATCAGGATTTTTTTTAAAAGATAAAAAAGAGTTGGTTCGGAAAGGAATTGGGTTTCGGGAAACCTGGTTCGAACTCGGGTTCGGGGCACGGACGAAATCAAAAATCAATGATAATTTTAGAAATAATACTTTTCCTAAATCTGACTAATAAATAGTAATAATAATAATAATAACTATAATAATTAAACAAAAATTATACTACAAACAAATAATTAAATAATTCTAAAATTCTGGGTTTCACAGGTATACAATCTAAAGACTAAGCACCGTCATCCAACTTTAAGGCAAATGTGCAATGTTATCAACCAAAATGAAATCATAGCAAAAAGACGTATAAGGTAAGCAAAGAAAATGGACATATTAATGTTTTTTTCTGTTAGTCAAAAGCAGAATCAAGTACCTCTGACACCGAGATGTTTCATTAAGATCCTTTTCTGTGACGATTGTTCGCTTCCATCAACCAAGGTATATATTGGAAACAATATTTAAATCAGATGTTTTCCTGAAATTGTGTACCAATTACTTTTCTAAGATCAGACCTCATATCCTACTCAATCCAGAACAAGAAGTATACACAAGACAACACACTTGCTAATAGTTATTTATAGGTCCAAATACAAGTCCTCAATCCTAAACTGGATCAGACTTTATTTTAACAAGGTTGGAATCATCTAGATAAAAACCAAAGGACATTGGGGTATCACCTCTTTAAATTTAAGGTGACACTCCTACACAATATACTAAAAAATTCTTTGGGTTATCCTACCCAAGGGCCATTGGAATCCCCTGCATATGCTAACAACCACGACTCATTCAAGATATGTATGGTCCAGCATCCAATCTAACTGTTATCGGTTCCTACTTCCTATCTACTTCTGACCAAAACTGTTCTCCATTATGAAAGATGGCGAGTTCCTTTACTTTATTTTCTCTGCTTTGGCGATGTAGTTTGTGTCCTTCACCACATGCTTTATGTTTGAAATCCTTCAGTTGTAGTTTCAATAGGATACTGTATATTTTTCACTGGTATAGGAAGGAAAGGCCCTAAAGCTATTGGCAACTACTGCAAGACTATATCGAGGATTTTTGCAGAAGAAATTCACACTTGAAGTTTTAAACTGATTCACTAATATAGATATGCTTGTTTGGAAAAGGTAGCACAACCTAAAGTGAACTTTAACTTCCCAAAAGAAAATAAGCAACATGTTTGAGAAGGGAACAGTTCTGAGTCCTATTTTTCCCTCAAAACCAACAAAATGAAAACAACCTCAAGTTACCTGCAAATGCTGGTCAATCAATTCAAAGTGGCATTTCATCAAACAAGTAATGTTCCATAAATATATCAACATATAGAGGTTCAAGATGACTAAAGTATTTGAAAAGTAAAAAATGTTAAACTGCATCCAGGTTTTCTCTTGTGAAACATATGGTGTTTGGTACGTTTGTGTATCCAAATTCAGAAATAGAGAGACAACATCAGAAAAATAGATGAATTCAGAAACCTTCTCTTAAACCAAAAAATAGGTAATTCATAAACCTTCTCTCAATATAAACATTCGTGGATCCGAGGAGCCCCTAATCGAGAGCCATGCAGTACGGAGATCTAGGGATGGGTTTCAAGTCCTTACCTGAGGAGGAGGAACGAGGCATCCCCTGGATCATCGGGGGATTGTTCGAGATTCAAATATATTGATTCATCAAATAACTTTTTCTATCTCTGCAAAAATCAAAACGAAGAATCGATCAAAGAAATAAAAAAACCCTAGATTCATCAAAATTCAAGAAAGAAAAGCTCGTCGAAGATGATTACACCCTACCTACCTCCTGTCCAATAAGGGGGATGGACTCGTCAATGGTACACGTCCGTTATCGTCCTATGGATGCTCTTTGCCAACGGATCCATCATTGTCGAGCTTCCTGGCAAGGAGAGGAGGAGACGAGGTTCACGTTGTGTGGCGTTGGCCCGAGGACAGCGGCAAGGGGCGCATGTTAAGGAATGAGGCAGATCTCGAGCCAGCAGCGACGAAGGATGATGGCGAGGGTCTTGGTGGCATTGGAGTAGAGAAAATAGAGGGGGGAATGGTGGCGGTATTGATGGTGCTGGTGATGGACGGTGGATGCGGAGTGAAGAGGGAAGGAGAGAGTAACCTAAATCTAAGATGGGGAGAGAGAAGGCTCGGGATGGAAAAGAATTGGAAACAGGGAAGGTTTTAGTAAAGTTAAAAAAATTTGAGCTGGCAGCATCCCGCCTTTCTTTGGTACACAAAAGATGACGTCCTAAAAAAAATTTCAGGACACTTCTCTTTTTAATCGTCATCTTAGTGTCCTTATCATGATTTTATATTTTTTAATGTCATTGATTAAGATATTAATGACAATTATCTAATGAACTAACATCAAAAATATCATTAATGACATTTTTTATGAGTGTCATCTATATAGTCTCATTGTTAACTATTTTTCTACTAGTGCGATGAAGTGCACTGACTTGATTAATCGGTAAATGATGACCCAGACAGCATCATTCCACCGTGGCATCTTCGGCAAGCCAATAATAAAGTCAATAGTTATGTGCCCCTATTTTGACTCTGATACGACGAGGTTTTGCATCTCTCCACTCGGCCTCTGATGTTCTGCTTTAACTTGCTGACATGACATACACTGTGACACAAAGAGTACCACATTCTTCTTCATGTCGTGCCACCAAAAAATTATACAGAGATATATATATTCATGCTACCGGGATGCAAGAAATATTTTGTGTGGTGAACCTCCGACTATATTTTATTTCTTAGTTCTATGTCCTCTGGGACACATAGTCGACCCTTTACCCGCAAAACTCTAGCCTCGTCTTCCGCAAAGTCAGTCGTCTTATCCGTTGAAATAAGCTCTCACATCTTCTTCAGGTATAGATCGTCCTTCTGTGGGGACTTGATATTTTCTAACAAGCACGATTCAAGCCGCAATTGTGTTATTTTAGGTCCCATGAATCGAACCCAGAGTTCAATGCCCATTTCCTCTAAGTCCCACAATAGACTATCGTTGATGGATAGTGAGGATATGTATTTTCTGCTCAATGCATCGGCCACCACATTTTCTTTGCCAGGCGTATAGTCAATCGGTAAGTCATAGTCTTTGATTAGTTATAGCCAGCACCTCTATCGCAAGTTCAGCTCCTTTTGGGTAAAGAGATACTTGAAGCTCTTGTGATCCGTGTAAATGTTGCATGATATGCTATAAATATAGTGATGCCACAGTTTAACACGAATACAATTGTCGCCAATTCCAAGTCATGGGTGGGATAGTTTTTCTCGTGCGACTTCAGTTGTCGAAAAGTAAAAGATAGCACATTATTTTGATGCATGAGCACACACCCCAAGCCCTGGCCGGAAGCATCGCTGAAGATCTGAAATCTCTTAGTCCCTTCTGGAAGTACGAGTATCGGGACTGAGACGAATTACAGCTTTAACTCCTGGAAGGAAGCTTCACAGTCGTCTAACCATTCAAATACGACTCCTTTCTGAGTGAGGCGAGTCAAAGATGATGCGATCTTCGCAAAGTCTTTCACGAAGCATCTGTAGTATCCTGCCAAGCTGAGAAAGTTTCAAATCTCACTGACTGATGCAGGCCATTTCCAATCAACGACTTCAACTTTCTTTGGATCAACTGATATGCCTCCGGCGGAGATGATGTACCCAAGAAATGATGCGCTGCTTAGCCAGAATTTATATTTTATCTGCTTCACATACAACTGGTTGTCACGAAGGGTCTGAAGCATGGTCCGTAGATGCTGTGCGTGTTGTATTCTGTCCTTCGAGTAAACGAAAATATTGTCTATAAAGAATATTACAAATTTGTCGAAGAATGGACGAAACACCCGGTTCATAAGATCCATGAAGGCGGCAAGGGACATTCGTTAGGCCAAATGGTATCACCAAAAACTCGTGATAGACGTAACGAGTATGGAAGGCTGACTTCGACACATCGTCTGGCTTGAATTTGAGTTGATAATAACCCGATCGAAGATCATTCTTCGAAAACACTGAGGTACCTTGTATTTGATCCAAGAGGTCATCGATGTGGGACAGGGGATATTTATTCTGGATGGTGGCTTTGTTAAGCTCGTGATAGTCTATAAAGAGAGACATCGACCCATCATTCTTCTTTACGAACAATATTGGGGCTCTCCATGGCGAGACGCAAGGCCGTATGAATCCTTTGTCGACTAGCTCTTGCAACTGTACTTTGAGTTCCTTCAGTTCTGTAGGGGCCATTCTGTATGGAGCTTTGAAAATTGGGCAATTGTTAGAGAATCAATCGATGGTGAACTCAATCTCTCGATCGGATGGTATACCAGGTAGCTCTTTCGGGAACACATCGAGGAATTCTCCACAACATCAGTCTAATTTCTGTTTGCACCATCCTATCGTATGTCGCACATGGAAGCTAAGTAGCCTTCACAGCCGGAATGTAGTATCCTCCGAGCATATATTGTAGAGATCACCATGCACGTCGTCGAGGCTTTACCACACGAATAGCAGAATTCGGTCTCTCTCGGCGGGTGGAAGGTAACCATCTTTCCAACACAGTTTATGATGGCTTTGCAAGCGCCGAGCCAATCCATCCCCAGTATGATGTCATAGTCCTTGATATCTAGAACTATCGCATCTAAATATATTTTTCTACCTCCAATACATATGATTCCTTCTCTACAGCTAGTGTGTATAAGTAGTTGCTTGCCCGATGGTGTGCTAATACTAAGGTTAAGGCCTAGAGGTTACGAGAAATTTATGCTCTTCGATAAAATTTGCCAATATAAAACTATGTGTAGCACCTGAATCAAACAGTACACAAGCAGGTTTGTTATTGAAGAGCAGTATACCTGTCACGACTGTGTCAGATGTGAATGTTTCATCCCAGATCATGGCGTTGACTATTCCGTGGACATTGGGATGACGGTCTTGCCATTTACTTATGTGCCTGGAGGAGCTCGAGGTGCCTGGCTGTAATGTCCCAAATTCGTGATACGTATTTAGTGTACGTATACGTGTTTTGGACCCATATTTTATTCAGTCATGATTAGTTATCTTGGTTTATTTTGCATTGACTTGGTTTTTATTGGCATTGATAGTTTAAATGGTTTTAATGGTTCATTGGTTTATTTTTGGATTAGTGAGGCTTGGTTTATTTCATGATTCAATTGGTTTAAATTGCTAAGAGAGAGAGTTTATTGGCCTTGACTTGGTTCACCTTGGTTTATCTTGGCTTGGTTTATTCCTGGGTTGGTTCGGCTTGGTTTGGTTTGCTTGGTTCATTATGAACCATAGGGGTGAACCCCCTACCTACCACCACCATCCCCATTTATTAACCCCCTTCTCATTTCTCTCTCTTTATTAATCATCTTCTTCTTCCTTATTTACTCCTCACCTACCAGAGGGAGAGAGGGGTCTAGGCAAGTGCAACTTGCTTCATGAAGGAACTCCAATTTTATTGCTTCATTCTCTTCCTTACAGCATTTTAACTTACTTTAGTACTTGGCATTTCTACTTTCTATGGCTAGATTCTTGTAGATCTAAGTTTATACTACTTTCGGATTTCTTGGGTTTTGATCTACTTAATCTTGTTATTATCAAGTTCTGATGGTTCCATGTTGTAGAGCATTTCGTTCTGCCCTTTTTTGACCAATGGAAGTTCGGATTTGGGCTCCGGATGATAGAGTTATGCAGCTTGGAAGCCATGGCTTATGGTGTACTTCTTCTCGAAAATTTGGAGAAGAAGCACAGTCCCGAGCCGCATGGTAGCACTTGACCGCATGAACATTCATGCGACAAGTCAGTTCCAACCGCATGCGCTATTGCCTTGACTTGACCGCATGACAAGTTCATGCGGCAAGTATTCCTTCTCAGCCGCATGACTGAGGCCCAGTCATTCCTGGCCGCATGGATTTCCAGTAACCCTGAGCCGCATGAACTCAACGCTCGCGAGCCGCATAGACCGCAGTCTCCCAGCCGCATGGGTTGCTTCCCTTGACCGCATAGTCATTGCTCCCCGCAGCCGCATGGGTTGCTCCTCCCCGGCCGCATGTACTTGATTGGTCAGCCAGCCGCATGGACCCATCCCCCGCCAGCCGCATGAGTTCCCTATCCTCCTGACCGCATATGTCTTGCCTTTCTCAGCCGCATGACTGAGTGGATCTCCGAGCCGCATATGACTGATACCCCTTTGACCGCATAAGCCTTTTCCCTTTTTAGCCGTATGCGCCTGACCCTATTCAGTCGCATGGGCTGTTCTCTTCCAGCCGCATGAGATCATCCCTGGCCGCATATGCCTTAGCCGCATGGCTCTCCAATAGCCCTGTGTACTATTATTTTATTACTATTTGCCCATGTCTTGTAACCCCTTTATTGTATATTTTACGTCCATTTTATATCCTTACGCCTTTTGCCCTGAACTTGATTGACATGATTGAATGATAAACTGACATGACATAATAGTGGCCCGCCGTGGCGCACTCCTGACAAAGTACACTTGGCATGATAACCTGACCTGATATATCTTGAGCAGCTGTTGCGACGGCTCCCTGACATGACCTGACCCGTATAAGTAACCTAGACACCGTGGGCGATTGTGCTTGTACAAATAATCCAGTCATGTCTTGCATCATGTCTAGGAGGGGACTCCTGAGTACCACGGTCAGGAGTAACTACTGAAATGGACTAAGGTTAACGACTAGAATAATTCACTAGTCATGAAGAGATGTTCCCCAGTTACAGGCGATCCCGTTATCTCGGCCGCAAATGTTTGGACTTGTAGCCTGCCGACGAATAGGGCACATTTCCAGCCCACTGTTATGTGGGGCACCCACCATTGTCACTTAAATGATTGAACTCTATTGTCACTCTAATGTATTGTACTCTCTAAATTATCACTATAATGTTCGCCTGGATAACCTGGATAGCTGCAGGGCCTGTGACTACTTGGAGCATCTTATTGCATCTTGCTAGTAACTAGGATTGTGATAACCCTAGTTAGTTAATGTAGAAAGCCGTAGGCAATGATTGGCTGTGATTGCTTGGATGGAGTCTAGTCCAGTATAGTATTGTCTAGAAGTGATTGATTGAAAGATTGTACCAGCATGATTGAATGATTATCACTCCAGATTGTTACTATAACGATTGTACTCTATTGTCACTCTAGCGTATTGCACTCTTCATTGTCACTTTTATCATTGTACTCTCTCCTTTTCACCTTAATGATTGGCACCTTTAGCAATAAATGATCAGAGACTAAGTTCTGTTCAGACGAAGGGTTACAATCTCGGTCCTTGTTTGGTTTAAGGATTGTAACCTGGCTTCCGGAATAGTACCTTCGTCTTCTCTTCATATATTGTCCAGCTATATTTTATTTAGCATGATTCTCCAGTTATCGTATGTCAATGATGCCTCACTTAATTATTTTCTCTGATTGGGATAAGTGCATTGGTAGTGCACAAACCTCAATCTGTGTTACTTATTGTTGTTTTTTTACATATTGAATGATAATGATTTGTTGGTTTTAGTTCTTAAGTGAAGCCTCCTTTGTGGCACTTGCTCTTTCTGGGGTCTGACCCAGCTGGTTTTGTATGGCCAGATACCGGAGCAGCACCAAAGGATCTTCCTGCTTTTCAGTCCGATGGTGGTCACCAGGCGTAACCAGGGCATCGAGTGGGTTTCTTTTTGTTCTTCCACTGTAATATTGTAAAGTATTCTTTTGAGGCGTTTAGCCGACGAGCAAGTGTTAGCTCGATTGTACTTACTTACTGTCCGCCTACGGGCTGTAACATGATTGACAAGCCCCGGGGGTTGATCATATATGACTGAACTCTTGCTAGTCCTCACATTTTGTAACGACTAGCTTCATGATCATTCCGAATATATAATGTATGTGACGCCTTACTATTGTGTATTTGGTGATCTGACATCTTGTAACTATTATTAGTTGGTTGAAATTGAGACAATAGGCTATTTTATGACCTTAAGAGACTGATAGATTGTAGTAAAACCCTCACATATCTAGACAGCCGTGACCGTATAGCGGTGTGGATTCCATTCCGTTATACGTAGCTGGCTATGTCTACCCTCGCTCTCCAGTATTCTGGTTCTGGGGTGTGACACTGGCCTCGGTTCGACTGGTGCTGCGGTTACGGAGGGCGTTGGTTTGGCCCAGCTTCCAAGCAGTTGCGTGTGATGTGACCTTTTCGATCGTACTTGAAGCATGCTCTATTTTTTATTCGACATTCGTTATCTAGGTGCCCCTCCATGTGGCAATGATCGTAGCATACTCAATTTTTTACTTGGTTGCTGCCTCTATTGTCGATGGTTTGGACACTTATATGTATTGTTGCCTCCTGCATTGCTATGGCATTTGTGATTATTATAGTACACAGCGCCGAAAGTGGTAGGAGGATATTGAGGCTCCAGGCGGAGGGCATGGCTAAGAGACTTGCATATTATTTGGTATTCGATCACAGTCATATGGGCAAAAATATAAGGCCTCATGCCCACTTCGAAGCTCCGTGCTTGACTCGTCGTTGTTGGCAGATAGACACCCACAAATCGGGCCAGCTTATTAAATTTTGCAGCATACTGACACACCATCATGTTTCTCTGCTTCAGCTGCATAAACTCATTCTCCTTCGCCTGACGGATCGTTGCTAGTTGGTAATCGACTTCGAATGCATTGCAGAAAGTAACCTAAGAGATCGGTGCGGTTGAATCATCAATGAGTCACTTGTTTCTACACAGCCCACCAGTCGTACGCATTCAACCAAAGTTGATTAAGCACAAGCAATTTGTTTTGTTTCTTCGATGTCGAGGAGCTCAAAGTTGTCTTCAATCTCTTCTAACCAATCGATCACAAGAGAAGGGTCTTCAGTGCCAGAGAAGGAAGTACGAAATGCCTTCTTGAAATTGGTGATGTCGAAGGTATTATTTTCTTGTGGCGCAGAATGAGGCTTGGGCTCCCTTGATACGACTTTAGTAGGTCGGTCCACAGGTTGATGGTACGGGTTATTGCAAAAATTTTGTTGGCCACCACCGTTTGTACTAGTTGTCATAGTGTGTCAAGCTATTGTTGCTGCAGCTTGAACTGCGCTTCAAACCTGACTTCGAATTGGGCATGTCGCCTCTCGAATTGCAGGCACAGAGTTTCGCTTTCACGTTGGTGTGCTACGGCATGTCTCTGTTGCATTTCCAACATATGTATCATCCTTCCCATAGGATTGTCGAAAGGCCCGGCTTCGAAACTACTCGAGCCACAAGAATCGCTCGCTTCATTTACTGTCGCAGGCTTCGCAACTTCTGGAATAAGAAGACAATTCTCATTAGTTTTCGAAAATATTATGGACTCACTATATGGAATAACTCATCTCACCGATACGAGATCAAAGGTTCAAGACTCGAGATGAAAGGCCAAGGATGTAAAGTCGTGCTCTGATACCATTATGTCATGCCCCGATTCTGCAGAATGGATAGTCGTCCTCCGGACGTGATGTCGTACGAACCTAAGTTATGTTTGCACAAGGCAAGTCATAAGGTTATCCGAAATACAAAATAGAGAGTACGCAGAGAAATTGAACAACACATATGATATAAAAGGAATTTTACTTTTTGATAATAGACATCATTTATATGACTCGATTACATCTTGATACTGCACGGGCTTACAACCTGACTTAAAACGAACGATGATGAGATAGTCTTTCCATACATTACATCCATTTTTACACAACCAGCATTTATAAATCACCTGGAATGGTAGGAAGTCATGCCATCTTTCTTAGACTGGTGTAGAGAGTCTTCAAAAGGTTCAACAAAAGCCTTCGACATGTGGACGAAGCTTCAAAACACGAATGTCGCCTAGCTAGCTGGCACATTCCATTTGATTCGTAGCACCTGTGGAGAGTGAGGATCAGTATGTTCACATGTACTGGTGGTGGCTAATTAAATCCAAGCTCTCATTTGTTCAAGAAGTTTTATAAAATATGTTATATACTTGGTGATATTTCTAACCGTCCTGATGGATTGCATGTGAACATTTTATGAGGCAAGCATATGGAAACTACAAGTATTTTACTATTATCTATGGCATAGTCTATATGCCTAAACTAAACAAACCATATTTCTTCCGTGTTACAAAGATCAGATAAAGCAGTGTAAGGGTGTGAAGGTCACTGGCAATGTCTAGCCATCTTGGACTATAGGTGGGTAAGACGGTAATCCTTTTGCGGTAGGTAGCGAGCCATGTTCGAAAGTTTCTGAATCACCCGTGCCAGTCCTGCTAGCACTGTTATTCTCGTTCCTCCTAGGCCGAATCGGTTACTTGGCCTAGGCAACCGTTCGAGAAAACTACTCCTTGTGCACAAGTTGTCCAATGACCATACTATTCTTCTTTTTTCTTTAGAACTTAGCACATTTTAAGATACTTTGCCTTATCATTGCAATACTCGTTAATCGATTCAATCTTCATTTTGCACAGATCTATAGTAAGTATGGCATAAGAAATCGTGCATCAGTTTCACATTATAGTAGTTCTATATCAAGTATTCGTGAGGAATCGTGCCATAATTTAATGATTCAACACTATAAAGACAAGCATATCTCTTTCGTGTTTATGATAGATTTAAAACTAGAGGATCGAAGGGAAGGAGGATCAGCCACTTACCTTAGGTTGATTGAGACGAGGGACTAGTTGGTTGCGCTTAGACGGTGTCTACGCGATCACCTAAAATCGCATAAGCAACTGATCAGAACATTATCCCATTTAATGAGTTTGATATGAAATACGAAGATCGAATAATGCAAGCCATAAAAACTATCAAAAATATTCACAAAAACACATTCAGAAAGCCAAAGGCAAGGAAGCAAGTGCGGCATAAAAAGCAGAGCAACAGAAGATCTCTCTCGACTCAGCCGTAGAGTCCATCCTTGAGGTACAATCCGTAAAATATGGGACTTAATTTCGAAAAAAGCCATTCCATAACAAGGAAATGATCTTAATTCATGTTCCATTGATTCAATCGATCTCGATCAATCGATTCCGACCAAATCGATAGTAATAGCGTTCCTTTATCGTGTACCCCGTGGACGAGGAACGGGACACGATATAGGGATGGGGCACTATATAATTGTGCCTGATAGCAGTCGCATACTCCACGTGTGGGTGTCGTATTTACCCCTAGCTATTTATTTGTCGAAAGAGGTATTTCAAAACACTTGGTTAGATGTCTTGACGGTGGTGTGTACATTTTACTTGACATGCCGTGATAGTTGTTTTTACATGTTTCTTTCTAGTGCCATGCCCTGATTATTATGTTTACCTATTTTCTCTACTTGTCCTACCACGATTCCAGTTTTATCGGTTTACCATGTATTTCATATACTGTTTCTGTTTTATAGTTTCTATTATGTCTTGAATAGTTTACCATGTATGTACTTGTTCCATTTCTGACTGGAAACCTATTTTTTAGCTTAGTCGCTTGCTACTCTATGCACTTGGACCGTAGGGGAGATGCAGGCTGCGGAGGAGCCAGCGCTGGTGGGCGATCCGGCACCACCGGGGGAAAGAAAAATACCACCTCCGGGGGAGGAGGACGCAGGCGGCGGAGGAGCCTGCGCAGGGGGAGGCGCTAGGGGCGGTGGGGCTCCGGAGGAGGAGGACTCCGGCGGAAAGCAGAGGGAGCTGTGAATAGGGAGAATGAGGCGGCAACAGGGGGTCGTGCCTCGGTTGGAGGGACGGAGGGGGACAGTGGATAGGGGCCGCCGGAGGAGGGATCCTCCGGGAGGAGCAGGGACCGGGGCCTGGTCCGAGGAGGGGGGACTGACGAGGAGGAGGGGGAGAGAGCTGATCCGCAGGAGCCACGTAGGGCGGGGACGGCCGAAGGGGGGAGCCGCTTCGGCCAGAGCGCCGAGGCTGGAGCGCCGCCGTCGGGAGCGCTAGGGGTAGCGTCTCGCTCCCAGAGAGAGGAGGGCCGCCTCCGCCTGGGGATGGGCGGAGACCCAGACCCACCGCGAGGTGGCTGGATCCAGCAAGTAAGCACCGGCCGAGGAAGAGGGGGACGGAGCAGAGGTGGAGGCGGAGGAGGCAGCTGCCGAGACGGGAAGGGGCGGTACGGAGGCGGAAGGGAGGCTCTCTGCCGCGACGGTGGGAGGAGCTGGAGGGAAAGGGAGGGGGGCGGCTGACTGGGCCGCAACCAAGGAGGACAGAGGCGCTACGAGTAGGGAGTAAGGGTGGGGGAGGAGGTCTCCGGCCACGACGGCGGGAGAAGGAAGCGCCGGAGTAAAGACAGCATCCGTGGCGGAGGGAGCCACGGAGGCGGAGACCACCGGGAAGGCGGGGGGAGGTGGGAACGATGCGGTCTCCACGCGGGGAACTGGAAGGCGACTCGAGGGAAGGAGGGCGGAGGGGAAGGTCGAGCCCGGAGGAGGGTGCGACGCGGTGGAGGGGATGGCGACTAAAAGGAGATGTGGGCCGGGGCCGAGGATGGAGGGGCCCGGATCCAGCGGAGGGCGCCACGCACGGTGACGCCCACGACGCCGAGGACGTCTGCGCTGCCGATGAAGTGGAAGACGGGGGGGTGAGCCGCCGCACGTCCGGCAGACGCCGGGCGGTAGCGCCGGGGGAGAAGCGATTCCCCACGGGAACGACGACCAGGAGGCGCCTGGCCAACCGTATAGCGCTGGGGGGGCGGGAAGAGGGGGGGCCTCGCAAGGCTGCGGGGCGCCGGGGAGCCACCGGCCGTCAGCCTAGCGCGGGAAGCGACGGGGCTCTTCCCCAAGGGATCCAAGCCCAGTGGCCAGCCATTATATATATATATATATATATATATATATATATATATATATATATATATATATATATATTGAAATATATATATATATATGTGTGTGTGTGTGAAATATATATATATATATATATATATATATATATATATATATATATATATATATATATATATATATAAGAATTACTATTCCTAAATTTTTAATAAACCGTTTTCAATCCTGACCAATCAAATATTTTTATTTCTTTTACTAATTCGTAACTACTACATAACGACCCTAGCTAATTGGACAATTTTGTACTCAATAGAATAATTTGTTCTATCGTTTGAGATCATTTTGTGAAGTGTAGCACCTGAGTCTATCCTATGTCGATATGATCGTATCGCACGCGTCAACTCCAACAAATTGAGGCAAGTACTTACACTAGTTACTTTTAATTCTCAATAGTTTCTATGATACATGTTTTAGATATGCGTTACATGACTCTTGACACGTTCACACGAGTATGGATTCATACTCATGATTTACGTTATTTACCGTGTTTTTTGACTTATATTTCATGATTTTCGTGTTCGTGATTATTGTGTATTATGATTTTAGTGTCGCAAAGTGAATCCATGAGTCGGACGGAGAAATACTCTTATAGACATGTAAATATACCCAGAACTATCTTTCGCGTCTAATCATGCTTGATAGTAGTCGCACACTCCACGTGCGGGATGTCGTAGTTACCCATAGTCGTTTACATGTCGAAAGAGGTATTTCAAGACACAGTTAGATGTCTTGACTGTAGTGTTTACATTTTACTTGACATTCCATGGTAGTTGTTTTTACATGTTTCTTTCTAGTGCCATGCATGATTATTATGTTACCTATTTTCTCTACTTGTCTTACCATGATTACAGTATTATCTGTTTACCATGTATTTTATATGTTATTTCCATTTTATAGTTTCTATTATGTCTTAATAGTTTACCATGTATGTATTTGTTCCATTCCTGACTGAAAACCTATTTTTTAGCTTAGTCGTTTGCTACTCTATGCACTTGGACCTTGGAAGAGATATGGATATATTCTGAACGTCGCACCTAGAGATTTAGATAGATAGATTATTTAGTCTTACATGTTTAGTGAGATGTTATTGGAATATTGAATTTTTAGTCAAATGTAAACTTTGGACATTGTAATTTGATTTAGTATTGTGAATGAGCAAAGTAATTATTTTATGAGAAAATATTACGTATTTTGATTATTAAGACTAAACAGCGTTCCACCGTAGATGTGGTGGCGTAGGCTGGACTTGGACATGTATTCATATCCGAAAAGCGGGTGCGGGTCGTGACACTATCGTTTGACTTACACTTAAAGAATTCTCATTCGACGTATCATACATTAATATGAGTCCGCTCCTGATCTTTCTAACTCAATCTGTCGAAGCAAACTTGCATCAATTTGTTTCGAACCATATATGCTCGAATCTCGACACTACCCCGTGCATTGCGGACAAACCTACCTTATCGACACAATCGTTTCGATGCACCTATCGCTAAGTGGTATTGCATATAGCACTCAGAAATTGAGCCTATCACCATTGATACAAATGTTTTGATACACTGATCGCATAAATGGTATGGCATAGATCACTCAGAAACCGAGTCATTCTCATAACATGCTACGCATTGGTCCGATATCCATTCAGAAATAATAGTGCCTCGGTGATCATACCGATCACAAATGCAACATTCATTTACTCAATATTCGACCATAAAATTTAGCCAAAGTACATGTTCGCTTACTAAAGGTTTGACACAAAAAAAACTCGAATATCGTACACTATCATTTTTCGAGTACGACCCATCCATCGACTTATGATTTTTTTGATCTCATTTGTTGCATCTCGTGCAACATTTCTTTTCTGATACTCTAAGTCATTTTTCGAATTCGTTCAATACGTTCGCTAGCCATCCACATATCCATACATGACATATCGCCACACCAATCGACTCGTTGCACTGAGGCAACAAAAATCTAGCGACGTGTTGCACCGATGCAATAAACATCACTGACTCGTTGCACTTGGTGCAACCAATATTTTGCAGCATATTCGACAACATCATGTAAAATTTAAAATACATGCACCAAGACACACACAAGTATTTAGATTTATTGTATGGAACATTTAGTTTAGCATCGAGCAGATTCATGAGCCATGCGGTTGCGAAAACAACTTAGGGACAATTGATTTCGATAGCGGAAGCAACTCAGGGTCAAAGAGATTCGTTCAAGGTCCAAAGGATAGAACTTCTCTGATACCACTTTGTCACGCCCCAACCCGAAAAATCATTTGTCCTCACATCGATTTCACCCGAATCGATCGACCTCATTAGGGTATGAGGCTGCACGAGTCTGGAGTTGCACTCATGAAAAGTAAGATAATAAAATCTCATAATGATTGTCTCAATTTCAAACATAAGCAACAGAAAAGGCACAGACACATCATAGTATAGAAAATAATCTCTTTTATTAATGAAGCAGCGGAATGAAAAGGCTTTGAAATAGCCCAATGAATATACCAAGTAGGCTTACAACACTTATGATCTCTGTAGCTCATAAATGATTTATTCGTTCCATATCATATCCCATATAGCAGAAGGTCTCGTCTTGTAGGAAGAGCTTCTACACATCCATATATTTCATCGCCGCCGCGACACTGATCAAACGGCTTACAAGCACAAGCATCTAAAAATGATGCCCACAACGTGAGTCAGTAAATTGTTGTGTACTTAAGAGTGAGGTAACCCACTTGTCTAACCAATACTAAGTAATTTAGGGAAACATGCATCTTATTTGGTGATCTTTCTATTATTGCCTTAGGATCAATTTTATGGCATATGGAATGCAGTAAAGCATGTGAGCATGTTATTCATGTTATCATAAGCATAATAGTAAACACATCAAATACGTCATGTCAGAGCGACTTCTTACCTACGCCGTTGCACTCACCCTTGCGCTGATACAACGTGAATATTGTTGTCCTTCCATGTCATATGAAAGTAAGCATACTAACAAACACGTAAATCAAACCTAACACTACCAATGTATCCACCCTTGCGCTCAAGCAAGGGTGAATACCCACCGCCTATGTACAATACATAAATTAACCTGCCGTCGATCTATATGAATATACCCACCATCGTACGGATATAAGGCGGAACACTTGTTGTCCTTTTTGTATCAGACATTTGATGGTGTATGCCCTTATCTCTATGAAGGTCACTGGTATTCCGAGCCACAAAGGACTATATCCTGATACAACGGGCCATTATCCTTTGCATAGGTAGCAAGCCCATCGAAGGTCCCGCAGCATCTGTATTACAATGCGCCCTTTCAACCTGGGTAGTAAGCCCTACTGAAGGTCCCGAATCCTATGCTCAATAGCACCATAATTTTCTCCTATGTCGAACGGTCTCGCTGCCCCAACGAATACACGTTCGAGGAAAGCAAACCCGTGCATGGGCTCGCAGGCCCCAACATACACGGTCTTTCTACCATTCGCAATATTCTGTTCAACGCGTGCCATCATTACTCATTCGATCAGTGTTCCGAATGGCGACTCGCAGGCCCCAACATACAGAGGCACCGTGCCACATCCGATAACTTCGTAGGCACCATCCCCCTTTCAATAATTCATTGTCAATTGTGCCACAATTGTTCACTCTACCGACAAAGCATGCTTTTCACATATCAACAGTTCCGTGGCATTTTGCCATAACTGTCTATTTCACATACAAACCGTACTACCTAATCCTCGTGTACTCGGCACGTCTCGACACAGTTATTCAATGTTCTAAGACTTGGTGTTTAATGTTCTATGGGCCGATGCACGCCACGATATAGTCTTTCAATGTTATAAGATTAATGTTCTCTGATTCATGCACTATATGCATACTTCGATGTTTTAACCCGAATCGTACACTTGATGCACGTTCACTTTGATTGTTTAATGTTCTATCTTAGTGTTCGATACACAATATGACTTCTATCCATTCGAGCCACGCACATGAAATTGGTGGAGATACAAGCACGCCATTGTACATTTTATTAGGGCATTAAGGAGTAGAGGACCGAAGGGACAGAGCCCACTCAACTTAAGCCATTCCGTCTATCGCTTTGTCGGACCAATGCGGCCCGATACCTTATCATCATTGTACGATTGTCTCGTCCGAGCTAACCATGCGAACACTTTGCGTTTCCTTGAACTAACTACAGATTCGAACTATCGTGCCCATGCTTCAATTCATCACAAGGCAATACCGCGATCGCGAGGAACTTCACATATGCCTGCACATAAAACCAACTGAATTAATACCTCTTCAAATTGAAATCATACTTTGTTACGACCCGCACCCAGTAAAAGGGCATGAGAAGTGAATACGCCCAGCCTACGCCGCAGTGTCGGCGGTAGAACGCTGTCCTGAGTCACCATATCTAGCACAGTCTAGAATAAACTCCGAATGGAGAGTAAAATAATAAGTACTTAATCACGACACTAAGATGGAATAGAATAGAAAATCACAAGAGAGTCACAACATAAATAGAAGTCTAGGTGTAAACCACCAGAAAGCTAACTCAAGTACAACCCATAATGTCTCAATTAGAAAGACAATAAAAAGAAACTAAGTCTCAGCTAGACTATAGGCAAGCCCTCGGCGACTGCTGGATCCTCCTGAGGGTCCACGTCACCAGTGTCATCTAAGCCAATGCCATAATAAGTAGGGCAGAACTCTTTATCTTCACCTGTAAAAATTTTAACATGCCCAGTCAGGACGGAACGAGCATATATCTCTCACAACAGTTCATATCAGGATTGGACATATAAAGCAAGCTATAAAAAACTATACATGAATCGCTGTAAAGAAAATCAACAAGAGAGAGACTATAAGATGAGATATAATATGATAAATAGAGAAATGCAACCATCTACATGATTTAGAGCATGAATTGGTTATGTAAACGGTTTGGGTTGCACATGGATAAACTATAGAGTTGCACATGGATACCTACTAGGGATAATGATCACATAACCAACTACACTCTTCCTGCCCCCAATCAATACACAAGGATCAAGACATGATATGTTATTGTACATAGATAACAACTACTTTATACATGGGCTCATATGGTTATGAGTGTACATGAATAACACATGAGTGCACATGGATAAACATGAATACATAGAGTACATGATGGCCATAATAAAGTACATGAACATGATATACTCGATGTATCCGAGGGGATAACATCGCATGAAAAGATCCAGAGGGTACTAATCCGTGTGAACATCGTGTCAGCATCAAGTATACTAGTCTATAACAAGAGAACATATCCAAAGAAGTATGAAAAGATCAGAGAATGTACTCGCCTGGCAAACTGAACTGCTGATGATGAAGTGTAGCTAAACCGGGGCAATATAAACCTATTTAAAGTATACAAATGTCACAACCAAGTCTACAATATCAAAAGAAATAGTTGCAATGCAAGACTACATGCTTCTAGGTCCCTTTTGGTCAAAGTCAACCCTCGGTCAACTCTGGTCAAACATGGTCAACGCTGGTCAAACCTGGTCAAACCTGGGTCAACAAGTCCGTCTACTAATTTTTAGGTTATACACAAAATTCTAGGTCATTTGGAGTTCGTTTGAGTTGAATTGGATCAAGTTTGACCCAAAGTTGACTTTTGTCAATTTGGTCAACTTGTCGGCCAATTCGACTAAACTAGGCTCAAAATGACAAACAAAATCTGTCCTAGGACTCCTATAGTTATATTCACAACTACAATCTATTCTAAGAGGGTTCTCAAGCATAAATATACATATACATATAGGTATATACACACATGTGTATTTACAATACAAGCCAAACTCTAATTCTAACAAATAATTGTGTGTGTGTGAGAGACCTGGAGATTACTGAATAGAGTAAATTCTGAGATTAAAAACATCCAAACATAACCATGGTATACCACAATTTAATATACTACTATATACATATATACAAAATAAGAAAACTATATAAATATATATATATATATATATATATATATATATATATATATATATATATATATATATATATATATATATATATATATGTTCGGACTTGTATACGCGTCAGGCTTCGGCATTTTGAGCCTTGATTAATAAAGAGGGGGTTTTCTTTAAAAAAAAAAAAAAAAAAAATATATATATATATATATATATATATATATATATATATATATATATATATATATATATATATATATATATATATATATATACAAATGCTCAAATGGAAAGATTGGCAATGGTTTGAAATGATTTAAAGAATCAAAAACTGGAACAAACTCCCCTCGACCCATTAATATCTAGGCTTGCAATGGGTTTCAACGGGGTTTTATATATATATTTATATCTATATGTATACATAGCTACAGAGAAAAGTGCAAATGACCATAATTGATAGGAAAATATGAAATAAACCCAAGGGTTGGTTCCCACAAATCCGAAACCTCATATACGTACTAAAAACTCAGAATTTATAAGCTAATTTATTGGAAATCAAAATATCATATTTAAACTCAAAATTCAATTTAAAGAAAAAACCCATTTTCCACACAACGACCCAAAATAAAATATACACCAAATGAACCCTTGAAACTCGGCATACACGTTGTTCTCTATCCACGTGATGCGCTCGTATACTCTCGGGTTCGAAATCGTGTCCGTGTCGTGTCCACAGAACGCGTATCGGAAATTCCCGATACCGCGTGGCAACGCGTGCGTTCTCGCTCGATTGAGCGCCGCACACACAAAGAAACGCCCCGTGCTTGTGCACGTAGCTGGGGGGTCCTGGGGTAGATCTAGGACACGGCCACGCAGCGATACGCCGCGCCGAAACAGCGCACGCAGCCCCGCACCTGCGCGTGCGCGGTTCCGCCTTCGTGGCTCGCTCGTCGGGCCACGCCACGACTCGGGGTTGGTTCCTCGGGTAGTCTAGATATAGATCGACGTGTCCCAGGTCCTGGAACGGGTCTTCGTTGCGTCGTGTGCGCGCACGAAGTCCGTTTCAGCGACAAAAAATAGGCCGAATGTACAGTGGGCGGAGCGGTGCACGTCGGATTTCTCCGCGCTCGCTCAACGAAAAGCCGTAAAATTTTACGAGCATGGGAGAAGAGGTTGCCCCCACGTGCTCAAGAAATTTCACGCAAAAATACGGCCTGTGCAAAGAGAAACAGCGCACTGTCGGCAGGGCACGCACGGCCTCGTGCACGGGATCCGTGCACATGCGTCCGATGCTCGAAACGCCGCTGAAACGACATCAAAACCAAATCCGTCTTCACAAAAGTTTATCAAAATAATATTATCTAAACATCCACGAAGACAGAATAGAAAAACAGCAACTTTCTATCATAAGCGGCATTTCGTCGAACACGTGCCGTAAAGGACCGACACGTGTCCGATACCGCCATCAATCGACGTCGAAATCCAACCAAATTTCGTGGGCAATTCTAGGGCACCTATATGGATGCAAAAATGAAAGAAATTCCAGATTTACTATGGTAGATTAGGGTTTACCGATTGAGTGTCAAAAACCCAATGAACGGTGCCCGTGGTTGTCATGTCGGCCGATTTTTCTCAAGCAAAAGCCTTCGCCTCCTCGCTAATAATGCTCCAGCATATCCTCCTCTCCTCGACGAGTGCAACGGAATTCGTTTGGGAAGAAACGGACTCCGGATGAAGGAAATATGAGTTTTGGAGAAGGGGATCTATTAGGGTTCACTTGTGGAGGCTAAAACTTCACAAATGAAGAGAAGGGAGAGGGCGTACTGCTGTTGGGCAGCCAGGTGGGGAGCTCTAGGGTTAGGTTAGATGCATGGGCTTGGGCTCCCTAGGTTGCTAATAAAGCCCAAGTCAAAAAGGCTTTAAAAGTCTATTAGAAAAATGGCTAAAAAATCAATTAATCACTCTAAAATTTAACTAATAAAATCTAAATTAATTCTAATGATAATAAATCTAGTTCTAATATAGCATTAAGGTTCTAGGTCATGGTTGGCTAAGGTCAAACCACTTATACTACCAAAACACCAATTCAGCTACCAATCAAACCGCACAACAAGCAATTTAATTAATAAATTATTAAAATTCAAGTAATGCATAATTACTAAAATACTCTTAGCCTAAAAATATGTAATTAGCCAATCTAGTCACATGGTCGAGTCTCCTTGGTCATGGTTAGTCTCTAAGTCAAACAGTCTCTAGGGTTAAACTAGCAACAACCAAAATCATAATTCACCCATCTAAATAATATAAAATAAATAAAGAAAATCCCCAAAAATCATAGTATGATTCAAATATTATTATTAAATGATAAAAAATTACAAAAGTTCAAAATTACCCTCATTTCAGAAAAGTGGTGGTTATAAGTCTACCCTCCTTAAAATAATTTCGTCCTCGAAATTAAGATGATCCTACTCTTTCTAGGTCAAATCCCCCAACAATCATGGTCTTAAGAAAACTTATCTAAATTGTGCAGTTGAAAAGAAATCATACATGGTTTTGGCAGGTAATATTAGTCTGGGGTCTCATCATCTAGCCATTATAGTCATACTAGATCAAAAGTAATCGTAAGATATCGAACATACAAACAATATGGTAGGGTACAGTAATCATGAAGGTAAGATAAGGTATAGGTCAAGAACTCACCTCTACTAGGTCTGGTAGCTGGAACTCTCTCCCGGAGGTAGGCCTCGACTAGGGGCAGGTGTAGTAGGACAGCCTCGTATCTTGTGTGCAGCTGACCCACAAAATAGGCACAATCCTAGTCTCTTCCTACAGTCCTTCCATACATGCCCAGGCTTCTTACAGAAGACACGGGTAGGCACTCGCTCAATTGGCCTCTGTTGGACAGGAATCTGAAATGGATAGGCTGGTCTAGACTGGAAGCCGGGGTACTCCTGAGGCTCTGGGTATAAACTGCTCCTCGCTCTCTTGGGACTAGGCTCTCCCCTCGAATGCATGTAATCCCACAACAGTTGGATACTGAGACTCTGCTCTCTCATAAGCTCAGCCTGAAGTCTCTGTACCTCCCACACATCCTGAAGAAGTCTGTAAATATGAGCTCCATCAGGAATGGCATGGGGTACCACTCCAGGAGGCAAAGGAAGGCCCTCAGTCTTCGACTGAACTGCAGCCCTCTCCTGAAGGATAGAAGATGGAGAAGAATTCTCCGGTGAGGCTGCTAACACCTCTTGAGCAATAGAAGGGGGAACTACAATCTCGATCTCATCTGAAACTGCAGTTGTGCACTGGGGACAGACTCTGGTCATGGGTGCCATTCTGGAAAAGATAAGGATAAATAATAAATCATCGGGCTGTAAGGCAGTCTATCATCCTATATGAAAACTGATAATTATATATAAAACAACTGGAATTAACTATATAGGGTTACTATTTTAAAGTTGATCAAAATCAAAAGTTTAAAGCACGAACATTGAAATCCAATACGATATATATAAAAGAAAAGTTAGTCTCGGCACGATCTAAGTTGATCAATCTCTTGGCAAATCAAAATTTGGGAAAGATGGGGAACAAGGTTATCAAAGTCTGAGCACGAGCATCCAAGGATGGAGATCTATGTCACAATTAAATTTAATTCAATTGAGTACGACCCAGATTTTAATATGATAAGAAAAGATGACCAAAGTCGATTGGTCGTGATCAATGGAGTTATGGTTCAATGATATTGAAAAAAAAAATTAAAGGATAATTCAAGGATATGGAATAAGTCAATTTTCTCCTTTTTGATAGGGAAAACAGAAGACAAGGTTTCATAGGGAAGTCAAGTTAATCATCTCTCTCTGATACCATCAAGCTTATCTAATCATCATTTGTCAATCATATCCTTATCTCATAAGTCCAAATATGAAAATTAACCTTTATATGACTACCACCAAGAATTTATACCCTTTTGTTATGAAGATTGGATCTTGTCATGATCATCATAGGCTCAATTCTTAAATTCCTAAACATTATTCATGAAGCATACCCTTTTATTTATTAGCACTCTATATTAACCACTCAATCATCTTTAAGTCCAAATTCTTCCACCTTGTCTCAAATTAGATCCGAAACCTCTAAATCAAGTTTTATGAAATCCTTGAACTTGTTCAAATTACTCTCCTCGTGTTGTTCAATCTGAAACTACTAGACCTTACAAAACTTATTCTCCATTAAAATCAACCTTCATATTTCCTTCAACGTACCCCTCAAATATTATTCTCCTTAAAATTTAAAAAAAATTCAAAATTCTCTATATATTCTTTAATTCAAAAAAATCCTGCGTTCTTTCTGCTGTTAACCATTTTCTTGCAATATCATATTCAATTTCGTATTACCATCGAATACAGTTAAAAACTCTTCTCCATTACTAAGTCCCTAAATTTAACATCATAGCCTTAAGGTAACTGTCTCAAGAATCAATAACCAAAATTTATCCAAGTCCTCAACTTTGTCGACCTCAAATATCCTCATCAGCTAAGAAATACATCTATTATCTACATCCAAATATTTCCCTGTGTGTGATCGTTCCTAGATTGATAATATATAAATCTCTTGATTTGTTTTCTCACTTTTTACCACATCCCTATCTCAAAATTCTATATGAAAGACCAACTTTTTATATCCCTACTTAGATTATCATGAGATACAATTTACGTCCTTTTCGAGCTAGATGATTTACGTCACTTCCTTGACCTTTCCAAGGTAAAAAGGTATAGAGATTCAAAGGTTCTAAAGTATAGATGACAACATTAGACATGAGATAGTGATTGATGTAATTGGGATAGAGTTAACTAAGATAAGGAAAAATGGGAATGCAAAAAATAATGGCAAGAAAGAAATAATGATAAAACCTGTTCCTGCTCATCTGTTCAAAGGAATGAACGAATTTGAGATATAATCTGATAACCATACACGTCTTCCTGAAATCATGTTGCTAGAATTTTGCCACGCCAGTAAGCATAGCTGCAATAAACAATAGAGTCCGTAACTAAGGTATACACCCTATAATCATGTTATTTAGAATTCTTACCTCGCCAACCGGTATGGCTGCAAGAAGATCTAAATTCCATAACTAGGATAATATATATCTAAAATCAGGCTCTACGTTCTTGTCGTGCTAGCCAGTATGACTGCGATAAATTCTAACTCGACAAATCAAGTAGACATTTACCTTTCTCACTGTCCTTATCAAGTATATGTTATCAGGTTATACCCTAAATTCCAAATAAAATAAAAATAAAAATAAATATATTTAAATACAAACTCAAAGTCAACAACTAATCAACAAGGTTCAAAAGTCAACAATGAATCCATCAAAATCAAATTCAATAACAAGGAGTAATGAGTGAATCAAATGAGTAATGGGTGAATCAAATTAGGAAAAAGATTTCAGATCGAAGTTAAAATAAGATTCTCAGGGGTCGTCCCAGGAATCTCTCAAGGAATCCTAACAGTGATTGGGTATCCTCTCATTCTAACACTTTACTTCCTATATCCTATAGCAGGCTCGTAGTAGTACAACTAAATTATCGTACTATCACGACATCGTATTAATACAAATCTGGTCCTGCATGGACCGGAGAGATGAAATCGTATCTCCATAACTATCTTGAAGACAGATCAAACAAGGAATCAATTACTGAAAAAGAATCAAAATCATCAAAGGAGGACAATTGTTTTCAAAAGGAGACAATTAACAACAAGAGTTTGATAAGGATTTTCCTAATGTGATTGAGTACCTTAACTTATATCTTATATCCTACTGCAGGCTGTAATGATACTCTAGTTCGAGTACCACTACGAATCACACTAGTTGTGATTGTCGACCTGTATGGGCCACCACTAAAAATGTGTTACGATCCGCACCCAGTGAAAGGGCACGAGAAGTGAATACGCCCAGCATACGCCACAGTGTCGGCGGTAGAACGTTGTCCTGAGTCACCATATCTAGCAGTCTAGAATAAATTTCGAATGGAGAGTAAAATAATAAGTACTCAATCACGACACTAAGATGGAATAGAATAGAAAATCACAAGAGAGTCACAACATAAATAGAAGTCTAGGTGTAAACCACCAGAAAGCTAACTCAAGTACAACCCATAATGTCTCAATTATAAAGACAATAAAAAGAAACTAAGTCTCAGATAGACTATAGGCAAGCCCTCGGCGACTGCTGGATCCTCTTGAGGGTCCACGTCACCAGTGTCATCTAAGTCAATGCCATAATAAGTAGGGCAGAACTCTTCATCATCACCTGTAAAATTTTCAACATGCCCAGTCAGGACGGAACGAGCACATATCTTTCACAACAATTCATATCAGGATTGGTGTCACGACCCGCACCCGCTTTTCGGATACGAAGCGTGTCCAAGCCCAGCTACGCATCGAGCGGACTCCAGCCCATCTCGAATATGTAAACGCTGTCAAGGCTATGGTTTACTGCCAAATCATGGCAATGCAATCTATATCTCAATCCACAATAAGAATATGAAACATGAATGAACACTATGGGTCGTGGTCTGCAGCCCACTAGCATATATGTCCGATAAGACTCTAAAGGAAATAACAAGAGTCTAAAACAAAATCAAGAAACAGGATATCTCATGATAAGGTATGAAAGCACGAGCGGATAATAAACACAATAACGATACCTGAATTCCGTAAGAACCGCAAATCCTCTGCCATCCAGAACTACTAGCTAACTCCATACAATCGCTAAACCTGAGGAGATCATCAGGTCCTCAGAGGACATAGCAAGATACATAATATACATGCCTATCTAACAGTTTTATCATGCGCAAGAAATAAACAAGAAAGAACAAGGACAAGACAAATGACTACGAACACGAACACGAATACGAACACACGAACACTAGAACAACTACGTATAAATGAACTGCCGGATGAACGATAATTACGAGATCAATGGAAGAGACCAAACCCTCATCCCGAGTGTGGACTCACGGGTTTGAACTAAGCGCTAACTCTCGTCCCGAGTGTGGACTCTCTGGCTAGCTCACGGCAAGACACCCTCGTCCCGTGTGTGGACTCTCTGGTGTAAATGGTCAACCCTCGTCCCGTGTGTGGACTCTCTGGTGCCATTTGATCACGACAAACACCCTCGTCCCGTGTGTGGACTCTCTGGTGCACCAAACAACCCTCGTCCCGAGTGTGGACTCTCTGGTTGTGTACAACGATAATCAAGGCTATGGCAGTTCACTACACGCAACCGTTCTATGACACAAATCAAGCAAGGTACTGACGGAAACTCCAAATGTGAAACACAAGGCCAAAACATGAACATGGCTATAAACAATAAAAACAACTCTACAGAAAATAATACGAAAAGTACATGTCCATAAACAATCAAATGACTGAAAAATGAAAGGAAATGCATGTAAGTAAAACTGTAGAGGAAGGCAAGGTATTCTTGCCTGGTGGCAGCGCAAAGAACCAATAAGATACCGTCAACTAGTACGCCAAAAAGTCCAAGTCATCACAACTGTCTCCGAAAGCTGAAACAAACATTACCAACATTCTCAGAATAGTCAAATTAGCTAAGATTGCTTGTCCTTAAGTCCAATTCTGGACACAGGGGCAAAACGATAATTTTAGACAAAAACGGTGTCCACCGTTGGACCCGCTTTGTACCGAAAAGCGTGCCAGAGTCAATGGTCTCTAAAGTCGTCAAACTACATGTCTACAGATCCAGTTTTTCGATACGAACCCAACCGTATGTCCAAAGTTGGATTTCGGCGGGCCGTGCACAAAATCACCCGTTGAGTCGGACCGGGGGGCCCGCGATACGACGATTTTATCAACTGTCTCAGAATCGGACCAAACTTGGCATACAGGACCAGAAAAATGATACAGTCCTACTGGCACAAGTTTCGTCTCGATCTGATGAGCGTGCACAAAGTAATTGGAAAATTTGCAAAGTGCACGATACGGTGAATTTCGACGGATACGTATCAAATTCGTCGCGCACACGCGACCAATTTGAATTTCATCAAAGCCCACACGACCACGAAACTGTTACACAGCTTTTAATGCTTTCGGTTCGCAACCACGTCGTCCGAATTGGCGTGACGCACGTCGTGTGGATGAATTTTCAAGTTTTGAAAACAGGTTTTTGGGAAACTTTGGGATTCGATTTCTCGACGCGTAGTCGATGATTTCCGAATCCACAAAAAGGGTGATGAAGACCTATATGTTATCTAAAAGTTTCTTCAAATAGTTTTCCTATATTGGTACTGGATCGATCGGAATCGACCTCCGAACAGGGGTTCTTGGACTGTTCCAATGTTCTGTTTTCGAAAAGTTTTTCGAAAACTTTGGGTTCGATCTACGACGCGTACGGTAGAATTTAAATCAAAATAAATGAAGGGATTTGATGGGGGTCATGTTGGGAACATACCAGATCGAACGGTTCGTAAAACGTCCCTTCGTACGCGAAGAAAAGCCATCGTGAAGTCGCACCCCCGCAGCTACTGCTGCTGTGCGTTGATGAGTGTACGCGCGCGCGCGCGACCTTTCCGGCCGGCGGCGGCCGCCCCCCGACGGCACGCGTGGCCAAGGTGGTGCGCCAGGTCGGGGCTGGGGTGGCGTCGGGTCGGGGCGCTGCCTTGGCTAGGGTTTTAGGGTTTTCCTCTGTCGAGATAACTCTCGACGTATGTACATTTATATGTACACAGTTGCTCAGCTCAGGGGATTTCCGCTCGGGCCTGGGATTAGTTTTGGGGGGTGCAGGCCGGGCTGGGCCTGGCCTGGTCGGGCTGCTACTGCTTTCTCTTCTTCTTCTTTTTTTATTTCTTTTTCTTTTCCCCTTTCTTATATATATATATAATATATATATATATATATATATATATATATATATATATATATATATATATATATATATATATACATATATATATATATACACACATATACATAAATATATAATATATATTTACATATAAATACATAAATACACATCAATACATTTGTACTTGTATATACATATATATATATATATATATATATATATATATATATATATATATATATATATATATATATATATATATATATATATATATATATATATATATATATATATATATATACCCACATATACATATGTATAATATATTTAATACACACACAATACACACATATAATATTTATATATATATATATATATATACACACGTATCCAATATCTATGTATATACATATACATAAATATATATACACTCGTATACATATATATATATATATATATATATATATATATATATATATATATATATATATAATATATTTACATATAAATACACATAGACCCATATACATATATATATTTATATAAATACACATACACGCAAATATTTATTCTTTTGATAAAGAATAAATTAATAATAACTAATTATAATAAATAGTTTATTCTCAATAACCCCAATAATAATAATAATAATAATAATAATAATAATAATAATTCTCCTAGTTGTTAAAATAATTCAATAGTGGCTCCTGGATGGGCATATCATAAACTCCTATTACTGGGCCCCAGAAAATCGTATAAATATTCTACTATGTTATTTAATATTAATAATACCTATAATTTACGTATAATAAATATTCTTAGAAAATACTTGCCAATTCCAAAATATACAATAATACTTGCACTTACCAAACATGTCTACAAGGCCGTACTTGGTCACACTACATGCCTACCTGGGCTTGGATTTGGTTCGGCCCAGTTCGGACTAACTTGGTTCAACCGGGTTCCTGCAAAATCCATAAATCTAATAATAATTAATAAAACTTATTTATAATGGTCATGCTACAACTTGGCCTGGTTTTCCTAGTTATGACATCTCTATGGCTCGGCCTTTCTTGGCATGGCTAATACACTGGTCAAGGCACGCCACTGCACTATCCGTGCCATGATTCCTAGTCGTTTTGTACTTCAAAACTCCATCATGGCTAAATTCATCTACCGTAATAATTAACTAAATAAATATTTATAAAATTCTAAAATTATTATTTAAATCAAATAAATAATAAAAAAATATTTTGAAAAAAAATTTCGGGAAGGGAAGCTACATATGGACATATAAAGCAAGCTATAGAAAACTATACATGAATCGCTGTAAAGAAAATCAACAAGAGAAAGACTATAAGATGAGAGAGAATATGATAAATAGAGAAATGTAACCATCTACGTGATTTAGAGCATGAATTGGTTATGTAAACGGTTTGGGTTGCACATGGATAAACTGTGGAGTTGCACATGGATACCTACTAGGGATAATGATCACATAACCAACTACACTCTCCCTGCCCCCAATCAATACACAAGGATCAAGACATGATATGTTATTGCACATGGATAACAACTACTTTATACATGGGGCTCATATGGTCATGAGTGTACATGAATAACACATGAGTGCACATGGATAAATATGAATACATAGAGTACATGATGGCCATGATAAAGTACATGAACATGATATACTCGATGTATCCGAGGGGATAACATCGCATGAAAAGATCCAGAGGGTACTAATCCGTGTGAACATCGTGTCAGCATCAAGTATACTAGTCTATAACAAGAGAACATATCCAAAGAAGTATGAAAAGATCAGAGAATGTACTCGCCTGGCAAACTGAACTGCTGATGATGAAGTGTAGCTAAACCGGGGCAATATAAACCTATTTAAAGTATACACATGTCACAACCAAGTCTACAATATCAAAAGAAATAGCTGCAATACAAGACTACATGCTTCTAGGTCCCTTTTGGTCAAAGTCAACCCTTGGTCAACTCTGGTCAAACCTGGTCAACACTGGTCAAACTTGGTCAAACCTGGATCAACTAGTCCGTCTACTAATTTTTAGGTCATACACAAAATTCTAGGTCATTTGGAGTTCGTTTGAGTTGAATTGGATCAAGTTTGACCCAAAGTTGACTTTTGTCAATTTGGTCAACTTGTCGGCCAATTCGACTAAACTAGGCTCAAAATGACAAACCAAATCTGTCCTAGGACTCCTATAGTTATATTCACAACTACAATCTATTCTAAGAGGGTTCTCAAGCATAAATATCTAAATATATATATAGGTATATACACACATGTGTATTTACAATACAAGCCAAACTCTAATTCTAACAAATGATTGTGTGTGTGTGTGAGACCTGGAGATTACTGAATAGAGTAAATTCTGAGATTAAAAACATCCAAACATAACCATGGTATACCATAATTTAATATACTACTATATACATATATACAAAATAAGAAAACTACATATGTATATATATATATATATATATATATATATATATATATATATATATATATATATATATATATATATATATATATTTATATATATATACAAATGCTCAAATGGAAAGATTGGCAATGGTTTGAAATGATTTAAAGAATCAAAATCTGGAACAAACTCCCCTCGATCCATTCTCATCTCATATCTAGGCTTGCAATGGGTTTCAACGGGGTTATATATATATATTTATATCTATATGTATACATAGCTATAGAGAAAAGTGCAAATGACTATAATTGATAGGAAAATATGAAATAAGCCCAAGGGTTGGTTCCCACAAATCCTAAACCTCATATACGTACTAAAAACTCAGAATTTATAATCTAATTTACTGGAAATCAAAATATCATATTTAAACTCAAAATTCAATTTAAAGAAAAACTCATTTTCCACACAACGACCCAAAATAAAATATACACCAAATGAACCCGCAAAACTCGGCATACACGTTGGTCTCGACCCACGTGATGCGCTCGTATACTCTCGGGTTCGAAATCGTGTCCGTGTCGTGTCCACAGAACGCGTATCAAAAATTTTCGATACCGCGTGACAACGCGTACGTTCTTGTCACGACCCGCACCCTTATGAGGGGCACGAGCACGTGGGTACGTCCAGCCTACGCCGCAGTATCGGCGGTAGAATGCTGTATATAACGCCTGTAAATACTACGACTAACAGTATAAAGGTACCTGTACAGTATATACTCTCCGAATGGAGGTGACATATCAATACAGTCTCAATCACAGAATAAAACTAAGGTAGATAGCTCAGAAAGAGAACATGTGATAGATGAAAGAGTAAATAAGTCCAGAGTCCAATACAAGCCCAGATATATACAACATTATAGGGTCTCAAAATATAATGTAGAAGCTACAGTCTGATAAAGCTAGCTAGATCGCAGTCCAGTCAAACCTAGCTAATCTACACTACTCTGGAAGTACAAAATCTAGTGGCTCTACTATAAGGCCACGATCCAAGGCTACTACATCTGACTCGAGCCCATAATAGGTCGAGCAGTCCGACTCAGAATTATCTGTAATATATCATAACGGTATCCTGTCAGAAAAATAAGCAAGTACAAGCACTAACAGAAGTTCCATGTGAATTGACAAATTCTATAAGAGACAATATAATGAACTATAAGACAAAGATATATGAAGACTTGGGAACCGTTCGAAAGCCGAGTTACAACCCTTAAACCAAACAAGGACCGGGGCTGTAACTCTTCTCTCGAGCAGAACTTAGTCTCCAAATCAAGGTACAATGTAAAGGCAAGTAGAGCATGTGAGTAACTGTATATCATGGCATGGTGAGAAAATACTGAATGTAGAACAGAGCAGGATATACGATAAGATAAAGTAAATATAAAATGTGACTTGAATTATTAGAGCGATGTGTAATCGGCTTGGGATAAGTGACAGGACAGGCTATCCACTTGGCCCGGCAATCCGTGGTGACCTCAACGGAAAGTCATGCCGGCCAACCTGGATAACGAGCACAAGGCAAAAGGACCTCGCTACACCCTTCGTGAGGGAAGAGTGGCGCGAGCACATGAATAGTGACAGGGTGGCTTGGATCACATAGCCCCTAATAATTCCCCATCCCCGAATAGTACAATGGATCTAGACATGACACGTCATGGCACGTGATTCCGTAAGAGGATAGCAAATTCCCTTAGAAATTGGTGTCTATACAAGTACATGGAACAAGACAGCAAGTGTACCAATATACCCAGAAATCCAGGAACAACATCTCATGTCATGATCCAACGTGTACTAGTCCGTGAACTATCATGACTGAGAATCAAGTAAGACACTACGACTGAATCAGATATAGTAGATATCAAGATAATAAAAACTATCAGTGAATGTACTCGCCTGCTGTCCTGAGCTGTAGGGTATATCAATGCTCAGAGCGGTAATCAGAAACCTAAATATGAGATACTGTATGTTAATTTAGGTTTAAACAAGTTTAAGAATGATTCACAATAAATGATATGCAATCTATGTCAAACTAGGTCTTACTGAGTCACACTAAGTCATGTCAAGTCAATCTAGGTCAAATCAAGTCAACCCTAGGTCATACCAGTCATCACAGGTCAAAACAAGTCGAAGAAGGTCAAACGGGGTCAAGAGTCGGCCTACAGTTGACTTTTGGTCAACTGGTCAACCCTGGTCAACTTTGGTCAACTTTAGGTCAACCCTAGGTCAAACTGGTCAAATGTTGACCAACAGTTGACTTTTGGTCAACTGGTCAACTCTGGTTTGGATTTGGTCAAATCTAGACAAAGTGTTGACTCACGATTGACTTTTGGGTAAAAAGTCAACTCTGGGTCAACCGAGCCAAAATCGGCTCAAATATGACATTTGTAGGGTGTACCCAACATGCCACCCAAGTTTCAAGTCAATCCGACTACCCGAACTCCGTATCTTGAATTTACCCGATTTTCCCTTAACACATTTACCCTTAAACCGTTCTAACTTGACGCCAAGTGGCTTTCCCTTAGGAATTCCACTCCATGTTTCCTAGGGTAGTAGGGTACTAGCCTATACAACCATTACCTACCAAGTTTTCTAGGGTAAGTGGACATCCAGTCCATCTTACGGTCCGAATCGCCCGTTTACCCGTTATCTTGAATATTTCAAGATACGGGATGGTACGGTACGATACCATCTCCCCAAGCCCACACGCAACCCCGATTCCAACTCCGAAGCCTACCCACAAAATCTAAATCACATTATCTAGGTTCCCTCCAAGTTTCGACGCGTTCCGAATCACGGAACTCAAAATCGCCACTTCACTAAAACTCACACAACCACTCACACACACTCTCAAACACCCATTTCCCACACTCTCTTAGGACCAACTTAGGGGGCTATTCTAGTGGGTTTTAGAGGGGTATATAGAGCTAATGATAGGGTATATATATGTATATATATAGGTATATAGTGGGGTATATATGGGGTCGAATAGGGGGTTAAATGGGGGGTTAAAAGTCTATTGTTGCTGCTACTGTTGCCTGCTACTGCTGCTGTTCTTGCTGCAGCTGCTGCTGCTGTTTGGAGCTGTTGTGGGGGGGGGGGGGGGGGAACAGCAGCCCTATCCCCCCCTTGCTGCTAGGGCTGCTCCCCCTTCCCTTCTCAATCCCTCCATCATTCCCCCTCTATTTCCCTCTCTAATTCACTCTAAAAACCTCTCTAATCTCTTCTAATCCCTCTCTATCATTCTCACATATATATATACATACTCACATACATTTCCTCATTCCCTTCCCCTCTCTATACTCACAAATACACACACACACATATATGTATGACCACACACACATGTATATATCTACACATATCTATATATATATATAAATGTATATATATATATATATATATATATATATATATATATATATATATATATATATATATAGACACACACACACATATGTATCTATATATATATGGACACTCACACACACACATATGGACACACACTCTCACATGGACACACACACTTCCACACATACAAATCTACATACACACCTACATATCTCTCTCTCTCTCTATATATATATATATATATAGACACACAAATACACATGTATATATATATTTATATGTATATATATATATATATATATATATATATATATATATATATATATATATATATATATATATACCACTCTAAAGGATAAAACCATAATTAATCCTTAAACTAGATTTTAAGGAAACATACAAAATCTAGGGTCAACTTGTAGAGAATGGTCTCCCCTATAATTAATGTGAAAGAATAATTAAAATAGGAGAATTTATGAGGGTTTAAATGACATACCTAATGTAGATTTGGAAGAGGAAGAAGGAGTTGGAAGAAATGAATGAAGAGAGAAGAAGAAGACTTAGTGAAGAAGAAAGGAGAGGTGGAGGGGGTGCCTACAGGGGCCGACCATGGTGGTCATGGTAGGGGCACTTGTATTTACAAGTTTGCCCCTCCCTTGCTTCTAGGCTAAGTTAAATCCCAAAATTGGTTTCGGAAGTTGCTAAAATTAAATAAAAATTATAATTAAACTTAATTACTCATGAGGGACTAGTCCAAACTCCTAAACCTAAAAGTTTAGTGTGGTGGGCCATGGTTAAATAACATGCTAATTACGACTCAAGTCGAAATTCACCGGGGTCCCGAATTAACTCGGAATGCGATGAAATTCGAACCCGACTCCTATAATAATTAAATATTAATATTCATGAAATAAAATTCCCAAAAATATTATACAATGGAAAATTACCATTTTACCCCTAACTGGAAAAAGTGAGGGTGACAAGTCTATCCACCTTAAAAAAAATTCGTTCTCGAAATTGAAGACAACAAGCACAGGAAATCACAAACAGAAATAAAGGAAATAGATTTATACCTCAGGGCACGAAAAGATAAGGGAAATGCTCCCGTATGTCGTCCTCCCTCTCCCATGTAGACTCACCTGGAGAGTGATGTCTCAATGCAACCCGAACCAAGGGTATGACCTGGTTCCGGAGCACCTTCTTCCTACGATCCAGAATCTCCACTGGCTGTTCTGGATAGCTGAGAGTAGGTCCCACCTGTATCGCTGAATGGTCCAATACATGGCTAGGATCTGCCATGTACCGCCTCAGTTGAGATACATGAAACACGTTGTACACTCCCTCGAGCCTAGTAGGCAAGTCCAGTCGGTAGGCTACTGCACCGATCCTCTCTAAGATGGTGAAAGGTTCGATGTAGCGCGGACTGAGCTTTCCACCGCCGCCAAAGTGAATAGTGCCACGTGTCGGGGATATCCTCAGAAATACCATTTCACCTACCTAGACACAAGACAAAAACTCAACACACAACTAATAAACAATCACAACAAATACGACAAGAACTGAAACTAACCTCGAACTCTAACGGTCTTCGGTGACTATCGGTCCAATGTCGCTGCCTATCCTGAGCCACCCGAAGTCTGTCTCTAATCATCCTGACCTTCTCGGCCGCATCCACAACCATCTCCGGCCCAAGAAGCGCCCGCTCGCCGACATCGTCCCAAGACAAAGGAGTACGGCATCTCCGTCCATATAGAGCCTCAAATGGTGACATCTCTATACTGGCCTGGTAGTTGTTGTTGTAAGCAAACTCTACCAGGTGAAGATGGTCCTCCCAAGAACCCCTGAGATCTAGCACACATGTGCAAAGCATATCCTCTAAAG